>CM021100.1:726282006-726492793 GCA_007115665.2 Sequoiadendron giganteum
GAAGGTATAATTTTTGGTTTCTATACTTTTTGTTTTTGTATATGAGAGAATTTCATTCTACCATAATTTACTTATGTAATTAAGTAGTTTTAGTATTCTCATCATCTAAAACCTAGTGTCAATTTTGTTAAGTTGTGTAAACATTCTCCATCATTTATCTTGTCACTTGAGTAGTGTCTTTTGAGGTAATTGAGGATTATTTTCTCCTTAATACCATATCATCTTGAGGGTAGTGAATCCCCTCCTTTACATTTTGGTGAACCCAACATGAACGAAATCATGTTGAATCTCTTTCTTTAAAATTTTAATTCTTTTGATAATGCATTTTTAGAACAAGGTTTTGATATGTTGAATGATGCCCTGGATTATTTCTTAGAGGCATATCCTTCTATTCAAAAGTTTGTTAAGCAAATTTCTCCATTAAAACCTTCTTCTCCATAATTTGAGAAGTATTTAAATGTAATCGTAGTCTCTACTACCCCTCAAAGGCTTAAGAGACTAACCATTTATGTGACTTCGGGTAGCCCTTCTCCTAAGAGGATTCATTATAATAGTGGGATTCCTATCAAAAGTGACACTCTAGACCTTTACACAAGATTCATGCAATCTAAGGCTTCCTTTTATAAAGTGGTAGCCCATAGTTATAATACTAGAAGGAATCATTAGAATGTTAATCAACCTACTTCTCTACGACCTTCTCAACCGAACCTTCCTCAAGCACCTAGACCTACAACTAAGCAATCAGGTGAGTATGATCTTGTTGAGCAACTTCATGTTACTCTTGCCAAGATCTCACTTTGGGATTTTCTTCAAGCTACTCTAGTTTACTAGGGTATGCATCAAGAAGCCTTGCAAAAGATCCTTTTTCCTTATTTTGCTAGGTCGATGGATGTTAATGTGTTGATAGATCATATTCATATGAATTCATCAAATATTATGTTTCATCAACATGAACTCCCACCTTCGAAAGTGTAAAATCAAGTAGATCCTTAGATGATAATACTTTACATTAATAATATTGGCATTAGAAGAGCTCTTTTTGATACCAATTTGACACTAAATGTATGTAGCATTGATTTATTGCCTAAAATTAAAGTTGTTTTAGCTTCTCTAATTGCTTCTTCCTTATATGTTTGTGGGTTTTATAATGTCGGTCGACAAGCCTTAGGCACAATAATTCTACCTTTAAGGTTGAGACATGTTAATATACCCACCCTAGTATATGTTATGCCAGGACCATTACCATGTAATTTTCTCTTGGGAAGGCCATGGATTCATGCTTTGGGAGTGGTTACTTCTACTCTACATTGATATGTGAAGTTTGTTGCTAATAATGAGGTGATCATATTCAATGTTGACTCAAATGTTGTACACTTATGTGAGTTGACAGTTGTTGGTCAAGCTTCAGTTGCACCTACTCTTAAAAAAATCACCCCTTCATTATCTTTTAATGTGTTGACATCTACTCCAATAGTACCTATTACAAAGGATACTTTGGAGAAAGATGTCCTTGAAGAAGATCCTCCTGAAGTATAAATCCATGAGTTTACTCCTATTCCTTCTCCTAAACCAAATGCATGTCTAGGTGATGATTGGGGATCCTTGAAGTTCACTAAATCTTATATTGGGGAGTACAAAGTAGATCCGATCCACTTAGATATTCCAAAAATTTCATTCACCTTTGCTAAGAAGGATGAGTATGCTTCTGTAAAGAATGGTGATACTTATAGTATGGAGTATGCTCTCTACACTAATCCTCCTTCTTCTCAGGAATTGCAATCACGTTATGGACCAAAATTTAACATCTTTTCTAAATTTGGTTACAAAGGTAAAGGTTGTGGATGTAATGAGTAAGGTATTAAAGTCCCCTTAGAAGCTAACCCATTTGACTCTAAGGGTAAGTGCACAAAGATGGGGGCCAAAAAGGGGTCTTAAGTGGTCAATTTTTTTTTTAAATCAAGAAATTCTGACCTTGGATGAGAAATTGAAGATAGTTACACTCAAAATTTTAAGATGCAATAAAAACAAGAGTTGTAGTGATTTGAATCTACTTTCTAAACTACTAATTTTTTTTTTAAATGGTAGAGATTAAGGGGTTCAAAAAGGAGAGCCACACAAATTGGTCTTTTTTTCAAAAAAAAATAACATAGCATTTGTTATGGCCCCCCTAAAATGTTTTTTTTAAGTATTTTAAAAATTGCTTCAATTAGAAATTAGCTAACACCATGTAGTTTATCCCTGATTTTTTTGATATTTTTTAATGAATATATGATTTTTTAGTAATTTTAAAAGTGGACACATCCTGAAAAACATAAATTTGAGCGTACTCCCCCCTAATTTTTTTAAAAACTAATCAAAAATCATTTTTTTGAATATGTGTAGAATGGAGTCTAGTTTCTAAAATTGTAATTTATTTAATTTTTCAATAAACAGATAAAAAATAAAGTAAAAAATCCTGAACATTTTTTTTTGACAAAAAATGGATACACCAACAAAAGAAATTAGAGATGAAAACCTTAACATAGTCAAAATGTGAAAAAAACTGCATGATTAGATAACTAAGAGAGATCTTAACATTACCTAGATGTTTTTCTTACTTTACCTTAAAACACATGCATAGTTGATGGGGAGCACACTTGAGATTATGTGAATTTTTATAAAATCTAGAAAAATATGTTTTTGGGCATTGAAAAGTCAATCCAAGCCTTTGGGTTGGAAATCTAAGGCAAATCCAAGCCAAAGGCTTAGAAATTCCCAAAGCAAGCAAAAACATGAGCATGTTATAATGTGCTTGCATTATGCTTTGTTTTAACTTTCTTTTTGTATGTTTGTTGTTTATATGTATGAATGTATGTTTGTATGTATGTATGTTTGTATATATGTGTGTGTGTATGTATGTATGCATGTTTATATGTGTTATTTTATGTTTAACCTCTCACATTATAGAGGAAGTAGATGAGAAGATTTCCTCTTCTTATAAGGAAGTAATAAAATTGACCACTAGAATAGAATCCTAATCAAATAATGGGATCAATAAGGGAGGAGATACTAGATTAAAATCCCTCTAATTTAGTATTTATTATGGCATCCATTTTCCTAAAGTGAGTAGTCACCATTATGAGGGGTCCTAAAGTGGTTTCAAAATGTTTGTCAAAATTATACACCAAAATGGTTAACTTGAAGCTTTGAAGTATAGGGTTTAGGGTATGAGGATAAGGTTTTAGGGTATAGGGATGAGGGTTAAGGGTGTATGGTTTAGGGTTTAAGGTATAGGGTTGAGGGTTGAGGGATAGTGTTTAGGGTTGAGGATATAGGGTTAAGTGTATAGGGTATAGGGATTAGGGTTTAGGATATTTAATATAGGGTTTAGGGTTGAGGATTTAGGGAACAAGGTTAAATGTAGGGCTTAGGGTTTAAGTATGGGGTTGAGGAATGAGGGTTTACGATTGAGGGATAATGTTAAGGGTTAAGGGTATACAGTTAAGTGTATAGGGTATAGGGATTAGGGTTTTGGATATTGGGTATAAGGTTTAGGGTATAGGAATGAGGGTATAAGGTATAGGGTTAAGTGTTGAGAGTGTAGGATTTAGGGTTTGAGTACAGGGTTGAGGGATAATGTTCAGGGTTTAGGGTATAAGGTTGAGGTTATAGGGTATATGGATGAGGGTTAAGGGTGTAGGTTTTAGGGTTTAAGTTATAGGATTGAGGGTATAGGGTTAAGTTTATAAGGTATAGGGAATAGGGTTTAGGATATTGGGTATAGGGTTGAGGGTTGAGGGTTTAGGGTACAAGGTTGAATGTAGGGTTTATGGTTTAAGTATAAGGTTGAGGGTTGAGGGTTTACAGTTGAGGGATAATTTTTAGGGTTGAGGGTATAAGGTTAAGCGTATAGGGTATAGGGATTAGGGTTTAGGATATTGGGTATAGGGTTTAAGGTATAGGGTTGAGAGTATAAGGTATAGGGTTAAGGGTTGAGAGTGTATGGTTTAGGGTTTAAGTATAGCGTTAAGGGATGATGTCCAGGGTTTAGGGTATAAGGTTTAGGGTATAGGGTATAGGGATGAGGGTGTAGGTTTTAAGTATAGGGTTGAGGATATAGGGTATAGGGTTGAGGATTGAGGGTTTATGATTGAGGCATAATGTTCAAGGTTAAGTGTATAAGATTAAGTGTGTATGTTATAGGGATTAGGGTTTAGGATATTGGGTACAAGGTTTAAGGTATGGGTTGAGGGTATAAGGCATAGGGTTAAGGGTTGAGAGTGTAGGGTTTAGGCTTTAAGTATGAGGTTGAGGGTATAGGGTTGAGGGACATTGTTTAGGGTTTAAGGTATAAGGTTGAGGGTATAGGGTATAGGGATGAGGGTTGAGGGTGTATGGTTTAGGGTTTAAGGTATAGGGTTTAGGGTTGAGGGATTAGGATTTAAGTATAGGGTAGAGGGTATAAGGTTGAGGGTTAAGGGTTTACCGTTGAGGGATAATGTTCAAGGTTGAGTGTATAAGGTTAAGTGTATAGGGTATAGGTATTAGGGTTTAGGATATTGGGTATAGGGTTTAGGGTATGGGTTGAGGGTATAAGGCACAAGGTTAAAGTTTGAGAGTGTGTATTTTAGGTTTTAAGTATAGGGTCGAGGGACAATGTTTAAGGTTTAGGGCATAAGGTTGAGGGTATGGGGTATAAGAATGAGGGTTGAGGGTATAGGGTATAAGAATGAGAGTTGAGGGTATATGTTTTAGGGTTGAAGGTATAGGGTTGAGGGTTGAGGGATTAGGGTTTAAGTATAAGGTTGAGGATATAAGGTATAGGGATGAGGGTTGAGAGTTTATGGTTGAGGGATAATGTTCAGGGTCAAGTGTATACGATTAAGTGTGTAGGTTATAGGGATTAGGCTTTAGGATATTGGGTATAGAGTTTAAGGTATGTGTTAAGGGTACAAGACATGGGTTAAGGGTTGAGAGTGTAGGGTTGAGGGACAATGTTTAGGGTTTAGAGTATAAGGTTGAGGGTGTAGGGTTTAAGTATAAGGTTGAGGATATAGGGTATAGGGTTGAGGATTGAGGGTTTATGATTGAGGGATAATGTTCAGGGTTGAGTGTATAAGATTAAGTGTATATATTATAGGGATTAGGGTTTAGGATATTGGGTATAGGGTTTAGGGTATGGGTTGAGGGTATAAAGCATAGGGTTAAGGGTTGAGAGTGTAGGGTTTAGGCTTTAAGTATAAGGTTGAGGGTATAGGGTTGAGAGACATTGTTCAGGGTTTAAGGTATAAGATTGAGGGTATAGGGTATAGAGATGAGGGTATATGGTTTAAGGTTTAAGGTATAGGGTTGAGGGTTGAGGGATTAGGATTTAAGTATAGGCTTGAGGGTATAAGGTTGAGGGTTTACGGTTGAGGGATAATGTTCAAGGTTGAGTGTATAAGGTTAAGTGTATAGGGTATAGGTATTAGGGTTTAGGATATTGGGTATAGGGTTTAGGGTATGGGTTGAGGGTATAATGAATAGGGTTAAGGGTTGAGAGTGTATGCTTTAGGTTTTAAGTATAGGGTTGAGGGACAATGTTTAGGGTTTAGGGCATAAGGTTGAGGGTATAGGGTATAGGAATGAGGGTTGAGGGTATAGTTTTTAGGGTTGAGGGTTGAGGGATTAGATTTTAAGTATAAGGTTGAGGATATAGGGTATAGGGATGAGGGTTGAGGGTTTATGGTTGAGGTCCAATGTTCAAGATCAAGTATATAAGATTAAGTGTGTAGGGTATAGGGATTAGGCTTTAGGATATTGGGTATAGAGTTTAGGGTATGTGTTGAGGGTATAAGACATGGGTTAAGGGTTGAGAGTGTAGGTTTTAGGGTTTAAGTATAGGGTTGAGGAACAATGTTTAGGGTTTAGGGTATAAGGTATAGGGATGAGAGTTGAGGGTGTAGGGTTTAAGGTATAGGGTTGAGGGTTGAGGGATAGTGTTCAGGGATGAGGGTATAGGGTTAAGTGTATAGGGTACATAAGGATTGAGGGTATAAGGCATAGGGTGAAGGGTTGAGAGTGTATGGTTTAGGGTTTAAGTATATTGTTGAGGGAAAATGTTCAAAGTTTAGGGTATAACATTGAGGGTATAGGGTATAGGGATGAGGGTTGAGGGTGTATGGTTTAGGGTTTAAGGTATAGGGTTGAGGGTTGAGGGATTAGGGCTTAAGTATAGGGTATATGGTTGAGGGTTGAGGGTTTATGGTTGAGGGATAATGTTTAGGGTTGAGTGTCTAAGGTTAAGTGTATGGGGTATATGGATTAAGGTTTTGAGATATTAGGTATAGGGTTTAAGGTATGAGTTGAGGGTATAAGGCATAGGGTTAAGAGTTGAGAGTGTATGGTTTAGGTTTTAAGTATAGGGTTGAGGGACAATGTCAAGGGTTTAGGGTATATGGTATATGGTATAGGGTATAGGGATGAGGGTTGAGAGTGTAGGGTTTAGGGTTTAAGGTATAAGGTTGAGGGTTTAGAGATTAGGGTTTAAGTATAGGGTATAGGGCATAAGGTACAAGGTTGAGGGTTGAGGGATAATGTTTGAGGTTGAGTGTATGAGATTAAGTGTATAGGGTATAGGGATTAGGTTTTAGGGTTTAAGATATTGGGTATAAGGTTTAGGGTATGGGTTGAGGATATAAGGCATAGGGTTAAGGGTTGAGAGTGTAGAGTTTAGGGTTTAAGTATAGGGTTGAGCGATAATGTTCAGAGTTTAAGGTATAAGATTGAGGGTATAGGGTATAGGGATGAGGTTTGAGGGTGTAGGGTTTAGGGTTTAGGGTTTAAGGTATAGGGCTAAGGGTTCAAGGATAAGGTTGAGGGATGAGGGTATAGGGTTAAGTGTATAGGGTATAGGGATTGAGGGTATAAGGCATAGAGTGAAAAGTTGAGAGTATATGGTTTAGGGTTTACGTATAGTGTTGAGGGATGGTGTTCATGGTATAAGGTTGAGGGTATATGGTATAGGGATGAGGGCTGAGGGTGTATGGTTTAGGGTTTAAGGTATAAGGTTGAGGGTTGAGGGATTAGGGCTTAAGTATAGGGTTGGGGGTTGGGGGTTGGGGGTTGGGGGTTGAGGGTTGAGGGTTGAGGGTTGAGGGTTGAGGGATAATGTTTTAGGGTTGAGCGTCTAAGGCTAAGTTTATAGGGTATAGGGATTAGGGTTTAAGATATTGGGTATAGGGTTTAGGGTATGGGTTGAGGGTATAAGGCATAAGATTAAGGGTTGAGAGTGTATAGTTTAGGTTTTAAGTATAGGGTTGAGGGATGATGTTTAGATTTTAGGGTACAAGGTTGAGGATATAGGGTATAGGGATGAGGTTGTAAGGTTTAGGGTTTAAGGTATAGGGTTGAGGGTTGAGGGATTAGGGTTTAAGTATAGGGTACAAGGTATAGGGTATAGGGTTGAGGGTTGAGGGTTGAGGGTTTAGGGTTGAGGGATAATGTTCAAGGTTGATTGTATAAGATTAAGTGTGTAGGGTATAGGTATTAGGGTTTAGAGTATGGGTTGAGGGTATAAGGCACAGGGTTAAGAGTTGAGAGTGTAGGGTTTAAGGTTTGAGTCTAGGGTTGAGGGACAATGTTTATGATTCGGGGTATATGATTAATGATATAGGGTATAGGGATGAGGGTTGAGATCAAAGGGTTTAGGGTTAAAGGTATAGGGTTGAGGGTTGAGGGTTGAGGGATAGTGTTTAGGGATGAGGGTATAGGGTTAAGGGTATAGGGTATAGGGATTGAGGTTATAAGGCATAGGGTGACAGGTTGAGAGTGTATGGTTTAGGGTTTAAGTATAGTGTTGAGGGACAATGTTCATGGTTTAAATATAATGCTAAGGGACAATGCCATCAATGGGTAGAGCCTTAGATTAAATTAGGAAAATCACATGACATGAAACAACCCTTTCCAAATATATGACAATCCCAAATTAGCATGGCATTCAAGATGATGAGAAAAATTATTAAAATATAGTCATAATGTTATTACAACCATCATGTAGAGTCACAATCCATATAGCATCAATGAAAGGAAATATACTTGCAATAATCAAGAAGGTGTTGTCATAAGGAGGGTAGTAAAGGAGAGCAGTGGTTTTGCACCATGAGGTGACAATCATACTAATGAAAGTCTTAAGGGAAACAACCTACAAGTTGAAAACCATGATAGTGGCAAAGATAACAAACAATGACAGGTTTAAGAGCATGATATTCCAAAGGATAGCAAAGAGAGAAAAGAGATGAGGTGACAATCTCTCCAAAATAACATATGACAATCAAGATATGAAGAACAATCCTAGTTCTTTTAGGGCCTGGAAGCATAAGGAAAAGGAATTGAATCCCCTTTAATGCAACTTAAAAAATCTCCACAATCCCAAGTTTGATTTAAACTTGGCATGGACATTCATGAACTACCATTCCTTCCTATTTATTTGGAAATATTTCTAGTATTTATTCTCAATTATAGGGAAGTAGAAAATAAAAGTGGTATTGAGATGGTTGCCTACTCACTTGAATAAGGAACTTAGAGGAGTCAACAGGTATCACAGGGAGTGATCAATCCTTAATATAACAAGAACAATAACCAGTTGGTGTTGGAAATCAAAGCATTCACAAGAATCCAAAGTCATAGAATTAAAAAATTTTCATATCACAATCATATGATCATGGCTATCCTACAGGTAGTCACCATGAGGGATTATCCATGCTTGTATTCTTTTGTATATTTAGATGAAGAATTATTATTCTATCTACCCAAGTAACATGACTCTAGGATCCACTTATACTACTATCCCATTGCATTTATGTTAATTGAAGGCCCTATGACCCACTTCTTGAAACTTGAAGAATTCACCCATGAATCCTCTATCTCTTCTTTGTTCATAGTAATAGCTCACAACTATGTCCTTCCTCATGATTGTGCTTAAAAATGTGACTATTCACTATCACTATGACTCATTGTATGGACTATCCTCATGAATGGATTATGCTCTACCCTTTGCGTTTGACCTATGACTACTTTTCTTTTGTTGTTTTCCCTTGGTCTTAGCTCATAAAATTTTCCCCTCTACTACCATCTCCACCTTTGCAATTGCACTTTGAATGGATTGCTATCTTTCAAGATTGATGTATCCATTATAAATTTCCCCTTCATCCTTTTATCATTATAGATATGATCTTATCATTATTTTCTTGGTGATATTTAGGCATGACCATCATCTAATTTTATAAGGGATTGTCCTTTTCATTGTGCCAAAGTGGTTGCTTTCATAAGAGACCCTGTTTACATTTATTTACATTGTTGACTACCATAAGTTTATGATGAATGTCCTTGATCTATTCATTTTTCCTTCATCCCATAGTGAATAATATTATGACCAAAGAGGACATACCATAACTCATCTTTTGTTCAAAAGAGAATCCTTTAGTTTCGCTATCATGTATTCCATGAAGACAAGTATGAACTCCCAAACTATCTTTTTTCTCTTTCATGACTATCCTTCTTTTATATCATGGCATCATCTAACTATCCTTATTTATATTGATTGTACAAACTTCATGATGGACCCCTTTCTTGATTTTCATTATCTACATCCATGTCAACATTCATATTTTTTGAAAAAGATGAATCATTTACAATAATTATATTATTTTTTGTCTTCATTTTATTCTTGATATTTTTAAGATTATGCTCTAAGATAGGGTTATAATGTACTTCTATTTCTACAATCTCAATTGTAAAGTGTGCATTATCCATCACACTAACATCTTCTTCCTTCAAAATTGAATTTTTCATATTTAGGTTCTAGCCAAGTTGATTAGTTGTAGCACCTATTGCTTGGGCATGAATCTATTCTCCTTCTTATGTAATGACAAACCCCTTTTTCTCCCCCTTAATAAAATCTAAGTAATTATGAATCATTTTTGTGATTAACCCCAAGTAATCATGACCCACCACATTTTCTATACCATTTCCCAAGTGATTAAAGTGAATAGATTTGTTATAGAGTTAAATTTTAAACGTTAATGAGGATTTTTCTTTTGATTTGTAATTGTTTGAGTGTTTAAGTAAAAATATATGGGATGATGAGATATATGATGATATAACTTTATATTTTAGGACCAACCTTTTTTTTTTTTTTTACATAATTACATGTTTATTAAAAACTTGTACCAACGATCTCTCAAGAGCCCTAAGTGCAAAAAAGTAGAAAACTTTGACGAGCTCTTCCTAAAAAAATATGGAACTTACAACCATTCCATTTGAAGTTACAAGGTCATGTAGGGTCCCTCTACAATAAAATCTCTCAATTTTTCATATCTCTAATCCATTTGGCTGTGGTGACAAGTTTTTGCACATTGGAAAAAGCATCAGATGCATGTAGTGTAAAGTTGCAAGGTGGCATAATTTTTGTTATGTTCATTGTGCAATAAAATTGATAGTTGCAACATGTCTAGGTGGGTGGTTTTATGCTATACAAGGTCATGTTTCATACCCCAACATTTTGGATCATTCCAGGCTACATTGTACAAACAATCTCTTAAGAGCCCTAAGTGCGAAAAAGTGGAAAACTTTGAAGAGATCTTTCTCAAAAACTATGGCACTTAAAACCATTATATCTAAAGGTATAAGGTCACATAGGGTCCCTTTAAAATAACCTCTCTCAGTTTTTTATATCTCCAATTCATTTAGACGTGGTGACAATGTTTTACATGTTGCAAAAAGTGTCAGTTGCATTGAAGAGAAAGTTGTAAGGTAAGCTAATTTTTGTTATGTTCATTGTGTAGCCAAATCGATAGTTCCAACATATCTAAATGTGTGGTTTTATGCTAGGAAAGGTCCTTTTTTATACCCTAGCATGGCAAATTGTTCTAGGCTACATTGTACCAATGCTTTCTCTTAAGAGACCTAAGTGCCAAAAAGTGGAAAACTTTGACGAGATGTTTCTAAAAAATTGTGGCACTTAGAAACATTTTTCTGAAGGTATAGGGTCATGTAGCATCCATCTACTATAACCTATCTCAATTTTTCATATCTCCAATCAATTTGGCTATGGTGACAAGTTTTCACACATTGAAAATTTGTCAAATGCATTGAAGAGAAAGTTGTCAAGAGGCATAATTTTTGTTTTGTTTGTCATGTGGAAAACTAATAGTTAAAACACATATGGGTGGGTGATTTTATGCTAGAAAAGGTCCTGTTTCACACCGCAACATGTTGGATCATTTTTGGATACATTGTACCAACACTTTCTCTTAAGAGACCTAAGTGCCAAAAAGTGAAAAACTTTGAAAAGTTGTTTCTTAGAAATTGTGGCACTTAGAAAAATTTCATCTAAACATATAGGGTAACATAGTGTCCCTCTAATATAACCTCTCCCAAATTTTCATATATCCAATCCATTTGGCCATGGTGACAAGTTTCCACACATTGAAAAAATTGTCAAATGCATTAAAGAGGAAGTTATCAAGGGGCATAATTTTTGTTTTGTTCATTGTGTAGCCAAACCAAATGTTCCAACAAATACGAGTGGGTGGTTTTATACTAAGAAAGGTTCTGGTTTGCACCCTAACATGCTGGATCATTCCAGGATACATGTACCAACACTTTCTATTAAGTGTCCTAAGTTCCAAAAAGTGGAAAAATTTGACGAGTTGTTTCTTAGAAACCGTGGAACATAGAAACATTTCATCTGAAGGTATAGGGTCATGTAGCATCCCTCTACAATATCCTTTTTCATTTTTTATATATCCAATCTATTTCAACATGGTGATAATGTTCTAGATGTTACAAAAGTGTCAATTGCATTGAAGAGAAAGTTGCATGGTAGCCTAATTTTTGCTCTATTTGTCATGCAACCAAATTGATAGCTCCAACACATACGTATGGGTGGGTTTATGCTAGGAAAGGTGATTTTTCATACCCCAACATTCCAGATGGTTCTAGGGTACAATGTGCTAACTCTTTCTCTTAAGAGCCCTATGCAAAAAAGTGGTGAACTTTGATGAGCTATTTCTCAGAAACCATGACACAAAAACATTCTATCTAAAGGTATAGGGTCATGTAGGGCCCATCTATAATAACATCTCTCAATTTTTCATATATCAAAGTTGTTCCACCATGGAAACAATGTTTTAGATGTTGCAAAAAGTGTTAGTTACATTTAGTAAATTTTTTTTGAGAGGCATTGTTTACATTCTTCATCTTGTGGGGGGTAAACTGAAAATTCCAACACATTGGGGTGGCTACAAAATAGGTCCACTGTAGGGTTTTTGGTCAATGTAGGCCTCTTTATACTCTTATGACTGAATTATCTACACCAAAGAACCAGTCTCCTCCGTGGATTGAATACAATGCAGTCATAAACATTTTGATCAATATAGGAATATTTTTTTTTGAGATAAAGGAAAGTGTGGGAATGAGGAATAGCTCTATAAATGTGAAGTAGTGATTGGTCAACTAGAGATACTTGAATGGATGAGTACTTGAATGTACTTGAATAAAATTATTGGAAATATAGTGTAAATTTTTGTACCTTGTCTTGAATAAAACTTGATTTCATAACTATATGCCACCTATATGGTATCTAAGAGCACAAGCACATAGTGGCGTAGGAAAGATAATAACTAACCAAAAACATAGGTAACAAATAGGTGCTAAATATCAAGAATGAAAAAGATGTGATGCCCCTGATGTAAGGGTAAATAATGCATTGTAAGCTCAATATTCAAGATGAAAGGCATGATACCACAAATTTAAGGATAAAGAATGCAATGTAAGATCACTATAAAAGATGAAAGGCATGATACCCCAAATGTAAGGATAGATTCTAGTGGCATGGAAAGAGGAGTGCAAATGGAATAAAGGGTATGTTATAGAAGCATGATATAGTAATAGAGGATCAAAATGCAAGCCTTAGGAGTGTAATAGGGCAATGTAATCTCAATAAGAAAATTTAAAAATAATATATCTCAATATAAGATCCAAGAAGCATGTTGTAGAAATAAAAGATCAATAGGTATCAAACAATGGTCAAATACTAAGGAATGGGCATAGATATAAGAGTAGGATAGGAAGTAAAAATTTAACATAAGTAAGAAAGATGATAAAAGAACAAAGGAATAAGAGGCAAATGGTAAAATATAGAAAAGAAAGATAAGTGGGAAATAAAGGGCTCAAGAAAATAGAAGTAAAGCATAGGCATAAATAAGATGTAAATAGAAAAGGAAAAAAGGAAAACCAAGAATACCCCCTATCTAAGGAAGAGAGTTATGAAATCAAATATAGGTGAAATGAGTGTGAAGATCACTGTAAAAAAAATAAAAAAGGCCAAACAAAAAGTACTAGTGGGAAACTAAAAAAGGTAAAGGTACATCGTGATAAAAATCATCACATCCTCATTATCTTCATTTTATCAATACAAAAAAATATTAGGAATGAATGGATATAACTGCATATTATTCAATAAAGTGTGATAATTCTTACAAACAATAGTACATAAATCTAAAAATAAGTTATGAAGCATGGAATACACTTGGATTTTAAATATTTGAAGCAAAACATCTACAAATATATATTGAAGCTTGTCATTGTATAATGGAGGCAAGATATTATTATCCAAAACTTGAAATATAAAAATATAATCCTTAATTAGCTCTTTTTCCTTGTGTTTTCATTACATGCTTGAGAGATAAACATCTTAGCATGTTTTGAATCACTTTTTTTATTGTAAGGAAATAATACAGGAACACTTTTGTAAGAACGGATTGGAATAACATTAATCATTTACACTTACATCAATTCATTATTCATTTATTTAAATAATAATTTATAATGCAAATATGGACACCATTGATAAAAAAAATATGTATTAACCAAATATCCATATAGGCATACATCAATATATGTTGATATAAGTATAACATACATACAAAAAGGCCATATACACTTACAAGAATGCCATATGGACATACAATGTCACATACATGTAATACAAAATATATGTTCAAAAATGTCATATAGGCATATAAAAAAGTACCCTAATACATAATCATTTCCCTCCAAGTGAAGGAAATAGATCACGAGCAACCTTTGATTGTTGGGGGATGGAGATGTGTATGATGGTGGTCTCCTTCAAATTCATTCACTCGACCTCTTGTTTACAGATTCATGGAGCCCCACCTATTACAATAAAAAGTAGACATTAATATATAGAAATTACATTATAAAATGAAATATAACAAAATAATCACTTATCACTAACAAATAATCACTCTACTCATCCACAATGACACGCTCACGATCTGACATTGTGAAGCCTTGTAGCAACCATCTAGATAGAAATTAAACTATAAATGAATATCATTTTATTTTTCAATAAAAGACAAATATAATATGAACTTTACTAATCTACCTCATACCTCTGTCAAAGGAATTGAACTTGCTATTTCTACAACAATACCATGCTCCACTATCCTATCAATATTAGGAGTGTCTACTTGCATCATCTAAAAATGAAACAGCATTATTACATTACCAAAACTACAAGATTGAAATTTCTCTGTATTACCTGATATTGACCTTTTACATAAATATTTAAAGGGTTTAAACCATCCAACAGTGATAAAGACCCAAATTAACCATTAAAAATTACTTTAAATGGAATATAGATTCCATCCCAAGACATGTGAAAGCATGATAGTGATGGTAAAAACATTTCATATTACTCGTAAAGGTTGCCTCTGATGACTTCTATCAAATCCAAGTGCAAGCAAGATAGTGATCATGAAAACATTTAACAACCATATTTTTTGATGAAGCATTAAAGATATAGAATATGGTAAGGGAATCCACTATTTTACCATATTTTGATAGATTATGTGAATTATTCATATTTGGATTTGTGAAATATGCCTTCTCGATGATTAAATTTTATAAATAAATATTGATTTCTAAATTGTTTAAGGGTTTCAAGTTAGTTTTTTGGTAAAAATGTTTTCAATTTGTGTGTTCCTACTAACAAGTGTTGTAAGGTCATAGTTGCTGATAATGTGTGCATCCTTATTTATGACTTTAATTATTGATAGTGTGTGGGTCCCTATGCATATTTATTATGATATCATAAATAACTATGTTTTACTATATCATTTATTTACAATAGTGAGACCATTATCAATAAGGTGAACAATTGGATGCATCCCCTATTGAATTGAATAACTGAGTGTAACCGTATTGAGGATGATGTAGATCATGGCTTATAATGTATGTCATAGTCAATAAAATTTTGAGTACTCATTGAACTATATATTTATTCATAGTTTAATAGGTGGTTAATGGACTATTGTGTTAGTTTTAGTCTAGTTATGAATCCCATAACTATAGTGAATATGACATAACAAGGGGATTTATTAGGATTTATTGTATCATGGCTAGATTAGAGTATATATTTTACCTTTGCATAGTGAATACTTAGTTGAGAATATGATTTGGTTTTGTATAGGATGATGTTTACTAGAGAAATAGAAACACTAAAATATTTTGAACCTAATGGATTTTCATATGAATACCATTTCACTATCACAACTTAAAATTTATGAGCAATATAGGATTATATAATATTTAGTGTGAGAAGTAGTGTATGTTATGGGGTATAATTGTGTGATCATAAACATGAAATACTATGCACCATGTTTTGATAGAATGAAAACATCACAATATATCTTCACTATTTAATACTGACTAAGGGTAAAGAAAGAGTTTTATGAACTACTTAGCCATAAAATGATTATATATATTTAACACTATATAATAAAATGTATTGTTTAAAGGATAAATAAAGTTCATTGGGCTAATGAGGTGAATAAATGTATCAAATTAATCTATATCAAGGAATAAAGAGTTATGCTAGAAAGAAAAGTTAATGGATATAGGATACTTAGCATTATTAAAAGCGATGAATGTTGATTAATGAAGATAGTGAAGTTGGCATGTCTCATAATCAATAGATGTTATACATAGTCATCTATGTGGATTTAAATGAAAACATATATTTTTTCACTAGTGATAGATTGACCTTGAAATTGTAGACCTAAATTGTGACTATGAACCTATTTTATAATGATGTACTTGATCTTTCAAGATATTTAAATTGTGTGTTTGAATTCATTAAAAACTAGATTACTAGATAGTGATATTCTTTATCAAAATCTTAGTTACTATCTATGAATCTATTGGTATTTCAAATACCCTCATAGATAGAAAGCTTCAACACATAAATGAATATTAAGTTCATTTTTACATGATTCACATGTAGTAGCATGAGAATTATTAGTTTTATATTTCTTGATTTTAGTATTGAATGTAGATATAAATGAAAGCTCAAGTATTAATCGCCTTATTCAAGCACCATTTTCAAAATGAGTGAAATGAATTTTATTTTATACACCTACATAAGATCAAAGTGCAAATATTTGTACAAAGTTAGCTTGCAACCATAGTGTATGATGGGCCTAGTTAACTAATTATTTGGTTTTGATTTTGTATTTAAGTGCATCAAGATCATGAATGCGAGTAGAAATTCACACCCATAAACATGGCCTTGGTTAGGTACAAGGTAGATCAATGTCATATAGGATTGGATTGAATGAATGATAAATATCATACAAATTAGCCCTAGGTATTCATTTTTTTCCTAAATAATTGATTATGAGTTTTGGTGAAGAGTTGCAAATAGCATAATAACATAGAATAGTTAGATTTGGTTGATGAGATCTATAGAAGGTGTAAAATTAATTGACACTACTAGCCTATATTTTTAGAGGTCAACAACATGATCAAATGAAATTCATAGATTATGAAGTACATAGCAACCTTAAATCCTATTAATTAAGAAGTACAAAGCATACTTACAAACTATCTAGAACCTTCAAGTCATTAAACTTTATTCAATTATGAAATTTAATTTTTTTATATTAAAATTAAAAATTATTTATATTACCTGAGTGAAACTTCGATGACCACCTCCACTACTAGGTGTTGTTGTCAAAGGTCCAAGATTAACTTATTTAACATCCAAAATGACATATAAGAATACCATTCATATAAAGTTCAATTATTCACATGTAATATTTATAATTCTTTACTAGTTACATACCTTTTTAATAGACGTCTTCATGTAATAGGAAGGTGGAGGACTGCAATAAGTAGGGTGAACACTATGACCTTAAAATTTAATTATAATCATTCAACTATTTTAGTTAATCTTGCATTTCAATAATTGAATTTAATAAATTAAATTAAATGAACTTGCTGACATTTACCTAACTATCAAATCCAAATGTATCACTCAGTAGGACATCTGTCATTACCATTTAATCAACTGTAGATGTAACCTAGGAAAATGCATCCTAACTATCCTTAGAATCATAAAAACATAGTGACCCACAAGTTTGACATAAATGAGGTGTAATTGTATGCCTAGAAGACCTGCTCACCTCACCCTATGATAGAGGCCTAGTATGATGTATGAGGCTCTGAGTGAGGGAGCTAATCGACTGCAAGGTATCCACCTCAACACTCTCCTTCACAAAAGAAGGGATAGTCACGTGCTCATACTCTGGTCTAGTGAGTTCTCATTAGCTATTGTGCATCAAGACATACCCCCACTTTCTCTTGTTCAAAGTCCCCACCTCTACCCTAGAACTTTCACATGTCAAATTAGTTTTGGATTTTATTAAGAACAAACTCATAAAAGAGTTTCCTCAAAAATATTGTGGTACCTCATTTTTGTTGCATGGAGGATTGTTAAAACCCATCCACCACCTATCCCAAAAATGGTTCTTTATCCCTTGGTGGTTGCAACAATGGATAGGGAACCTCTTGCATGCACTGTGTAAGGGTTGATTCATTCTTGGGTCTATGAATAGTGCACATAAGTCAGATTTCAAAAACAATTATCTTTAACCTGTTTATATAACAATTTGTTTGCATAGAATTATCTTAGCTCTTGTCTCTTTTTGAACCAACTATTTATTCGCTTGCTAACTAAATCTACATGATATATTGTGGATTACAATGATTGAGCGAGGGTGGTCCTATTTGAGTTTTTGTCGTAGGATCTCTAGTGCAGTCACGATAGGAGGGTCCTTAAAGAGAACAATCCGGACTGTGCAGCAAGAGTTACACAACATAAGAAACACAAAATATGGAGGAAAATGTATATTCAAACATTATTATTATCAAAAAGTTTAATTACATATAGCCGATAACATCCGGGTTTATAAATTGGGCTCATAGGCCTGATACAAAATACTCAAAATATAGTATTCCAACATGCTCCTTAATGTGAGCCAAAATCTTACAGATCGAATCCCATATTCCTCCTAATCGCTATCCTAATGATCTATTACAATTTTTTATATCACATCTGAGATTTAGAAACATCCATGTCGACCAAAGATCATTAGAATCTTTGATGAAGGAAATGTAACGTGCATGAAATAGGTCGGCCTTAAATTTGAATTTCTCCTCGACGGGTGCATAAGATGAAGTGTGGACCCAAAATTAAGGTTAGGGACACTCCATGGAATAATTTGAAACACCTCGCAAGGATCTGCAAGTTACAGGAAGGATCCACAAGAGATCAAATTAGTCGTTAGACTTGAAACTATTTGGTGCAGTCATGGTAGGAGGGTCCTCAAAGAGAACAGTTTGAACCGTGCAACAAGAGTTACACAACAAAAGCAACACAAAATATGGAGGAAAATGTAGATTCAAACATTCTTATTAGAAAAAAATTCAATTACATATAGCCGACAACATCCGAGTTTATAGGTTGGGCTCACAGGCCTGATACAACATGCTCAAAATACAATATTCCAACATGCTCCTTAATGCAAGCCAAAATCTTACAGATCGAATCCCATATTCCTCCTAATTGCTATCCTAAGGATCTATTACAATTTTTTATATCACATTTGAGATCTAGAAACATCTGCGTCAGCCAAAGATCAATACAATCTCTAATGAAGGAAATGTAACGTGCATGAAATAGGTTGATGATAGATTTGGATTTCTCCTTGGTAGGTGCATACGATGAAGTGTGGACCCAAAATTAAGGTCAGGGACACTCCATGAAATAATTAAAAATACCTCCCAAGGATCCAAAAGTTACGAGAAGGATCCGCAAGAGATCAAATTAGTCGTTCTAGGATCGAAACTGCTTTGATGCCCTATTCCCAGAACTGTCACTTAATTTGAAAGTGATAACTTACCAGAAAAATATCCAATCATGCTAAAATCTTGGAATAAGGAAAATGAACATGTCCATGATGAAAATTAAGATCCATAGAGTCTAATGAGAAAATATGATGAAATACTGAATCTGCCAACTTGAACTTAACAAGAATTGAACAAGAACAAAACTGAACGAAAATATTTTTGGTTGATGCAGGATTGCAAAGAACCAAGGATGCTCCTACATTAGACATCCGAGGTTATTTTAAAAGTGAGTCCCTCACTTTGCTAGGGCTAAAGGAAAACCAATACGGTCCACCTTAGCTTGAGAAATCCAAGAAGAATCCTCCACTGGTCTGTCTTTCCGCTTTATCGGATATTCTTTTTACTGTCTTCCACGTGTTTTCCTCCCATCTCTTATATCCAAAATCTCTTCTATCTCATTTGATTACTATTTAGGAAACTATTTCTCCAATTTTTCTTTACTATCTTCACTGAATATTGCTTCATGATACTGATGTAGATCTGTAATGTTGAATATAAGCGATATACCCATGCCATCCGGTAACTCTACTTCATATGCATTTCCTGAATCAAATTTCTTCAAAATATTACAAGGTTGAAACTTCCTCACCTTGAGCTTATTGTATGTGCCAACCGAAAATATTTCCTTCCTCAAATACATCATCACTTCATCTCCTACTTGTCTCTTCTTTTCATTTGCTCGCTCCTGATACTTTTGATTCATATCTTCCAATTGTTGCTTTACTTGAGTATGCACTTTCTTCATATGTTCTGCAAATTCCTCTACTTTTGCACTCCTTTCATCTTCCTTATTGATGTCTCGCAACTTTGATATACCTCTAGGATGAACTCCAATAACAATCTCAAAAGGTGTCTTTCTGGTACTCATGTTCGCTTAATTATTGTAAGAAAAATCTGCTTGTGCAAGGACTAAATCCCAACTTCCAGACTTATCCCCAACCAAACATCTCAACAAATTCCCCAAACTCCTATTTAATACCTCTGTCTATCCATCAATTTGTGGGTGAAAATTAGAGTTGAACTTTAAATCTGTCTTTAACTTCTTCCAAAGTGTCCTCCAAAAGTAACCAACAAATTTATATCTTTGTCTGAAACAATACTCCTAGGTAATCCATGCAATCTGATGACTTCCTTGAAAAACAAGTCTGCTACATGTACTGCATTTGTCATCTTCTTACAAGGTATGAAATTTGTCATTTTAGAAAATCTATCCACCACCACAAATATAGAATCATTGCCTCTCTGTCTTTGACAAACCAAGTATGAAATCCATGTTGATGTCCTCCCAAGGTCTCTCCAGAACTGTCAAAGGCTTATACAATCCAACGTTCTGACTACTCCCTTTTGCAATTTGACAAAATCTACAACTCTGCACAGATTTCCTAACATCCTTATGAATCTGTGGCCAAAAGTAATTCTTACTTACCAATGCTACTATCTTATCAATTCCAAAGTGTCCCGCCAATCCTCCGCTATGCTTTTCTTTCACCAAGTTATCCCTTATTAAAGTCTGGGGTATACACAACTAATTCCCTTTGAACAACATATCCTCCTGAATGAAATAATCCAACCACTGACTCCTATCCTCCAAGACTAGTTATTTACAAGCTCTCCAAGGTTTTGCAAAATCCGAGTCTTCCTCATACAAGTTCTTTAATTCATCAAAGCCTAATACCTCCACTTTCATTTTTTCCATTAAATTCCTTCTCCTACTCAAAGCATCAACAACTCTATTTGACTTTCAACTCCTATGTTTCAAAACAAAAGTATAACTCTGCAAGAATTGCACCCATCTCATGAGTCTCTGATTCAACTTACCTTGACTGTTCAAATACTGCAATGTCTAATGATCTGTATACAACACAAACTCCTTAGGAAACAAGTAATGTCTCCACTTATTCAAAACTTGAATTATGGCATAAAAATCCTAGTCATACACTGAATACCTTTTCCTAGCATCATTCAATTTCTCACTGAAATAAGCTATGGGTCTCCCTTCTTGACTCAATACTGCTCCAATTGCATATCCACTTGCATCACAATCTACCTAAAATACCTTATTAAAGTTTGGTAAAGCCAACACAGGCTGCTCAATCACCTTCTATTTCAACAACTCAAAACTCTGGTCTACTCCAGATGTCCACCTAAAATATTTCTTATCTCCTCTCATTGTTTATGTCATAGGACTGCAAATAGAACTGATATTCCTAATGAAAATTTGGTAGAAACTAGCCAATCCATGAAATGATCTAACCTCTCCAATGATTTCTAGTGTAGGACATTCAACAATTGCTCTTACCTTCTTAGGATCCATCTTCAATCCATCTGCAGATATCACAAATCCCAGATATACCAATTCTTCCTTCATGAAACTACACTTCTTAATGTTTATCAACAACTGTTCTTCTCTCAACCTCTGCAAAACTTGTCTTATATGGAAAAAATATTCTTCTCTAGTCTTACTAAAAATCAAGATGTCATCCAAATAGACAATCACGAACTTACCCAATAATTTCTTCAATACCTCATTCATCAACCTCATGAAAGTACTTGGTGCATTTGTTAGTCCAAAAGGAATCACCAACCACTCATACAATCCTTCATTTATCTTGAATGTTGTCTTCCACTCATCCCCTTCTCTGATTCTGATCTGATGATATCCACCCTTCAAATCTATCTTTGTAAAGTATTTAGATCCACTCAAACAATCCATAATGTCATCCATCCGAGGCAAAGGAAATATAGAACTCACTGTGATTTTGTTTATGGCTCTAGAGTCTGTACAAATCCTCCATTCTCCATCCTTCTTAGGTGCTAATATAGCAGGTACTGCACAAGGACTTAAGATTTCTCTAGTCAAACCCTTCCTCAACAACTCTTGCACTTGTCTATTCACCTCTTCATTCTCTACTGGTGTCATTCGATGTGCTACTTGATTAGGAAAACTAGCTCTAGGAATCAGATCCATGCAATGACTAATACTCCTCATAGGTGGCAATCCATCAGGTACATTATCTGAAATGATATCTTCATATTCTACCAACATCTTCTTTACCTCCTCTAGTTGTTCTTCTACATGCTTCAAGTCTTCAAATTTCTTAGGAACCAAGGCATATCAAATGTTCTCATGTCTTAGTCCATCCAAAAATATCCTTCATCAACCAAACAAATTCTAGCACTCATACAAACCTCAAATTTAGGAACATCCTCCAATGGAAACAAAGTCTAGTTCATCCCATTAGCAACAATAGTATATTTTCCTCTTTCCATTATGAATAGCCTATCTATCATAATACCAAGGCCTTCTCAACAAAACATGGCATGCATCCATAGGCATGATATCACACAAAATTTCATCATGGTAATTTCCTATCTTTAATTTCACCAAACATTGTTCACTTACCAGTATCTTATGCTCATCTTGAATCCATGCTATTAGATAGGGCTTCGGGTGTTTCAATCTTTCTAGCTTCAATTTGGTCACCATTTCTTCAAAAACCAGGTTCTCAGAACTTCCACTATCAATAGTCACTCTGAAACATTTACCAACTACCTTACATCTGTTTCAGAATAAATTATGTCTTTGCAACGGTTCCTGCTCCATCTCACTTTGGCACAATACTCTTTTGTTCACCAATACTTCTCCCTCTTTCGGTTTAATAGCTGATTTGACATGATCCTCCTCAACAAAGGTTGTTCTTCTACTGTTCTCTACCTTTCTGCTTGTCTCTCCCTGATTACATTCAAATGCTCTATGTCCTTCTCCACCACACTTATAAAAATTTCCCCTGAATACTCTTTTCTCCTATCCTCGATCATCTTTTCTATAACCCTCATTCCGATAACCACCATATCCTCCTCTTCGATAAGAGTCTCCATCATCTCTATGGTAAAAATTATCATTCTTACTGACTTCCTTATCTTTGTTCTGATCTACAAAATATCCTCTTCCCCCTCCAGTAAAAAATTATCCTCTGAAATCTTCCACCTCTTTCTCTTTGTCGCTACTCATGTCTTTTATTCAACTTCTCTTCTACTTTTAGGGCACATTGATATGCCTCCTCCACACTCAACAACTTGATCAAACTGATCTCATCCTGTATAGATGACCTCAAGCCATTCACATATTTGACTACTTGCTTGGTCTCATCCTCCGAATTTCCATATCTGATATTCAATTTGTAGAACTCCTTAGTATACTCTGTCACACTTGACTCCTTCTACCTCAAATTCTACAACTTTCAGAACAAACTGATATGATAGTTTACAGGCATAAAATTTGTCTTTAACCTATTCACCATTCGATCCCATGATGTGGTCTTCTCCTTTCCTCTTCTTTGCCTAGCTTTCTATAAATATTCCCATGAAAGGGATGCATGTCCTTTCAACTTTGTCCAAGAAAATTTCACCTTCTTGTCTTCGACGGTACCTTCAAAATCAAAGTACTTCTCCATCTTTGTTATCCAATCAAGCAATTCATCTGAATCCAACTTACCACTATAATCCGGTGGATTGAAATGTGGTTTAGTATTTACTCTGGTTAGGGCTCTTATGAACCTCTCTTCTCCCTGATCAAGGCCAGGTTGATCTTCTCTTTCCCCTTCTTCTTGTTCTTCTACCTCTTCATCACTCACATAAACAACTAGTCGACCTCTCCTCTGGGCCATTTTGACTGCTTCCAATCTAGCAGTAACTCCTCTCAAGATATCCATTACAGATGGGTCTGCATTTCCACGCGCTCCATTTCCTCTATCATTTCTTCTTCCCACCATATTTACACAAGTCCTCTGTAGGTATGGTAAGGGTTGGGTCCTCAGTCTTCGACCCCACAACAAATCTTCAACAGGACTTTGCAAACTCTGACGATATCTCATGGATCGAATCTCACTCTGATCACGGTAGGAGGGTCCTCAAGGAGAATAGTTTGGACCTTATAACAAGAGTTACACAATATAAGAAACACAAAATATGGAGGAAAATTCAGATTCAAACATTCTTATTATAAAAAATTTCAATTACATATATCTGACAACATCTAGCTTTACAGATTGGGCTCATAGGCCTGATACAACATGCTCAATATACAATATTCCAACATGCTCCTTAATGTGAGCCAAAATCTTATAGATCGAATCCCATATCCATCCTAATTTCTATCCTAATGATATATTACAATGTTTTATATCACATCTAATATCTAGAAACATCTGCTTCGGCCAAAGATCATTACAATCTCTGATGAGGGAAATGTAACGTGCATAAAATAGGTCGGCCTTAAATTTGAATATCTCCTCAGCGGGTGCATAAGATGAAGTGTGGACCCAAAATTGAGGTTGGGGACACTCCATGTAATAATTTGAAACACCTCACAAGGATCCACAAATTATGTGAAGGATCCACAAGAGATCAAATTAACCGTTAGGCTCGAAACTGCTTCGGTGCTTTTTTCTCAAAACTGCTTCGGTACCCTGTTCTTGAAATTGTCACTTAATCCGAAAGTGATAACTTACCAGAAAAAGATCGAATCATGCTAAAATATTGGAATAAGGAAAATGAACATGTCCACAATGAAAATATAGATCCACAGGGTTTGGTGAGCAAATATGATGAAATACTGAATCTTCCAACTTGAACTGAACAAGAACTAAACAAGAACAAAATTGAATGAAAATATTTTTGGTTGATGTAGGATTGCAAATAACCAAGGATGCTCCTGCATCAATCTCTAAACCTTGCAATTACCTCCTCAATTTCTTTTTTGTTATTTTAAATTTTCCCCATTATATTTTCTTGTGTTCGTGGAGCATGATGAGGAATTATAGGAGGTATTTGTTGAGGTTATTCTTTAGGATGGATTTCATCATGAGGTGAATTAGGATTTTTAGGAGGATTTTGGGGTGCATTAACAATCCTTGAAAATTAAATAAATTTTCATCAAAAAACATATTGAATTTTCCTATTTAATACAAAATTCACACTAAAAATGGAAATAACTTACTGCTTTGACCTTCTTGACATCATGGTGGAATTTTAACAAAGAATCAGTGAAGAATTAGCACAATTATGGGCTTCACAACATTCAAGCACATTATGTAGGGTTTGCAGGTGACGAGGAAAAATTACACAATAGAGAATGAAAAATGAAATGAGCTTTTTTATTTTTATTACTTTAATAAGCAATAACATGAGCATGTTATAACATGCTCACATTATTGCTTTGTAGTGACCAAGCCTAAGGCTCGGTCACTCCAAGCCATAACACGCTTTTATGGGGCCAAAAAGTGGAGTGGCCTATTTTTGGCCCCCATCTTTGTGCACCCACCCCTAAGCTTGGACTTGGATACTACTCCATAATTTCTAAGGAAAAGTTGTGGATGAAAGTCAACATGGTTTCTACTGAATTTTGTCTTCTTAAACTAATCTATCCTAAATATGTTGAAAGCAAGGTAGACTCTAATGAAGTTCTTGTAGATGTTTTCTCTTTAGATCAAGCTCTAGAAGAACTATTGGGTGTCTATTCTAACCTACCTTCTTATCATCATAAATGATGATTCCTATATTGCTTAAATAGATAGGCTTATTTTGGTGAGTTTGTTATAAATTTTGATGAGAAGGCTTCTTTATCTAATATGGATAATAGTATTTCTATGCCTCATCGTGAAGACCATAGTACTCTCCTCAAAGGAGATACTTATGATGTCTTCATGGATCCTAAATCTTCTGAAAAGGTACTTAAGATTGAAAAATGTCTTTCTTTAGAAGAATCTAAACAACACATTGATTTATTGTATTCTCATCTTGATATATTTGCTTGGTCATATGAGGAAATTCCCAATATTGATGAATATGTGGTAGTTCATAATATCATTGTATGTATTGATTCCAAGCCTGTTAAGTAGAATATCCATAAGATGAATCCCAAGGTTGCTTTATTAGTCAAGACTGAGATAGAAAATATTTTGAAAGTTAGTTTTATTTGTCCTATTGACCACTCACCTTGGATATTGAATATCATCATCATTAGTAAACCTGATGGTCGTATTCATGTTTGTATTGACTTTCATGATCTTAAAAGGATTCTCTTAAGGATGATTTTTAATTCCTAATATTGATATGATTATAGACTCGACTATAGGTTATGCCTTATTTTCCTTCATGGATGGATTCTTAGACTATAGTCAGATCCGTATTAACTTAGAATACTAGTATAAGACAAACTTCATTACCCCCTGGGGTAATTTCTATTATGTAGTCATGTTTTTTGGATTAAAGAATGTTGGAGAAACTTACCAATGGGTAATGACTCTTATATTTGATGATTTCATTCAAAAGATCTTAGAAGATTAAGTTGATGAAATCTTGGCTAAGTCTATAACTCATCAAGATCACTTTGGGAATATTTATCTTATCGTTGAAAGGCTTCAACTCTATAAGATGAGACTAAATCCTCTTAAGTGCATCTTTGGTGTGGATGCTGAATTTTTTTAGGATTTATTATTTTTCATCTTGGAATCAAAGTTGATACAAATAAGACCGATAAGATTATCAACATGCCTGTACCTAAGAACATCTCTCAAATACGTAGTTTGCAAGAGAAGATTCTGGTAATTCATAGATTCGTATCTCAATTTATTTGATTTTACTCTTCCATTCATGTATTTCTTGAAGAAAGATGCTCATTTTTTGGTGGGATGATGAATGCCACAAGTTTTTTGAGTCTATCAAGAGTTATTTTGCTAATCCTTCCATCTTGATGTCAAATTTACAAGATAGACCCTTTTTTGCTTTATATTTCTACATCACCTCATGCTTTAGCAACTTTGTTAGCTCAACATGATGATGATGGTAAATAAAGAGCGGTATTACTACATTAGTCATCTTTTGGTTGATTATGAAACTTGGTACTCTACTATAAAAAAATAATAACTTGCTCTCATTTTTGTGACCTAAAAGTTACAACATTATCTTCTCCATGCAGAGACTCATGTGATCATAAAATGTGATCTTCTTAAACACTTATTCACTAGAAATAATATTTTTGGAAGGTTAGCAAAATGGGTGATGTTTCTCTCTGAATTCAATATTAAGTTCATGCCTCAAAAAGTGATTAAAGGACAAGTTGTTGCTGATCAATTGACAGAAGCTCGCTCACCTTATTTTTTCCTAACTTATACTTGTTCTTGAATGAAAATATATTTTCCTTGGATCATGAACCTATGTGGGAAATGTATTTCGATGGATCAAGATGTAAAACTGGCTCTAAGGTAGGTGTAGTTTTAATCTCCCTCGAAGGAAAACCGTTTCCTCTATCTTTTCGATTAGAATTTTATTATACAAAAAATATCTTTAAGTATGAATCCCTTATTGCTATCTTACGCTGGCTTGTATGTCGTGATAGAATTGGATATTAAACATGTTGGAATTTGTCATTGATGTCAACACTAATTATTGGTTATCTTTGATGTTAACACTTGAAAAGTATGTTGTTAGTCATTGTTATATTCAGTTTGGGCTAACATTGGTGATGAAGTTCATGGTCGGATGTCATGCCTTATCAAAGAAGAATTTTTGAATTTCATGATTGGATGTCATTCCTTATCAAAGAAGAATTGTTGAAGTTCATGGTTGGATGTCATACCTTATCAATGAAGAGTTTTTGAAGTTCATATAATGCATTATTAGTGTCAGTAAAGTTGATTTCATAATTAGATGAGGATTATAAGCATGATTGATAGTGGAGAGATGTTGCTAAAGCTCTATAGTATGTATTATGCTCTCTTATGATGTTCTTGATGAAGTATGTGCTATTGAAAGGAAGTTTTGGCCTTTGCAAGTTACTAAAATGTTTTTGGTTCATGAAGATGCATTGAAGTCCATCTAGGAGAATACTCCACATTCCTCCATTATTGATGCCTTGGTCTTGCGGTTTGGTATTCAATGTTAGTATTTTGTGGATATTGCATTCTTATATTTTTAGGTCACCTATGTTGCCGAGGAGATCTTTGTGAATTGCAGAAGGTTGGCAATGTTGTTGGTTGTCCAGATTGCTTTGGGAAATTGTCCACATTTCTTCGTATTGATGCCTCTACTCCCATATCTTGGTGAATGTGATCTCAATGTCTATATAGTGTCTTAGTTCTAATCTAGTGTGTTGAAGTGGTCTAAAAGTTGTTCTACTAATGCTACATCATCTGGCTATATATTTTGTGCTTCCTAAATGAAGTATTATGTACTTATTTGATCTACAATGGTTGTTGATTGCATGAAAATATGGAAGAAGTGTATAGAAGTATTGTTGGATGTTCAAGGAGCATCACCATGTGATCCACACATTGCTAATTAGCTACTTTGGTGTGCATTGTGTCTTGAGTTATCTTTCTAGGTTATTTATGGATATCTGGTCCATAGGGCTTGTTCCTTTTCTTGTGTCATGTGCTTAGGGGGATATGCTAGCAATGGAATATTTTTTGTGATATATTTGGGTCCTAGCCTATCCTTCTTAGGGCTACATCATGATAAGAAGTATGTTTATGAGCCAAATGGTTATGTGCTTCAATGTTTCATCCACACGTTTCCTTGATGTCAACTTAGGTTGATGTGCACCTATGTGTAAATAGTTTTGGATCAGATTGAAAGAAGTGCTAAGAGTTTTTTTGGTCCTCTCTATCTTTTAGACAATACCACATTATGTCTTGGTGGCCGACTAGTTGATTTTTATTTTTTATCCTTTTCTTGGTTGACCTAATTAAAGTTTTGAAGTGTTGTGATGGATATAAATGCAATATCATTTTAGATGTAACATGATGTGTAAGTGTACACATGTGAAGAAGCGTGTGTGTGAATTATATTGAATATCCAAAAGTGATAGTGCTAAAGTGTGTGAAAGGAAAGATCAATTGAGCTAGATAATTCCTCAATTAATAGAGTGTTGTGTTGGTAGTCATTGTAATTCTCTCCAAATCATATTGTATATTACTTTGAGATAGTGAATCTCATCAGGTCCTTATATCTTGCTCCTAAATTTTTGTTGTATTTAGTTCAACAAGTCCTCTATTTCTTGGTCTAAGGTAGTGAGCCTTCTTGCAAGTCTTTGTGGTAATGAGTCTTATATTATAAGTTAACTCTCACTGTGGTTTTTCCCTCATTAGGTTTTCCATGTAAATCTAGTGTTCTCCTTGTGCACATGTGTGTTCTCTATTTCTCATTACTACTAATCTACTTAGAAGCAAAATTGCTATATTTTTATTGTTCAAGAAGTGCTAAGGATTGAAATTGCAATATCATTCTTTGTTACTATTCTACTAAAAGGTTTCTTGATATGGTAAAAGAAGGTTGTATTGTTCTAAAAGAGTTAAGTTTCAAAAGGGATTAATTTTTGATAAGACCGATTCACCTCCTTCTCAGTCTCCAAAAGTATTCAACAATTGGTATTAGAGCCACTTTCCTCTGTAGAAGCTTAACAACTTGAGGAAAATATCTGGGATGGCACATAATGGTTCATACAAGGGTCCTAGGTTTGATGGGACTAATTACTCCTAGAAAATAAGATTGGAAGGACACCTAAAATTTCTTGGGTTTGGTGTGTGGAAATCAGCCAAAAGAGGTTATACTTCTCCTACCACTACTCTTATAGATCTAGCTAAAATCAAACTATATGAGTGCAATGCCAAAGCCAAGAATGCTATCTTACATGGGTTAGCTAATTCAAAACTTTTGAAAGTGATAAATTGCAATTTTTCCAAAGATGCTTGGTAAAATATTAGTAACATCTATGAATGTGACACTAAAGTGAAGCAAGCTAAGATGCATATCTATAAAAGTAGATTTGAGACTCTAAAGATGACTTAATATGAAGACATTTCAAGTTATATGATTTGAGTACAAGAAGTTTTCTCTGACATCTCTAGACTTGGTGGAGAAGTGAAAGAAAGTAAAATTTTAAAGAAGGTTTTGAGATCTTTCCCAAAATCCTATAGTCATAAAGTGTTAGCCATTGAAGGATGTAAAGACTTGAATTAGTATTCAGTTGATGAAATGTTTGGTACTCTTACTGACTTTGAGATGAGATAAATTGATAAGATGTTCCAAAGGAAACCAAATTCAAAGCCAACAAAAATATTGAAGATGAAGTTGATCAAAATGATGACTTTGATGAGGTTGAGGCAAAATTTGTGAGAAGATTGAAGAAAGGCTCTGACAAATACAAAGGTAAGTTACCATTCAAGTGTTTTGATTGTGGAAGAATAAGTCATTTTGCATCTAAATGTCCTTATAAAGAATCATATGATAGCAATAAAAGAGATAAGGTTAAAAAGGGTTTCTATTCCAAAGAAAGCAGTGGTTCCTCTGAAGATGAGGAGAATGATTCAAATGGTGTAACTCTCTTTATGGCCTTCAATACTACTGATAAAAAGTGTAATGTTGAGAAATATAATTAGTCTGGCTCCTTGAATGATGAAGACATGCTCTTTTTTGATCCAAATATATAATCAATGGAACCTGAAGGTTGGGACTTCAATTCAAATTATTGGGATATAGGTTTTGAAGAAAAAATTCAGTCTAATATGAATAACTTGAATGAAGAAAAGACACCAAATCAAAAATATAAGAGTTTTCTTGAAGGATCAAAGGAAGAAATTGACAAGTTGGAAGCTAAAGTATAAGAAGGTGCAATCAAATTAAAAATTGCAGAAGGTATGATATCTAATTTAAAATTAAAAGTTGAAGAACACAAGAGGATTCAATATTTCTTGAATAACAAGCTCAATAATAAGGCTATTGAATGCTTAAAACTTGAAGAGGAGATTTTCACTCTGAAACATGAATTAGAGAAGACTAAAGAAAAAATTGTCAAAAAGGAAAAGTCTGATCCTAATATCTCAAAATCAAATGAAAAGATTGAGATAAAGGAGGAGAAAGGTTGTACTGAAGATCCTAAGAAGAATGGCTCCAAAGATTATTAAAAATTGTGAAAAAGGTGGATCTAATTTTGATTGGAAGCAAAAAGAGTCTAGAAGTCCTTCATCTACAAGACAACATGCTCCTACTATGTTCAATCAATCCTTTCAAGGTTATTGTTTTTATTCCAATAAATTTGGGCATAAGGTTTTTGATTGTAGAATTAGACAAAGAATAAATGATAACATGGGAAGAAGATAATTTATGTCTCAAAGAAACAATATTGGCTTATTTAATAAATATTGTCTTAGAACCATTCAGGATTACGTTAACGCTATTCAAAATGAAGAATGTGTTCACCCATTATTGAGGCATTTTGCATAAAAAATGCAAACTGTTGTTGATGTGGTTAGGTCCACGGAAGTGGACTTAGACAAGCATTAGTGATGGATAGAGGAAAGGAGATAGTCCCAATCTAAAGAGGAAAACACAAAGAAATGAAGAGATGCAACTAAGACAACTATGGTCACAAGGCTGCTGAGTGTAGAACTAAGGTGAAAAGGAATAACGTTGTTCTAGAACACAAGATTGTGTGCTAAAAATGTAGTAATGTGGAATATAAGGCAAACAATTGCACGAGTGGTTTTTTGAAGCCACATATTCAAAATTAGAAAAAGGATGAGATACTCTATTCAAAAAAGAAGGGAAATGAATTGGAAGATCATGAGAAGAAGGATGATTCCACTCTTGTGAACTTTGCACAAGATTCCAAGATAAATTGAGATAGTGCATTATCTCAGGGGGAGATTTCACTTGTAGAATATTTTAGCCCCCTGAAAAGGAAAATATGCTGAAATCCTCAATATGAATGAAGATTTGGATCGGAATAGTTGGTGTGCAGATTAGTTGTGCATAAATGTACCTTTATTGAATTTTTTGGTGGAAGTAAAATATGTGTGGAGATTGTTACATTTATGCTAATTGATATCATTCTAGTTTTGTGTGTTGCATATAAAGATAAGGTTTGGAAAGGTAAAGAGGTCTACCAATACATTCACAGTTTGGTAAAGTCAGGGTTCACTTCTCCCCACAAGAAAGGGTTTTGTCTTGCAAACTAGAAGATGAGTTGGTCAAGATGCGAAGGTGTTATATCCAAAGTCTCAATTCTTTACACCTTTTGAAGTAAAAGATGCAAGTGAAAGAATTTATGCCCATGCTCTAGCATAGTGAAGTAAAGATGAAGGCTTGCTGGAATGCCTCACATTCCTCAGGAAAGAATGTCTTGTCCATACAGTCTTATGGATATATTTATCTATACTATGGGATCCCACAAGTACAGTTTCAAAAGATAGATGGTTCTGGACGATTATATTTACAAAATATATGTTTAGTACTTGTTCCAGTTGGTGTATATAAAAGTTTAGTTATGAAAATTTTTAAATTTCTTGGTATGTTTCAAAGATTGATGTTTGATTGCCATATTTTAAGTCAATCCTAAGCAATCTCATGAGAATGATGGATAAAAAAATAGATACTTGAAGGGTACTCTGGATTATGGCCTATGGTACAAAAAGGATCAAAATTTCTCTTTGAGTGCCTATACTAATGTTGATTGGGCAAGTTTTGTTGATGATCAAAGGAGTACAAGTGGAAGTTCATTTTATTTGGGAGACAGATTGGTCTCATGGTTTAGTAAAAAGTAGGATTTAGTGTCTTTGTCCACAAAAAAAGAAAAATATATTGCTACAACATCTTTTTGTACTTAGGTGCTTTGGATAAAGTAGACTTTGAAGAATGTGAAGGTGGTTTATGATGAACCTATTCCTATACTCTGTGACAATACGAGTGCAATTTATATTTTTGAGAATCCGGTAATGCACTCAATAAATAAACACATTTCAATCCGGTTCCACTTTCTGAGAGAGAAGGTTGTAGAAGATGAATTCAAAATAGAGTATGGCCTACCAAGGACCAAATTACAAATATATTTCACTAAGGCACTTTCAAAGGATACTTTTGAGTATCTATGACAAAAGTTAGGGGTTATTTTGTCTCCTTGTTCTAAGTAGATGCATAAATGGTGCATCTATCTTGGGGGAGAAATTCATATCATATCCTTTACTCTTGGATTGATCAGTGCTACCTCTTAGGGCGAGATGGTAGAAAGGGGGAGTCCTAGATTATTGTACACCTATTGCTAGTCAAAGGTGGAGTATGTGTTGTTTTTTAATAGAAGATCCTTTTGTCCACTGCCCCTGAAGATAAAATAGATTCTATTGCATTATACATACATATATGGCCCTTTGTCCTTGATGTCAAAGGGGGAGAGTAAGAATTTTTTGTTTCCATCAATAATAAAGGGGGATATTGTTGGTAGTTGTTGCCATTGATGTCAAAACTAAAGAGATTGTTGGTAGTTATTGTCATTGATGTCAACATTGGTTGTTGGTGATCTTTGATGATAAAACTTGAGAAGTATGTTGTTAGTCATTGTTATATTTAGTTTGGGTTAAAATTGGTGATGAAGTTCATGGTTTGATGTCATGCCTTATCAAAGAAGAATTTTTGAAGTTCATGATTGGATGTCATGCATTATCAAAAAATAATTGTTAAAGTTCATGGTTGGATGTTATGCCTTATCAAAGAAGAGTTGTTGAAGTTCATATAATGCATTATTTTTATTTTATAAAGTTGATTTCATAATCAAATGAGGATTAGAAGCATGAATGATAGTGGAGAGATGTTGATAAAGGTATAAAGTTTGTCTTATACTCTCTCCTAATCTTCTTGATGAAGTATGTGTTGCTAAAAAGAAGTTTTGGCCTCTGCAAGTTGCTTAAGTGTTTCTAGTTCAGGAAGATTCATTGAAATCTATCTAGGAGAATGCTATGTATTCCTCCATTGTTGATTAATTGGTCTTATGGTTTGGTATTCGATGTCACTGTTTTGTGGATATCACACTCCTATATTTGTAGGTCACCTATGTTGCTGAGGAGATCTCTGTGAATTGCAAAAGTTTGGCAGTGTTGTTAGTTGTCCAAATTGGTTTGGGAAATACTCTACATTTCTTTGTATTGATGTCTATGCTCCTATGGCTTGGTGAATATTCTCTCAATGTTTGTGCAGTGTCTCAGTTCGAATCTAGTGTTTTGAAGTGGTGTAAGATTTTTTCTACTAATGCTATATCATCTGGCTATGTATTTTGTGATTCTTGAATGAAATGTTTTGTACTTGTTTCATCTATGATGGATGTTGATTGCATGATAATATGGATGAAGTGTATGGAAGTGTTGTTGGATGTTCAAGGAACATCCCCATGTGATCCAAATATTGCTAATTGGCCACTTTGGTGCCACATTGTGTCTTGAGTTAGCTTTCTGGGTTATTTATGGATATCTATCTAACAGGGCTTGTTCCTTTGTTTGTGTTGTGTGCTTGGGGGGTTGGCCAATAATGAAAGATGTGTTGTGATAGATTTGGGTCCTGACCTATCCTGATTGGGACTGCATCATGATAAGAAGTATTTTTATGAGCCGACTGGTTATGTGCTTCAACGTTTCATCCACATGTTTCCTTGATACTGACTTAGGTTGATGTGCACCTGTATGTAAATGGTTTTAGATCACATTGAAAGAAGTGCTAAGAGTGTTTTTGGTCCTCTTTATCTATTGGATAGGACCACATTATGTCTTGGTGGCCAACCAATTGATTTTATTGTTTATCCTTTTCTTGGCCGACCTAATTGAAGTTTTGAACTGTTGTGATGGACATAAATGTAAGATCATTTCAGATGCAACATGATGTGTAAGTGTACAAGTGTGAAGAAGTGTGTGTGTGAATTGTATTGAATATCCAACAATGATAGTGCTAAAGTGTGTGAAAGGAAAGATCAATTGAGCTATAATGCCTCAGTCAACAAAGTGTGGTGTTGGCAGTCCTAGTAATTCTCTTTAAATCATTTTGTATCTTGCTCTGCAATAGTGAATCTCCTTAGGTCCTTGTATCTTTCTCCTGAAGTCATGCTATCTTTAGTTCAACAAGTCCTATGTTTCTTTATCTAAGGTAGTGAGCCTTATATGATTTAACTATCACTGTGGTTGTTCTCATTAGGCTTTCCACGTAAATCTGGTGTTCTCCTTATGCATGTGTGTATTCTCTATTTCTCATTATTGTTGATCTAGTTAGAAGTAGAATTGCTATATATTTCATTGTTCAAGAAGTGCTAAGGATTCAAATTGCAATATTCTTCTTTGTTACTATTCTACTTAAATATTTCTTGATCTGATAAAAGAAGGCCGTCTTATATTGAAAGAGTTAAGTTTTGGAAGGGATTAAGTTTTGATAAGATTGATTCACTCCCCCCTCTCAATCTTTGGAAGTATTCAACAAAACATATTCATATTCATGGTGATTTTGAGCTTATTGAATTAGATCATGAAAACATATCCAGCTAAGTAGAGCAAGCTATCTTAGTATCATGATTTAGCTTTATCCTTGCTCGATCAATTCTCTTCTTTTACTATATATAGTATTCCTAGGAGAGAAAATCATCATGTAGATGTAACGGTAAGTGAAAATTCCCTTTTACCCTTGGGTGATAATGTAAATGAGTACCATTTTGTGGCTCAAATTCTCCACTATCCTATTGTCTCAAAAAAAACTAAACTTGACAGTCTTGTGTGTGATCACATAGACTCAGGGGAATAGTATTCTCATATCTATAATTACCTAAAAATTGGAAACTCTCTCGATGATCCTAGTAAGAATACTCGTGTCTAGATATGAAATATTTCAGATTAGTACATCATTTTTCTAATTTTCTTTATCAAAAATCTCATAATTCTCTTCTTCTTTGATGTTTGACTGAGGCTAAAATATCCCTTGCCCTTCAAGAAGCTCATTCAGGCTCTAGGGGTGGGTATTTTGGTAGTAAATCTTTAGTGCATAAATTGATTCATATGGATATTATTGGCAAAAAATGGAGCAAGACTCCTTTACCTTTTGAAGGAAGTTTCGTCAATGTCAGTAACATAGTAACTTTATTCGAGTTCATGCACAATAAATTCATAGTCAGACCTCTCCTTGGCCATTTGAAACATGGGGGTTGGATATTATTAGGAAAATATCTCCTCCGTCATTTAAAGGACATACCTTCATCATCACAATTATTGATTAATTTATGGGTTGAAGCTATTTTGCTTTGATCCTCTAACCCTAAAGCAATTTGTAGCTTTCTTCTAAATAACATTATTGCTCACTTTGGGTTGCCTTCTACCCTTGTTTCTGAAAAATGTCACTTCATTTAAGAACAAATAGGTAAAGAAATTCTTAGAGATATTTCATATTCAACATCGGTTTTCTAAACCTTACTATCCTCAATCTAATGGCCAAGTGGAAGCATCTAATAAAACTCTTGAATTGATTCTTCAAAAAATAGTGAATAAACATGGTAAATATTGGCATACTCAATTGAATTATGCATTATGGTCCTATCACACGGGTGTTCATATTGCTATTGGTACAACCACGTACAACCTTGTGTATGGTGCTGAGGCTATTATGCCTTTATATTTGGAAATTTTGTCTTTGTGAGTTTCCCTTAAATGGTTAATTGATGATGATACTTACCATGTTGAATGTATAAATCAACTTGAGTTGTTCAATGAGCATTGATTATAGGCCCTCAATCATCTTTAGGATTTAAAAATTCTATTTCTAAGCATTACAATCAAGGAGTTCTTTCTCACACTTTTAAATTAGGTGATCTTGTTCCTTATGAGAACTAGAGAAATTTAAATGAGCCACTTGATCAAAAGGGGAAATTTAGCCCTAATTTGTTAGGTCCTTACATAATCCCATTTGTGTATGGTTTTGGTGCCTATGGATTGTCTTCTATGGATAGAAGTCATCTAAAAGAATTGGTCAATGCAATGCACCTTCAAAGATGTTATACATAAGGTCTATGCGGCATTTGCATGATGCTCATATTCTTTTTAGGGACCGTAGTTCATTATTCTATGATATTCCTTCACTAAAATTATTATTTAATTTGTGTTATGATGTGAACATGTGTATATACTTAATTTATTTAATTAGGAGTTATATATATGTGTGTTTTTATTTATATGCTATGTATAAGTGCATTATGTTTGATTAATTATTTTATCCATACATTCTACATCATATATTCTATCTACATCATTAGCCAACAATTATATCATTATTTTATTTAATTAAGCATACATCCAATGTGTGTTTAGTTAGATCATAATAGCATCTAATCTAAGAATACATCCATAAACATACATCCATAGCATCACCATACATGAAAATAAAGCATACATATGAAACACATAATGTCGATCGAAAATCTCATATATATCAATGTCATATACATGTATCATGCCACTGTAATAACATGTGGTGCATGTATATGTGTATATTGAATTTGTACATAAAAAATTCTATATAATGATAAAATATATCCAACCTTTAGGGGCATGGCTCCTAGAGCCCTCTGGTCCTAGTAGTGGTGAGGGTGATTGGCAAATAGAAGCACGTGAATGGGACTGATGTGACTGTGACATGGACATACTCTGTGATAAAATTCATTGTAGCTATCCTCACAAATCTCCCACCTTATCCATCATAAAAGTAATGAACTATCATTATATCCTCTCTCTACCTTGTTGCCAACTCATCCCTCATCTACTACATTTGGGGATGTTGTAGATCAGTCAGGGCCATCCTAGCAACCTCTAGTTGTCTCTTGGGGTCATTGATCCAACTCTAGAGAGTCTCACATGCCTACTAGGAACTGTCAGCTCTTGTCACTACCAAATATCTCTTAGTGAGGACAAAACAAAGCTCTACAACCTGTTGATCTATCTGCCCAGTCATTGTTGCTAGTTTGGCAACACGCTAAACCAGCTCCACCTGGCCCTCCTTATAGGTTGTTCGAAGACAAACTATAGGCTTGAACAATTGAGCATGTCACCCCATTGGTAGCGACCTATGTTCATCTAGGACCTAGCCCTGAATTTGGAAAGTTGGGACCACCTTTGCTATGCATTGACTAAAGAAGTCTATCCACTTCTGTAGAAAAAACAGATTCACAAAGAAAGTGGACAATATTAATATCACATCATAAAAACATATATATATGTAAGAGAGGGGGACCAACCATGTCAAGGCCCCAGGTCATGGAGGGCTGAGAGTATTAGGCTGCCCTAACTTACCTCAGCTTAAGGGAGTACTAGGAAAGGCAGGATGAGAATGATGAGGACTATAAGGTCCTTCGATCACTCTGCAAACCTAAGATTTGAGAGGAGACTAGGCGAGTCAATTTTTTAGGGTCAACTCTGTGTCTCAGATAGCTCTCTATCAGAGGACAAAAGTGTAGTTCTGGGATGACAACACAACACACTAGCATCTCTCAAGTGCGTTGGCATTCGTACGACTAGAGAACTAGAAAGACAGGGTCTAACCACTAGAAAATAAACTAACGACCTAGTTAATGATTTCTAAGCAAAAAAAATAGTACTATGAAGTAAGAGACATATAAATGGATATGATTAAAAAATTAGATCAATGCAAGAGTCACAAGAATGATCTCACACAAAATCTTGTTCGCCAACTAGCTTCACAAAACACGTCCACCTACACACAACAAAGAGGAAAATTGTTGGAGGGGGGCTGTATAGGGGTTTGCCTTAGTCATACCCCTGTTTTGGTGTTTCCACCTCCACGGACAACCAAGTTTGCAACGATAGAGAAATAGTACGATAAAGAAGGAAATGCAATCAAAGAACACTAAAACACTACAAAATAGTAATGTGCTTACTCAACCAAATAATAGAGGAGAGGAGTAGAAATCTTACCACCTCCACCAAGAGTGCTAAAGGCTAATGGGGGAGATAATGTGAGGAACTCAAGCCCCTGCTGCAATGGTGTTGTTCCACACTTGCTCTACTAAGTTGATGGAGTGATGGAATTGCTACTATGGAGTGCAAGAATGTGCTTGAATGCTTGAAGTAAATTATTGAATATGTAGATGAGATTGTCTAAGAGGATGAAATGGAATGAGAGAGTGAATTTGAAGGAATGAGTGAAGAAAATAGCCATATTTAGGTCAGTTAGCCAAAGAGGGTGTTACAAGTCAACTTCCAATGGGAAGTGTAACGCCTCTACAGGTTCTAGTTGTAGGAATCTGCCAAGGACGTAAGCATGTTGTGAGAACATCTACACATTGTGTTTGAATTCTCAACAATTATTCCTCCATCGATGCTCAAAATAGGTGCCAAGTGGAACAAGGACAACAAATTTATGTGGAATTAAACCTCCAAATTTGGTTTTCTAAAGTGAGGGAGGGTAAAAGGGGAATTTGCGTCAGGGGTGCAAATTCACTCCAATACATTTCCCCCACTTTAGTGAGCATGAGTACTGATGAGTGCTTCAGTAAAGTAGATCGAAGAAGTAGTAGGGTTAGAAATATATACCTGAACCATCGAGGAAGCATACCACGATCTGGTGAACTTGAGAGTGTAGGACATGAAAAGGACTTCATAGCTCTACAAAACTATGAAGCTGAAAGAAAGTGCCTTATAGGCTCGTGGACCTGCAAGGAAGGTATTCTCCAAGAACTCTCACATGAAGGAAATCGAGAAAAGAACCTTACAAACCCGTAGACCTGCAAGGAAGGTACCCCCAAGAACTCTCACATGACGAAAACCAAGAAAAGTGGACTCCACAGAGTCAAAAAGTGGCTTCATAGGTGCACCCATGAAGTGACATGTTTACCTACACATAGAACATATCAAGAAGAATCCACACAAGAAAGTAAGCAGACAGTCACATAGACTATCATTAAGTTGGAAAAATTTCAAAGGGGTCCCTCAGGAACCCTTCAAAAGGAAGAGGGGTCCACTCAAGGGACACACTGTTTGAAAGCAAGGTCCAGTCGGACTACCCCCAAGCTAGACACAAATATGTGAAGCAGGTCTAATCGGGCTGCTCCTGAGCTAGATGCTAAGATGTGAAGTAGGTCTAGTTGGGCTGCCCTTCAGCTAGATGCAAAGATATGAAGTAGGTCTAGTTGGGCTACCACCAAGCTAGACGCCATAAAACTTACTTGAGATAAAAGCTTTCAAAGGGGTCCCTCAAGAACCCTTCAAAAGAGGAGGGGGTCCACTCAAGGGATGCTCATATTGAAAGATAGAGAGAAAAAAAGGGGGGGTCCTTAAGAAGGACACACATCTCCAAAACAAGTTATCACTACCTCCAACATGCAGAGGAGGAGAACCATGCAAGACACTTTAGATGAGGATAAAGGTAAACCTTGATATCACTTGTCATGTGAAGAAGAGGTAGGTGCATCAAAAAATCAATGAGTGATGACATTTGAATCACAAAGTTATATTTTGTCCTTCAAGGCCTTACATTCACTAGTGGAATGACCAAGCACTTGATGGTATGGACATAAAAAATGTTTTTTTTTATGAGTTTTCTTATGTGTAGGAGGAGGAAGAGTGATTAAGCGAGCTTTAAGAAGCCATAAAAAAATATACTGTTTCTTAGACAAAGAATGAGGAGCAGTAAGCAACCCTTTCTCTTGCAGAGAAAAGTTTGACTGCACACACGAAGAAGATACAAAGATAAAAGACAAAGGAGGAGGATATTCATAGAGATAATTGTTCCAACAATTTGGATCACACCCTTCTATGGGATCATCATCATCCTTCTTAACAGGACTTCCAACATCATCCTCTTTAGTAGAAGCGTAATCATCTTCCTTAGAAGGAGGATCAACACTAAGAACATTACAACTTATGTTTACATTATCCCACAATGCAAAAGAGTAATCATATTTGATAGTGGGTTTGGATGATATTATCAAAGGGTCTAAGTGAATCAGGTCAACTTTACATTCTCCAATGAAGGATTCTGTAAAGTCTAAAGAACCCCAATCATCACCAAGACATGCATTCTCTTTAGAAGAGGTAGAAGGAGCAGACTTAGTATTCCTTGCTTCGAAAGGATCTTCTTTAAGGACATTTATCTTAAGAGTATCCTTTGTAGTAGGTACTATTGGAGTAAACATCAATGCATTGGAAGATACTGAAGGAATGAGAGTAGGCACAACCGAAGCTTGACTGGTAGTTGCCATCTCACATAAGTGCATAGCCTAAGGGTCAACCTTGACTGTGACTACTTGATTGTTGCAAATGAACTTAATAGATTTATGAAAGGTAGATGAGATTGCACCCATAGCATGAATCCATGGTCTACCAAGAAGAAGGTTATAAGGTAATTTTTTTGACATAACATATACAAGAGTGGGTACAGTAACGGGTCCAAGCTGCAAAGGCAATACTTTTGTACCTAGATGTCACCCAACATTACCGAACCTACAAATATCAACAAAATAAGTATTAAGAGAAGAAGAATCAATATTAATTTTAGGCAATAGATCAATGCTTCATATATTGAGTGCCAAATTGACATCAACAAGAGTATGTCTAATACAAATTTTATTAATGTTAACTATAATCATTAGAGGGTATCCTTTCTTCTATACTTTTTAAGGTGGGAGTTCCTGCAGATAGAACATAATATTCAATGAATTTGCACGAATATAAGCTATCAATGCATTAGCATCTGCCGGCCTAGTGGAAGAAGGCAAGAGGATATTTTGCAAGGCTTCCCGAAGCATACCTTGATAAACTAGAGTAGACTGAAGCAAGTCCCACAAAGAGATCTTATTTGGAGTAAGTTGAATTTTCTCAACAAGATCGTAATCATTGGGTGCTTTAGTTGTAGGTTTAGGTGCTAAAGGAAGGATTAGTTGTTTATTCATTCTATTCTCATAAGTATGGGATACAACTTTGTATGAGGGAGCCATTGAAAGATCAAGAGAATTATCATCAAATGAAACAACAATAATAGAACAAACCATTTTAGGAGAAGGACTAGCTAGAGTCACGTAAATGATTGGTCTCTTAGGCCTTTGAGGGGCATCAAAGACATAGATTGCATTTACAGAATCATCACAACTAGTAGAATAATCATTTGAAGATAGATTCTCAACATCGATCCAAACAAGATCAAATCTGGAAAGAGATTCATCATGCGCCAATGCATCATCTCTAGAGGAGAGTGCATTGGAATAGATAAGATATTTTTCATTCACTAACACATCTCTAGAAGAGGGTGTATTGGAAGGAGTAGAAGATTCATCACTCATAAATGCATCATCTCCAAGAGAGAGTGCATCAGAATGAAAATAAGGTTTGTCATTCACAAATGCATCATCTCTAGAGGAGAGTGCATTGGAATGAAGAGAAGGTAGAGTAATGTTAAGAAAAGTATCAATGATTTCATCTTCTTGCAACAAAATATCCTTTGAAGCAAGAGGAATTTCATGAGAAGGATCAAAGATATCAAGTGACATAGGTAAAGACAAGTCACTATCACATGCATGAAATGGAACATCATTAACATTTTGAATAAAATCATATACTGCATTGATAAAAGAAGATATTAAATTCATTTTGGATTTTTTTGATATTTTCTAGGTTCTAGTAATTTGCATTTTTGGAGGTATTTGGAGTGGAATTTGAGGTCCTAAAATTTTACTATCGAAGACACTAGTATTTTAGGGATTGAACTAGTTCTCTTGGAGACCTTTCCAACAGTGCAAATGGTCCTAAATTCTAAGCACCAAGTCAAAAGTTATGACCCCGCCAAGTAGGGGTAAATAAATTTCTATTTTTTTGGTTCAAGTTGGGTTCACCAAAAATGTAAGAGAGGGGGACCAACCACGTCAAGGCCCCAGGTCACGGAGGGTTGAGAGAAGTAGGCTACCCTAACTTACCTCAATTTAAGGGAGTACTAGGAAAGGTGAGATGAGAATGATGAGGACTATAAGGTCCTTAGTTCACTCTACAAACCCAAGATTTGAGAGGAGACTAGGCGAGTAAGTTTTCAGGGTCAACTCTATGTCTCAGATAGCTCTTTGTCAGAGGAAAGAAGCGTGGTTCTGGGACAATAGTGTGGCACATTGGTGTCTCTTAGTTGCATTAGTATCTGTATGACCAGAGAACCAGAAAGACAAGGTCTAACCACTAGAAAACAAACTAATGACCTAGTTAATGATTTCTAAGCGAACAAAATAATATTATGAAGTAAGAGACATATAAACAAATATGATAAAACAAGTAGATCAATGCAAGGGTGACAAGAATTATCTCACACAAAATCTTGTTCGCCAGCTAGCTCCATGAAACATGTCCACCTACACACAACAAAGAGGAAATTTTTTTGGGGGGGTTGTATAGGGGTTTGCCTCAGTTAGACCCCCATTTTGATGTTTCCACCTCCATAGATAACCAAGTTTGCAACGATAGAGAAATAGTATGATAGAGAAGGAAATGCAAGCAAAGAACACTAAAACACTAGAAAATAGTAATGTGCTTACTCAACCAAATAATAGAGGAGAGGAGTAGAAATATTTCCACCTCCACCAAGAGTGCTCAAGGCTAATGGGGGAGAGAATGAGAGGAACTCAAGCGCCTGCTGCAACGGTGTTGTTCCACACCCGCTCTACTAAGTTGATGGAGTGATGGAATTGCTACTATGGAGTGCAAGAATGTGCTTGAATGCTTGAATCTGGAGATGAGATTGTCTAAGAGGATGAAATGGAATTGTTATGCCTTGCATAACCACCCCATCTTTTGCCTTGGTCAAAATGGGTCCCCCTTTTTTGTTTTTATCCTTGGTTGATTTTCAAACAAAGTTTGGAGTCTTTTGTTCCAACACTTTGTTTTTCTTTGGTTTAGTCTGTCGGACTCGGAACCGGAACTGAATCGATTTCTAAAAACTTGTTTCAAAACTCTTTCTGATCCCCATCCTGACAGTCTTTCTTTTAAACCTTTTGTTTTGTCTTTGTTGGAGCCGGAGCCGGAGTGGACGTTAAGTCGGTATTTATTTAAAATTTCAAAATCAAAATCCATCCCGTCTCCGCCTCCGCTTTTTGAACTTTTGTTTTAGACTAAGTCTTTATGTTAGGTTTTCTTATTTTCAGTCTTTTTGTTTTATTTTTATGTTTGGTTTTGTTTTATGCTTTGTTGGTGGAACTAAACCCGGAATGGGAACAAAGTTGGGAAATTACTCAAGTTTCCGAATCCGTTTTCATTCCGATTCCACTCCCGCCGTTTCTTGGTCATTGGCTTTTGACTGAAGTCACACTGCAATGAAGTGTGTGTTCTACTCCAGTTCTGACTCCGCTTTACTGCATTTAATGCATTAATGATAGTTTCCATGTGTAGGTAGAAACTCTGAATTTTACCTTGATTAGGGATTAAATGGGTTATTATTATCATTGTTAAGAAATCAAAGAGCGAAGTAGAGTAGTTGTGGAGTTCATCTGAGTGAATCGATTGAAAGAGGAAGAGATAATTGCTTGCAGATTTCTTCAGAAGATTTTCCAAGTTTTACGTTTGAGGTAGGGTTCCTATTCTCATTTTTCTTTTATTTACTTTCGTGTTCTCTGTTCGTGTTTGATCATTTTTGCTTTGAGCAAGTTCGTGTTTCTTAGTAGGGTTGTGTGTTTGTATTTCTTTCTTTGTTTATTACTGTTCTTGTTTTCATTTTGGCTTGCATTTCTGGTTTTTAGTAAGTTAGAGCACAATCATTTTTATGTTTTGTCATGATCGTGTCATGCTGTGTTGGTTTTTAAATGTGTAGATTTAATTAGGGTTCGCCAGTAAGATAGATTAAGTTCAAGTTTTATAGTGAGTTAGGGTTGATAAAAATCTTGTTTTCACTTAGATTTTTGTCGCACATTCGTTTGGTTAAAATAGAGGGGCTAAATTCGTGCCCTAGTTCTTATATTGCATTTTCTAGATTAGGGTTTTATGCATTTCTATGATCACATTTTAAATGATTAAATATGATGCCCTAAAGTACAGTTGCCCCCACGGTCATATGGGCATGGTCCTTTCATGCTATATTTTAAGCCTTATTTCATTTAATATGACCTTAGTCCTTAATCATGAAGTTATGCGTCAGACTGTTAAAATCGTTGATGATGTCATGGTCAACAAAGTCGGAAGTGGGATCGGAATTGATTTAGATTTTTGGATGTGTTTTATGACTAGTGTCAATTCCATCTTCTGTCCCGTCTCTGACTCCACTTGTAGTAAGAGGCTTTATTTCAAAATAGCAATAACCTTGGCGGAAGTGGAAGCAGAACCAAAACAAAATATGAAAACAAAAAATCTGAAGGAAACCAAATCAGTTTCCATTCCGGTTCCGGTTCCGATCACTATTCCACTTCTGACTCCGAGCCCGCTTCATGTTAGTGAAATATAAATAGTAGTTTTTACTTTGAGCCCAACAGTATGTTAAAAGAGGATTGTTTAAGATATTTTCTTCCTGGTTCTGCCTCTGATGTATGTATGAAAGGTATGATTTTAAGACACATTTTGAGATGTTTATTCAAGGATCTAACTAGAGGTTTTGTTGCAAGAAAGCTAAAGAATATCGGGAACATCAAGAGAAGCTTCCCAAAGGAACTGGCCTGCAGGAACATCAAAAGCAGTGGCTAAACCCAAGAAGATCAAGCCAGAATAGTTACCTTATACCTTGAGGTATAACCACAGGAGCCTTGTTGTCATAGTAAGCAAAGTGGAATCAGATTGGTTAGACATCACCGATACAAATTTGGGCCAATAAAATTTTGAGGAGTTGTATTCAGAAACGTTTGCTGAAGATATAATAGGTAGAACACAAAGAATTGTTGATTCCGGTTTGCTCATATCACCCTATTTCCTCTATCAATCCAATGCCCAGAGTTAATCTTGACAGCTGCAAGTGCTTACAATCCAGCAACTCGACAATGCATGGATTCACAAAACAATGTAATCATTGATCTTACTCCTCATATGTTTCAAAGTATATTTAGTGTCCTGGATCCCAAGAACTTGGTGCAGTTGAAGGAAGCAGAAGCTTTGGAGAAATACAAAAAAATAAGGAATCCAACATGTCTCACTTGAACAAAAAATGGTTAAAAACAGAGAAGAAGTCTCTAACCAAGCTTGCAGACCAACCAAAGAGGGCAGAATTTTATAAAGAAGTATCAGATTTAATAATGATGTTGTCTAGGGTTTTTGGGAAGAGAGATTCCTTTCATTTCAAAGAGTGGATGTTTCACTTCATCCAGATAATTTTAAATGGCACCCATCAATTTGATTGGCCGATAATTGTATCAGATGCCATTCATGATCAATTGACTAGCATTAGAGAGACTAAATGCTTTTTCATGACTTCTTACATTGTGTATGCAGCAACAAGATTAGGTATTTTCCCAAGTTTGAACAGAGTGGGGATAATGGGAGTGTTAGATGGACAAAAGCAGGTGTGGGAGCATTATAACTAGCTATCCCTACAGGTTGCTAAGGCTCAATTCAGAAGGGTTAATGATGCATTCATATATGTGATCATTAACCAACTCAATGGAGATGCAGGGTACAAACTGAGTCAAGAGGCCATGGCATTTATCACTAAATGGGGATGTTGGTACATTCAATACCCCAGGTTTACATACTTCAGGTTAGCTGGCTTTGAAGGTCATCCACATTTTTTGCCAAGATGTTGCAATAACATGATAGTTTTGATGGAATTTGTATATCAAGCTCTCGAGGTTAATGCCCGGTTTGGGTTGAAACATAAGATAGGATGCCATAAGTTCCCAATGAAGTTGGGTGAGTACAGTTGTCAGCATTTGGTAGGAGCAAAGGTGGTCTGTAGTGAGTTGATATAGTTAAGGCTAGGTTTATATACAACTTGGAAGCACTTTGACCCTAAGGGTAAAATGAATGCCTTGCTGCCTTCTGTGTTTGATAAGCATTTTAATTTATTAGAAGATTTTTGGAGTGATCGACAGGATGAGTATGATTTGAGGAAGAAGAATTATGAAAGATTACCTATCTCACTCATGGCAGAGCTTGGTATTAAAAATGACATTCTTGACACATTGGTGGATGATGGAGTTGTATTGGATCCATCTTATGAAGCTTTAAACATTGGGACTAAGAGCTTAGATCCAATTGACTGGAATAGTGAGGAGACCATTGACATTAAGCAGATAGGGAAAATAGTCTTTGATAGAAGCATTTGATGGTTGGTTTTAAGAACCAAAGCTCCTCAAGGACCAATTACTAAAAAGGGGAAAGGATATAAAAGGCTCAAAAGAAAGGCACCTCCCAAAGAGCCTTTGGAGTTCCTTCCTCCAGACATTAAAGAAATAGAGTTTGAAGCAACATATGATGAACAGAGACACAAGAAGGAGATGCTTAAAGAGGATCTGTTGTTTCAACACCTACATTAGGTGAATCTTCTACTCAAGTCCCACTTGCAAAACAACAAAATGAAGAAGTTCAAAAAGGGGCTCTTCATAGTGTGGTTGAAACTATAAAGGGAAAAGAAGTGGAGTTAGAAATTCATGATGTTGGGACAGATTTAGATGAAACTTTGTCAGATAAAGGAATGCAAGAAAATATGCCTCTAGAGGAGGATACTAAACAAGTAATGACACAAGAGGATTAGTGGGCATTGTTTGAAGAAGTCAGGAAGGCCGCTGATGAGGAAGCTACAACAATAAAAAAGAAAAAGTTAGTTGATGCCAATACAGAAGCTAATGCCATACTACAACAACAACAAATTGAAGCTAAGTCAAAAGCTGATGAAGTAGAGAGGTAGCATGAACTCAAGGTTAAGGAGGAAAATGATAAGTTAGAATTGATACAAAAGATTCATGACCTTGAGGAAGAGAAGGCAAGACACCAGAGGGAGAAAGAAGTTCTGGTAACCAAGTTAAAGCTTGCTGAGGAAGCTCACAAAAAGGTAGAAGAAGCAAAATGATTACAAAAGGAGAAAGAGGTTGAAGAGCTAGTCAGAAAGCAACAACAAGAAGAAGAAAAGGTAGAAAATATTGAAGCTTTAGAGAAAGAGTAGAGAAAGAAAAACTGGAGAAAGAAGCTTTAGAGAAAGAAAAACTGGAAAAGGAAAGACTAGAGAAAGAAAGATTAGAAGAAGAAAGGTTGAAGAAGGAGGAAGAAGAAAAGGGAGTACACGAGCAAAAAGATAAGGAGGAAGCAGAAAAGCTGGCACAAATGAGTGTAGAACAAGAGCAGCAACAAAAACAAAGGGTTGATTTTCAGCCTCAGTTAAATGTGCAACCTCCTTTAGCTACTGCCCCCTCTTCTTCAACCATGATGACTGTTACTCCAGGAGCTCTGACTTGGTTGAAATTAGACCTTAAAAAGAGAACATTGAAACCTTCTCAACCTCTCAATTGGGAGAATATGATGAAGGAAATTGAAAGAGAAAGGCCTAAAAAGAAGGCCAAAATCCTGCACTCTACTAGGTTGACTGACAAGGGAGAAATTGTGGCTGAGTGTGCTATACCTATGGTAGACAAGGAGGCAGGAGATATGCAATTAACGGATTATCAGCTAGGCACTGTGAATTTGGGGAGACCTACCAGGGATCGGCAAATGAATCTAATTGATGTGGTAGCCTCTTCAACCAAATCAAGGATGTTGAAAGATAAACAAAGGAAAGATGAGCTTAAGGCTCAACTAGATCAATTGCATGTTTTTTCTCAAGAACATTTCTGCTCCAAGGTCACAACATGTTGCTGCAATTGAGACCCCAGTTTTGCTGAGCAAAAAGGAAGTATAGGATTTGGAACAGGTGAGAAGCAAGGCAGAAATGTTGGATCGGTGGGTAAGTAAATTGAATCAAGAAATAAATGAAGTTCTAGAAGACAATTTTGAGGTCTATAAAGCGACTGAAGATCTGATGGAAGAGATGAAATAATATGTTAAAACTTTGGAAACACAAGAGGAGGAGTACATGGGATACAACCAGAAACTAAAAGAGGTCAATAAATTGCCTAAGACTACCCTCCTAGAACAGTCGATATTAGAAGAAGATAATAAGGATTTTCTGGAAAAGACTTCTTGTATACTCTGATTTAGGACATATTTCTTATTCAAACATAGGAATGAGATTCAAGATTCTGTTAAGGAGCTAAATGAGAAATTTGAGAAGTTGGAAGCCATCATTGCTATTTTGGTAAATGTTGAGGTACTTGTAAAAGAAGGCTTACCTTTAAGCCAAATAAAGCAGAAGTGGACTGAAAAATTTAAAGAAGTTATGTAGAGAGGAGATGTTGGTGAAGATTTGCTAGTAGATAGATTGATGGACATGAAAGAAGAAATAAGAGTAGCCAAGAGAGAGTTGACAAAGCTAAAGGATGTGAGAGGGTTTGCTGCAGTAGAGTTGGAGTGATTTATGTTTGAAGACAGCTGGGTGGATGGGCCTAAGTTAGACACATTACAACAAGTCTTCTCTAGCTATGATGAATACATGATGGAGCAAACCTCGCATGCCTAAATATCATGCATGCATGGATTTTTTCTTCTTTGCATGTTGCATGCAGCACTAACAGTTTTTTGAACGCATGAATTTCTTCTATTCTATTCTTTTTTTCTTCTAGTTTAACTAAGTTTCCAAGGATGATTGTAATCCCTAAAAGGGTGGGTTGACTTAAAATAGAAGTGGAGTTCAGATTTTGTATATCTATAAATACCCTTTGGGTATCATATTGTAAGGGTCAACTAATAGAGAATAGAATTGGCCTACCTGATATTAGGAGATAGAATTTTGCATAGTTATTACAGAGATACATTGTTACTTGATTTTTACAGTTAAATACAAATTACAGGTTTTCACAATATTGTGTTAGAATTGAGTTGTTTTACTTGATAAGGCTGATGAGTTATAATCTATCTATATGCCAGTGATTGTGCTGAAGCATACAAGTTTCTTTTGTGATGAAATTCCTTAGAAGAAACTAGATTTAAGGATTATCTTGTTAGATTATCATTGAATTAAATTTATTGAAGTCTGTTGATCTATGATCTTGGTAATGAATGAATATGTGTTATTTTTTGAATCTTTGAAATAGTTGTGATAGGTGAATTAAAATAAGCACCTTAGATGCATACAATGGTATAAATTATTCTGTGAATTGTATCATGCTTTGGTTTTTCTTGACTTGTTGGAAAATATTCATTGTTGAAGATATATGTCCGGATGCTAGATGAGTTTTGTTCATGTTTACTGGTTTACCCTTTGATCTATCTTTTTCTTTTGTTTGAAACCCCCTTTATTTACTAAGAACAGTTTGGTAAAATGAGTCATTGCTTGCATTCTTTGTTACCAGCACAGGCCCCTTGAACATTATAGTTGCATGAACCGATTGAGTGACACCAGACAGTTGAGAACCAACTACTAGGACCTTGGGAGTTAGGCTACTATATTTTGTCTTTCTTTTCCAGGAGAAATAGAGTAGAAATATTTTGTTTTAACGTTGTTTGTGTCATTTTCACCATCAACAAAATTTGGCACTAGAAGTAGGGCCTGAAACAATGAGCTGGCTCACATTGTGTCTTTCTCACCAGAGAAATATAAGAGGATTCTCAGATCCTCTACTAATCCTGAACCATTTGAAGAACTTCAAACCCCGTTCAGACCTAGACCCCATGCTTGTAGGATATTATTAACTACTTTTCCACCACCACTTACTCCACCTGGATTTCCACCAATTCAGCCTATATCACCACCTGCTCAACCAATCCCACCCATGGCTTACTTTTTGAATAACCCCTGTCCATTAGGGACTATTCCAGGAGGGATCCATGATTTACCAAAGAACCCAAAAAAGTTATGTCCTAAATACATACATGGTGAATCAAGAAGTGCTGAGAAGCACATACAAGTGCTTAAAGATGCTTGCACGCGAGTTCAAGTCGCTCATCAAGATGTGGTATGTAGACTGTTTCCTTACTGTTTAGGAGATATGGCATATAACTGGTATTTAAATCTGCCCCGGGGATCTATCTTAGGTTGGACAGATTTAGAAAATGCATTTATTAATCAATTTCAGGTTTATGTGGACCCTGCCATCTTGTATCACTAGTTTTCCACAATAAGAAAGGAGCATCATGAGCCACTACCTTTGTTCAATACTAGATTCCAGAGAATGTTTTGTAGGTTGCAAGACCTTTATCTAGTAGCTGAGAATATTGCCATACAGGCATATTTAAGAGCTGTTGATCCCTTAATTGGCCTATTATTGCAGAGAACTTATCAACCTGGTGAGATTGACTCTTTGTCTAAAGTTTATCATCTGGCCATCAAGTTGCAACAACAGATAAGTCTTCAACTAGGAGGTTTAGGAGTTGCTCTTCCTCCCATGAATTATCAAATGCCTAACCCACCATTATACAACACTGTCCCAGGGATGTCTTACTCCCAATATGGATCGATGTCTGAGCTACAAGCTCCACCTACCATGCCCTTTTTCGGTAATGGCATGCAAGATTCTTCCCAACAACCTCAAAATCCACAACAACAAGCGGGAGGATCAACCCATGTTCATTCCCTAGCCATAGTATAGAATGTGCAAAATGAGTAAACTATCCAACTGACTAGTGAGTTAGAGAATCTTAAGAAGACTCTATCTGAAATATCTAACAACATGGCACAACTTAGGAAAAACACTCCCCATAACCAAAATTAGAATTATCAAAACCAGGGAAACTACTCCAATCAGAACGGGAGTCAAAACACCAACCGCAACTTTCAGAATCAAAATTCCTCTAACCAAAATTACCAAAATCAGAACAGAGGATATAACCAGAGGTTCAACAACAACAACAACAACAACAACAACAGTAGGCAGTGGAATAGTGGACCTAACAATGGGAGAGTTCCCCATAACTATCAGTCAGGTGAGGAGAGACCACAAACTGCTAATGTTGCTGACCTCAATTTCATGACTAATTGGTATAGACAAAATGATACTGCAACACATTCTGAGGTTAACTGACCTGAAATGGAGAATATTGTAAAGATTGCACAAGCTAATGCTCATCCTCCAACAGGAAATTCCAATCAGGACAATGGCCCAGTCAGTACTACTATGACTTATGAGACAATTGAGGAGAAATACCAGTTTCCTATGCAAGGGGATAATGAGCCAGAGGAAGATGTGTATGATGCCCAATATTTTCAATCCAAAGGGGGTCACTTTCTGAGAAATCAGAATAAGGGCCCATTTACTACATCTGTACCCCCAAACAACATGGTCCCACCCAACCAAAATGCAGATAAAAATCCACCACTGCCAAAGGGACCTTCTGACCTTCAGAATAGAGGCAATCCGCCTCCATTTCCTAAGTACCAAGTTAGGAATGATTCAGAATTTGACTTTATTTTAGAATTGCAGAGACAGAAGACATCCTTGTCATTCTTTGACATCATGAAGTGGTGCCCAACTCAACGTGAGGTGGTATTAAAAGCTTTAGAAGATGTAGTTCGCTTAAAAGGAAAAGGTAAAGTGACTCCAACAAAGGAGACAAATGCAACCATTTATAAAGGTAAAACCAGTACCCCACCTTTTTTATTAAGCTTAAGAATTTTTGGAAAGAATTTGCATAATTGTTTATTGGATTCTGGAGCATCAGGAAATGTCATGCCTTTTTCAATATGTAAAAAGTTAGGATTAAGTCCTATCCCAACCAATAAGAAGGTGATTCAGTTGGATAAAACCAAAGTCAATGTTGTAGGAGAATTAAAGAACATGCATGTGTATGTTGGATCAGATTCAAAGATCCAGACCTATATAGATATCCAAGTGGCTGATATCCCAGAAACATATGGTATGCTCCTAAGTCGAGAGCTAATGAAAAGCATAGGGGGATATCTGTCCTTGGATTTCTCTCACAGGTGGTTACCATGGAAAGGGGTTGCAACACAGATAAGAATTGAAAGTGAACCTAGGCTCAAGCACATGATCACAGAGTATGATGCTTCGAATGAAGTAGCATACTTTGAGACTGAGATAGGAGTTTATAAACAAGAGGAAGTCCTTACTTTTTTTGTAGTTAGTCCCATGGATGCATTACCCCTAGAACACAGTGATCCAGTGATCTGCATCAACCAACAAGTTCTAATAAGGAAGTTGCAACAAGACAAGCTGGTTTTAGGGGAAGAAACTGATCTCAGTAGTTTGTTACTTTCTAACTGGTGTAGGGTTCATTATCATAATTATTCTGAGTTAACCTTCCAGTCATGTCTATATATCTTAAGTCATGTAGATCAGCCCCAGCAAATATGTCAAGAGAAACCCTAGGCTCCCATCAATGAGTTTTCTTTTAAAGTTAAGGATGCTACCATTCTTACACGAGATGGTCTCTCTCAATAGGAAGGTTCCTCATCAGTAGAATAGACTTAGGTTTTATGTTCTAAAATCCAAGAAGAGGCTGAGGTGTCTCAATTCCTATTTAATACACCTGCCCCAGATACTTTTCCAATACCCAAGGCATTGATAATAAATGAGTTGGATTGAAATTTAACTCAAGAGGTTGTTCAGGAAGTGATTTCTGAGCAGGCTGAAAACATAGAAGAATCTTCAAGTGAGCTTTGTCCAGAGTCAAATTCTGATAAACAACAAAAGTCTGAGCCACCACGCATTTCAAGTAAGTCATCTCCTGTTATCCCTAAAAAGAAAGAGATCCTAGCCAAAGACCAATTATGGACCCTTAAATTTGATGGTTGTAAGTCTAAAGTAGGAAGTGGAGCAGTAACCAACCCGAAAGGGAAGACTTACTTTGCTTCTTATAGATTGGAGTTTGGTTGCACAAACAATGTTGCTAAGTATGAAGCACTTACTTGAGGTCTTATGTTTTCTCATAAGAAGAAGGTTACTGCTCTCACAGTTATGGGAGATTCTGAGGTGATTGTAAAGCAGGTACGAAGCCAATATACATGTCATAACAAAAGACTGGCTGCATACAGAAATAGAATGTGGAATTTAATCGAAGATTTTGATGCTTTTGGGATTAGTTTGATCCCTAGGTAGGCTAATCAAATTGCAGATGCTCTTGCTGTTGCTGCTAGCACATTAGAACCCATGCAAGATTTTGATCTGAAAAGGTTTTCAGTTGAGTTGATTTTAGTCCCAGCTATTCTTGATAATGTCTGACACTTTCAGGTATTTGATGATGATCAACACATATTAGCCTTTTTGGAAAGTTCTGATATTTTTCAAGGGCAGATAATAGACGAATTTGAAAGAGATCAGGGAGATTAGGATCCTGAGAAAGAGAGTCTATAAGGGATATTGGATTTAAAGAGTAATAGCATTCCGAAAGGGATGGTTGCTTTAGAGAGGATATTTGACTCAGACCCAAGGGCTCATCAAAGGGTGCCTACAGAGAGTGAGGGAGGTAAGTATGAATCTGTTAATTTGACTCACTCAGGCCCAGAAAGAAATGTTCTTATAGGAAAGACTTGTCCTCAGGAAATCAAGGACAAGATAATCAAGGTCTTGGAGCAGAAAATTGAAGCTATTTCTTGGAGCTATGATGATCTAAAAAATTTTGACACTTCAGTGATTACTCACACCATACCTCTCAAGCCTGATGCCAAGCCTTTTCACTAGAAGCAATGCCCAATCAATGCCTTAATTGAGCCCTTGATCCAAAAGGAGGTACATAAACTTTTATTTGCTAGAATAATCTTTCTGGTTAGACATTCTACTTGGGTGGCTAATTTAGTTCCTGTGCGTAAGAAGAATGGTGAGATCAGATTGTGTGTTGATTTCAGGAACCTAAATAAGGCCTCTGAGAAAGACAATTATCCATTACCTTCTCTTGATGAAGTATTAAAAAAGGTAAATGGATCCCAAATGATGTCATTCTTGGATGGTTATTCTGGATACAATCAGGTCCTAGTTAGCCATGAGGATAGGATGAATACTGCTTTCACCACTAAATGGGGCACGTTTGCTTACAGGAGGATGTCTTTCGGTCTCATCAATGCTGGTGCTACTTTCCAAAGAGCAATGGATGTAGCTTTCAAAGATCTGATAGGAAAATGTATAATCATTTATGTAGATGATTTAACCATCTTCTCTAGGAATAGAGAAGACCATGCTGCTGACCTAGAAAAGGTTCTAAATAAATGTATAAGTTATGGTGTCTCTCTTAACCCAAAGAAATGTGTATTTGGAGTGTCTGAAGGGAAGCTCTTGGGAAGCATTATATCAGAGGAAGGTATTTCCATAGATCCTGACTGAGTGGAGGCCATCTTGAAATTGACAAAGCCAAGTAGCAAGAAGGAAATGAGGTCCTTCTTTGGAAGGATCAATTTTGTTAGAAAATTTATAACAGGGTTTGTGGAAATCGTCAAACCTCTCAATGAAATGATGAAGAAGGATGATGAAATTGAGTGGAGTGAAGAGGCTCAATATGCTTTCATGTAGATTAAACAATCCATATCTGAGGCACCTATTTTGACAAGCCTAGATTATATAAAACCCTTTTACATCTATTCTTTTGCTTTTGACCATTCATGTGCAACAGTGTTGACACAGAGAGTAGAAATATTTTGTTTTAATGTTGTTTGTGTCATTTTCACCATCAAAAGGAATGAGAGTGAGTGAATTTGAAGGAAAGAGTGAAGAAAATGACCATATTCAGGTCAGTCATCCAATGAGGGTGTTACAAGTCGACTTCCAATGGGAAGTGTAACACCTCTATAGGCTCCAACCATAGGAATCTACTAGGGATGTAAGCATGTCGTGTTGACGTCTGCACATCGCGTGAGTTGCCCTGATAGTTATTCCTGCATCGATGCTCAAAACAGGCTCCAAGTGGAATGAAGACAACATGCTTATGTGGAATTAAGCCTCCGAATTTGGTTTTCTAAAGTGAGGGAGGGTAAAAGGAGAATTTGCGTTAGGGGTGAAAATTCACTCCTATAATATATATATATATATATATTTGAGCATACAAGGAAATAACTAAAATCAAACAATGTCTATATCATATCTTTATATCAAATGAGATCTATACCTGGGTCCCTAGCCTACCAGTGTGGGTTGGGAGGTGTAGCATTGATGGTGGATGTGATGATGGGCCCTATAGAAAAAATGAAAAGGGGATAAATCCATCATGGTACTTGGTGGTGTGACAAAGATTGTCAGTGCACGTACCAGTGAGGACACTCACTGCCACTACCTTGGTCTCTCCTCTACTCAATCTATCTTTGCTACACACTCCTCTCTACCACTTTATGTTTCCTCACCATATGAACCCTGTGCACCAGTATCACCCTTAGAGGTGTTCACTAGGAAAATTGAGGTGGGACCTACCGTCACCCATCAATTAGCAAAGCCAAATGATACATCGATGCCATTGATTACGAGGGCCTCTGGTAGGTCATCGTCCTCACCATCATCATCATTAAGTGCAACATCAAGAATGGTGGGATAAGGAATATCTCTTGCTTGGGCTACACTCTAGTGTGACCATATATACATAGGTGTTATAGGTGGGATAACCTACACTTGATCAAACTGGTGAGCCACCCGATTCCAATAGTATGGGATGATGATGTGATCAATCCTCCCAACTAGAAGCCTATCTTGATGCATGCACCATAGTTTCCTCATGCATAAAGTCCAAGTCCTCATATTCCTGTATGATCACTATTAGACATCTCTACTCCCCATTCTATCCAAAATCTATGTACAAAAAGGTAAATATTTGAACCTCCAATCACGCCCCAATGAGTATGCGTATGCATGAGGTTCTCCCTACTCGACACCCCAGGGATACTTGATTGACCAAATGCTGGTGAAATTATCGAACACCCATACCTATAGGAGCATGCAAGATATGAGGCTATGGTGTTCAAAATGGATTTAATGCTTGAGGTCATGGTAGAGATGTGCGAGCATGCTCCACCCCAAGTAATATACCATCCTCTATTCATCTATTGCTCCGATACAATGGAAAAGGCCCCAATGAAGGTGAGATCCTCACTCATTGATGGGTACCCACAATGATACCATCATGATCATAACACATCATACTAAAAACACTATGACACACCTCTACTCCAACCACCACATATAGATGTGGTCGATGGTGTCCTCTAGGATGACACAACCGATGTAGTACTACTACTCTGCCTACACATCATGTGTCGTGCATCCCTCCTTGTAGGCCACCCTCTCTCCCCAGATGGGTATACAAAGAATGTAATACACGTCGAAGTCCACAAGGGTCACAATCATGTCCCCTATTGGGAGATGAAATGAGGAGGTATTTACATCCCACCTCTCCACAAATGCCATCAACATGGGTGCATGGAACTTGATCTCTGACATGGTGTAGAGCCACCATAGCTTGACCTACTATAGTAAGGAGTACTCACTAGCTGATATCTTTTCATTGTGAATCCTTAGTAGTGACATGGAAACTCTACCATCATGCTCATAGATCTCGAGGTCATACAAAAACATAAAAACTATGTCAAGCAAACCCACTTCTATTCTATGCTCTTTATTTTACTTAATTTTTTTATCAACCTCTCTCTAAGATGACAATGCATCACACGGACGTCTATGTGACACACTGGCACCCATGACCTAATCGGCTTTAAAAATACACAAGATAGATGCCAACATGATAGTCAGACTTTGACACATTGATTGGACACCCGCACGATTGTTGAAATCCAACACATCGATCGGATGCCTACACTACTCATAGAACTTCTAAGGCTAAAAATGTTACAAAATGATAAAGTGGAGAGAATTTTTCCTCATACCTAGTCAAGTGGCTCACCCCTCTCCATTATGGACCATTGTTGCTCGATCCTAGGTAGTTTTAGCTCACATTTGCGAGGCATTTTTTTAAAATCTCTATAGAAAACTCAACAAAATACTCACATTGAATAGTGAAAATGACCTTCTTTGATCCCATAACAGGCATATATAGGCAAGTTTTTACCCATTTTTTGTGGAAAAATTGCCTTAGACTTCCCTACCTTCTTGTTTTCACCCTTCTAGTTGGGGGGAAAAATAGGAGGGGGAATATAATCACGAGGGGGAATATAATCACTTATCAAATTCTTGTTTTGACTCACCAAAAATTCTTGTAAGCATTCTTCTCGCCGTGGTAGTTTCTTCCATTTTTGGGTTTTGTAAAATCAAACCTTACATCAAATACTATAGTTTTTAGTTGATCTCAAACATTGGGGGCATTATCAGTGTCCACTTGCTCAATCTCTATGGCCTCTACAGTATCCCTTTTGTAGAAAAATGTTAAAATTTCAAAATCAATATTCATGTCTTTCTAGCTACTTTAGTGTAGCTATTTTTTCTTACAACTCAACTCACTAAAGTGGAGGAAAAATTTTGTATCATAAAATTTCACCTTGTGGCAATTTCACACTTATGCATTTGGGATTTCCTTATTTATAGCAAAAACATACAAGTTAGAATTTTATGATTTTGACTACATAGGTGACAAAAATGAAGCACTAATAGCCTAAGTGTTTGATTCTCGTGAAGTTTTGGTTGAACACTATGCGATGTGTTGATGTCTTTGTGATGCAATAGCATCCCCATAATTTCTAAGATTCAAATACAAATATTTTGTATCCTTTTCCCATGGCATGTGTCATAACAGGAAGGATGTGTGTGTAGCGAATAATCCCATCCATGCAACTTAACAAAGCTCCCTTTTCACTCTTATTTGAGGGGGGACTTGAAAAATGAAAGTCTCTCTTACTCTCTCACTCTCATAGTGAAGTTATATAGAAATTGTCTCACACAATGGTCAAGACTCCTCTTACTCACACATCTATCACGTGTACCAATCCAAGCAAGAAGCCACAAGCTATTGGTAATGCTCTCTTGTCATTTTATCTTACATAATCTCATCTATATGATCTTATGTTTATTTATTTGATTATATTCATGATAGGGGTTCTCATCCTTTGTGAGGTTTATTTCTATCACATGTCTTTGCTTTATGCATTTTGTCTATCTCAATCCTACTTGGTTATTTATGGATGTGGAAACATTAAAACAAGGGTTTGACTAAGGTAAGCCCCTAAACAACCCCAACATTTTCTTGTTTTGTTTGTGTGAAAATGAATAGATTCAATGAGTTGGGTATTCTAAATTTTGGAATTTTATTGTCTGTTTCATCGAAGACAACAGTGTGGCATGCACAAATTTACATGATGCGCTAGCGTTCATGGCTGGGAGCTAATCCTATTGAAGTTATAATTTTTGGTTTATATACTTTTTTTTTGTATATCAAAGAATTTAATTTAGTCATTTACTCCTATAGTTAAGTAAATTTTTATATTTTCATCATCTAAAACCTACTATCAATTTGGTTAAGTTGTGTAAACATTCTCCATCATTTATCTTGTCACCTGAGTAGTGTCTTTTGAGGTAATCAAGGGCTATTTGCTCCTTAAGACCCCATCATCTTGAGGGTAGCAAATCTCCTCCTTTACATGGACATAACATGTCCTCCCTTTTATAAATCCTTGTCCTCAAGGTTCAAAATGGGAAACTATTGTTTAGGCTAGTGAATATTTTCTCAAGTGGTGTCTTCTAATTGTAATCCTCACCACGTAATCAAAATTACGTGATGGTTTGGTTACAAAATGAGTGTAATTACTGGTCCAAAATGGCCTCTAGTTTGAGCTTAATAGATATTTCATCATCTAATTAAAGAATTATAGCTAGAATGTGAATATATTAGTCAAGAAATTTCTTTAAACATGAGGTGTGGAAAATAACATGGAGCTTGAAAGATGGAGGAAGTTCCAACATGTAATCCACTTCACCCACCTTTTGTTGTATCTAGAAGGGTTCACATAATTTAGGTTATAACTTATGTCTATTGGTAAGCTTGAGGGGAATATACTAATATGGTTGAAGATATAATAAAACCATGTCCCTAATAATAAATATATGCTCTAAATAACATTAATCATGTTATTTCACATGGTTCTAATGTAAGTCCAAGTTTTCCTTGAGAGTGTAGGGAATATACTCTCTTGTGTTGAGAGTGTTATTACAAACTTACACTTTGAATGTTTCAAATGAGAGGGAGGTGAGAGATGGTTTAGGTTTCCCATACATAGCTTCATAAGGTGCCATATTAGTGGAAGAATGATGTGTTGTACTAATTTTGTAAGGGGTGGCCATTTAGCCCAATGAGTATTAATTTGAAGAAAAACAATATAAATAAGTCTCCAAGTACTTATAAAATATATTTGTCTAACCATCACTTTATAGGTGATCGACCAATATCATCTTTGTTAGGGTAATAAGGTAGATGTCTAACAAGTTAATGCAAATTTGATCAATAAAACAAAGAAATAAAACACAAAAAATTATAGCAGAAATAAGACAACACAAAGAATTTAACGTGGTTCACCCAATCCAGGCTACATCCACAAAACCGTAGCCATCCAATGATTTTATTATCTAGTGTAAAACATATTACAATCTCATGAATAATGCCTGACTACAACTCCCAATCCCAATTGCTTATAACAAGCTTTTAGAAGCTTCCATAAATTAGGGTTTTATAAAGTTAGTTTTTCCTTTTTCGATGCCCGAACCGACCCTAAACCCCATTGAGGATTCATGAAGAGTGTACAATATAGCATGATCAGTCACCAAATACCAACAATCTCCCACTTGGAGACTAATCAGGCTCCATACCAACACAATCTCCCACTTGGAGACTGATCCTGGATGATACCGCTACACTTATAGCTCCCATTGGAAATAAGCACCTTGGACCTTGCTACTCTATTATATTTTTAACCATGAAGACCAACCAAATTTGAAGATGAGCTCAACTTCTCCCTTGTCACTGCCTTTGTAAACATGTCTGCTGGATTGGAATCTATATGTATCTTTTCCAACTTTACCTGTCCATCCTCCAACTCTGACTAAATGAAATTATATCTCAACTGTATGTGTTTGGTTTTAGAGTGCAAGACAAAATTCTTTGCAAGATGTATAACACTCTAGCTATCAGTAAACAAGTGACTTTCACCTTGTTGTTTTCCCAACTCTTCCATGAAAATTTGCAGCCATCTCATCTCCTTTGCCGCCTCTGTTGCAGCTATATACTCTACCTTTGTGGTGGATAAAGCAACCACCTTTTGCAATCGAGAAATCCAACTCACTACTGTCCCACCAATTGTAAATACATAACCTGTGGTACTCCACTTGGTATCTATATCCCTTGCCAAATCTAAGTCAACATAGCCTTTTAAATCAATATTAAAGCCCCCAAAACATAAACATTTATTGGATATACCTCTCAAGTACCCGAGAATCCATTTTACCATATTCCAATGCTCAACTTCGGGATGACTCATATACCCGCTAACAAATCCTACGACATGTGCAATATCTGGTATCGTGCATACCATGGCATACATTAAACTACCTAAAATTGAAAAATATGGTACCTTGGACATTTTTTCTTCCTCCTCTTGTGTCTTTGGACACATATCCTTAGTTAATTTGACATGACTAGGCAAAGGTGTGCTGACAGCTTTTGCATTCTCCATATTAAATTTCTGCAACACCTTTTCAACATAATCAACTTGAGATAATTTTATTTTATTTTATTTTTTATTTTATTTTTGTTTTTCCTATCTCTTGTAATATTCATACCAAAGATTTTATTTGCTTTCCCCAAATCCTTCATTGCAAATTAATTTGCTAACTACTATTTTAACTCCTTTATGTGACCCATGTTAGACCCCGCTACAAGCATATCATCAACATATAAACATAAAATAATGTAGCTATCTTCATCTAACCTCTTAAAGTAAACACAATGGTCTGAATTACACTTGTTGTAGCCTTGTTCAGTCATAAAAATATGAAATTTAATATACCATTGCCGAGGTGCTTGCTTCAAGCCATATAAAATTTTCTTCAATTTGCACACTAGTTTATCCTTACCTTTGACCTCAAATCCTTATGACTATTTCATATATATTTCCTCTTCCAAATCACCATGGAGAAAGGCTGTTTTAACATCAAGTTGTTCTAAATGCAAATCTTCAGCAACCACAATACTTAAAATACTACAAATAGAAGTCATTTTAACAATTGGAGAAAAGATTTCATCAAAATGAATACCCTTTTTTTGTGCAAATCCCTTTACAACTAATTTGGATTTAAATCTTTTCTTACCTCCATCTTCCTCTTTCAACCTATAAACCCATTTGTTTGGTAAATCCTTTTTACTTGCAGACAACTTGCATGATTCCCAAGTCTGATTTTTTAGCAAGGAGTCCATTTCTTCTTCCATTCCATGCTCCCATTGAACTTTGGTATCCACCTCCATAGCTTCATGATAACATTCTGGTTCACCAACATTAGTTAATAAAATAGAATACAAAGAGGGAGACAATATTTTTGGAGGTCTACTTATCCTTGAAGATAGTCTAACATTCACTGAAGTTTGTGGTATTTTTTGTTGTTGTTGTTGTGGAGCATGAGGAACCATTGGAACATCATTGTTTGGAGTATCATCCAACACTACATAATCATTTTCTTTAGTCTCATGCTGCTGCATCTAATCTTTGTACAACACTTTCTCATTGAATATGACATCCCTGCTTCTCACAATTTTCTTATTTTTAAAATCCCAAAGCCTATAACCAAATTCATCAATGCCATATCCAAAAAATATACATTTCTTTGATTTTGCATCATTCTTGGTTGTATTTTAAGAGTCTACATGTGCAAATGCTTCACAAACGAAGGATTTAAGAAAATAATAACTCACCTTCTTACCTATCCATGCTTCCTCTAGAATATCACAACCCAAAGGATTAGAGGGACATCTATTAATTAAATAAAAAATAGTGTTTACAACCTCTACCCACATGTTTAAAAACAACCCAACATGTAATCTCATAGTCCTTGCATGCTCCATTATTGTTCTATTCATGCACTCAACCACTCCATTTTCTTGTGGAGTCCTTGGAACCATTTTTTGCCTATGAATACCATTAGAGGAACAATAATCTTTAAAATATTTACTGCAATACTCACCACCATTATCAAATCTGAGACATTTTAACTTTTTACCCATCTCATTCTCAACCAAGCTTCTCCATTTTTTTAAATTTTGAAATACATCAGATTTCTGCCTAAGAAAATAAATCCATACCTTCCTAGTTGCATCATCAATGAATGTAAAATAATATTGAGAGCCACCAAGAGAAGATACCTGAGCTGGTCCCCATACATCCGTATGCACAAGCTCTAATTTCTCATCTTTCTTTTGTTTCCCATCTTTGAGAAAACTAACTCTCTTTTGTTTTCCATACACACAACTTTCACAGAAATACATATTAACACATTTTACACCTGGTAAAAAATTCTTTGAATGAAGTACTTTCATAACTTTTGCACTCATATGCCCAAGTCTATTATGCCATAGTGTTAATTCAGAATTCACATCAATTATCTAATTTTCTGCCTGTTGAAGTGCAACAACTGTTCCTGAACATTGATTTTTATCTGCAATATCTAAAGTAGAAGGAACAGTCTGACCTATACAATATATAAGGTGCATACTTTCACACCTTTTGCTACCATTGATGCACCTTTTGTAACCTTCCAATTTTTATCACTAAATGTAACAACACAACCTTCATCATCTAGTTTCCCTGCTGAAATTAAATTTTTTCTTAACTTTGGAACGTGCCTTACCTCATGTAGTAGCCAATGATTCCATTCTACAACTTAATCTTGATTTTTCCCTTTCCAATAATCTAATAGGGTTCATTATCTCCCAAATAAACCTACCTAAAATCCCCTTGGACATAATCAAGAAAATAATTTCTATGGGGCGTAGCATGAAATGAAGCCCCTGAATCTAACACCCAAGAATCATCAACATTGTCAGGGTAAAGAATCAAAGCATCCTCATTAGATTTATTACTTACCATATTTTCCTCTTTATTTCCTTCCTTTTTGTCTCCTTATATTTTCGAGACTAAAAATATTTCTTTAAATGACCCGTCTTACCATAGTACCAACAATCCATCTTGTCTCTAGATTGGGACCTTTTGTCCTTCGATTTTCCTTGTGACTTCCCATGACTTCCAAAATTGTTCCTCTCTCCTCTGTTTTGCCCCTGCTTTTTGCATTGAAAAAACTGCCTAATATGGATGTTCCACCTGAGCTTTTTCTACAAATTTCCTCACTCAAAGTAACACCAACAACATCATCAAATTTCAATGTATTCGAACCAGAAACAAAATTGCTAACAACCATTACCAAGCTATTCCATCTTTTAGGCAAAGAACACAGAATCAAAAGAGCCCTAACTTCTTCATCAAAGTTTACATTTATAGAAGTTAATTGACTGGTAATTGTATTAAACTCATTTAAATGATCAACAACTAACCCACCTTCTACCATTTTCATATTAAATAAACGCTTCATAAGAAATACCTTATTCGAAGCGGAAGGCTTTTCATATATTTTTGCTAGGGTTTCCATCAACTCTTGAGTTGTCTTTTCTTTTGTAATATTGAACACCACCGATTGTGCCAGGAATAAATGAATACTGCCAAGTGTCTTTTTGTCCAAAATATCCCAGCCCTCATCAGACATTGCTGAGGGTTTCTTCGTTTTCCCTTCAAATGGCTTCCATAAATCCTTCTAATAGAGGTAGTCCTCCATCTGCATCTTCCATAACTGATAGTTCTACCCATTGAACTTCTCAACCCTCAACTTACCCTCGTCTGCCATTTCTCCCACTCAACTATGAGACTCCCACTCAACCATGAGACCTTCCTCCAGATGATAACTTAACACAACCTTGCTCTGATACCACTTGTTAGGGTTAGAAGGCAGATGTCCAACAAGTTAAATGCAAATTTGATCAATAAAACAAAGAAATAAAACACAGAAAAAATTATAGTAGAAACAAGACAACACAAAGAATTTAACATGGTTCACCCAATCTGGGCTACATCCACAAAACCGCAGCCATCCAATGATTTTATTATCCAGTGCAAAACATAGTACAATCTCACAAATAATTCTCGACTACAACTCCCCATCCCAACATCTTATAACAAGCTTTTAGAAGCTTCCAAAAATTAGGGTTTTATAAAGTCAATTTTTTCCTTTTTCGATGATGAAGCAAAAAAAATAGTTTTTTTTTTTTTCTCGGGGGCTGTCGCCCTCAAACCTCCACTTTTCGGGGGTTGCTGTCCCCACTCGGGGTGCAACCCGACCCCAAACCCCGATGAGGATACATGAAGAGTGTACAATGATCAGTCGCCACATACCAACGATCTTTAGTTATGTCTCTTGTAGGTTAAATAGTTCCTACCAAAAAATACTAGTGAAAGTGGCCTCATTATCACAAACAATGGAAGTATGCATATGATGGAGGCAAAAGATGTAGTTAAGGAAGACTTGGGAGACAAGATGAATAGTATGTATGGGCTATATAATAGATAATAAACCATTGCAAAATGGTTGATTTATCACCTCATTTGAGAAATATCTTAATAAATCCATAAAAAAATTAATCCATACTAGTGTTGGAATCAATATTTGTTGTAAAGTGGCTAGAGTCTAGATAATTTCACTTGCAATGTTGGCACGTATCACAGTCTACATTTTAATTTATCTCATTTTTTACAGACATGAAATAAGGTATGTTTTATTCATTTATATGTATCAAGGAACTAGGAATACCCAACACAAGGGGACACATGTAATTCATATAATAGTGGAACCTAAAGAGAAATTTTTATAGAAAGAGGAATGCACCCTTTATAATTCAAGTAGCTACCATCCCAAGCATATAGAAACTTAGGTGAGGCTCATTTGTTATTTTTTGAATCTAAATTTGGGAAGGTTAAAGCATGTAAGGTTCCACAATACCCAAATTTTGAGGAGAGAGCATCAACCACCACATTCTCTTTACCTTTTTGTATATGGTCACATAATCATAACCTATAACCCCTTATCAATGTTAACTCTTGTATTGTGTTGGTCCTAAAGGATTACTTAGATTAGAGAATGTTTTATAACAAGTTGACAAGTTTGTGAAAGACAATGTATGTTTGATGTTTGAGCATTTATGTTCTCACATATTTGTACTTATTGATAGCTTATATTGTTATTTCAAATGGAACCTATACAACTTATTCAACTTCATTATTTTCATAAGTTAACATTGAATTAAGTTATTATTTTGGTTCAAATTTAGAAGTGAATTTAATAATTATATGTGAATTAATTAAAATATGCATATTTTGATATCTTGGTCATGTTTATTTATATGGTCTTCAGTAAGATGTGGTTACATGATTTAATGTGATTTAGTTTGGTATCACATTTTGATATCATGATGTAATTTAAAAGATGGAATTATTAACTTGAATACATGTTAACTTTGTATGTTTTCTATTGTGATTTTCTTATCCTTGTGTTGTGTATATATGCCTATTGTTTTAATTGAGTGCGCAAGCACAAGTTTCCCAGATGATGGTTAATTAGAGATTATCTATTTGGGTAAAGATATTATTTTGAACTCCCTATCTCACTCAATTCAAGTTGTGAGATGATTCCTTGTATATCCTTGTGGAACCATGATCTAAATATGTGCTAATAATATATCCATAAAGTGCATATTTCTTTTGTATAGTTTTTTAGCTATTGTTGCACTTGCATTTAATTGGTTTTTAAAATTATTGATTTAAGTGTTTGTAAAATATCTTATGTTGGAGTCATAAGAGTTTATATATTATGCCTTAGTAAAAAGGTGTGATACATTTTTAATGTTGAATATTAAAAAGGAAATATATTAAGGATAAAAGAATTTGATTAAAATAAAATGTTATGTTCAATTCAAATGAAATTGATTTAAAATTTATATTAAGAAAAGGTAATATTATTAGGAATACGAGTGAAATATATGGTGCAAATATCCATTTTCAAATAACTACTTTAAAATGTAAAACGATATAAAAATCACTTAAGGTTTAAATATTTTTTGGAATCAAAAGTGAAAGGCAAAGGGTTTCAAAATTAGTTGTTCATCTTGTTTTCTCTTCTCTCCATTTTTTTGTGAATTCCTTGTTTGAAAAATATTGTTTAAAGATTGCTTGTGGAATGAATCTTAGAATAGTTGACAAATTTTTTTTGTTCGGTTATCAAGAAATATTATCTCTATTATTGAGGGTTTGTTTGGTGAAATGGTATTATCCTCTTTGATTTTATGCATACACTATAATAGCTTTCATATTTTTCCATGCACCAAAATAGGTTGTTACCATATGAATTTAATTTTATATATTTTGATTTGAAAATTAATTTATAGAATATATTATTGTGCATTTTTTATATTCTTATTTTTTCATTTTAAAAATATGTATAAAATAACATCAAAACTCTAGTAAATTTTCCTCAAAATTATATATTATATGAAAAGTGTGATGTCCTCTTTAATACGCTCAAAAGGTATTCTTTGTTTCTAGAAATTTAACTTTTGAAAGTTGAAGAAATTTGAAGCATTCGTTAATAGTGATTTTAAAAATTGCATCATTCTTAAATTTGTGAAAATTGAATTTTAGAACTTGTAAAATATTTTTATTTTGTGCAACATGTCTCCATTTGAAAATACTATTTCTTATTTTTTGGATAAGAGTGTCATGGTTTTTTATTTTTATGTCACCTTCTTTGATCATTTTGAAACTTTTTGTGTTGGGTTGAGCTCTAGCCTTTGGAATATATTGGACTCTTATTATCCATTTATAATTTATCAATATCCTATGTAAATAGAAAAATGTGATATAATATCTAAGAAGATAAAATTGATTGAGAATCAAACAATAAATAGAACTTGATAACAAGATACACCACTTCTAGTGTCAAACATCCTTGAGAGGGTTCATGAATAATAGTGAAGGGATGCCATGCCAATCCCTTTGTGATTGAATGAATAGAATTGGAAATATTCCAATTGACATGGGGGTACAATTCTCAACTTCTATGTAAATTTGAAAACTATTACGATGACACTCTATATCCTACATTTAATATCCCTTTCTTATCGATTGTTGAGTCATTGGTACCTGATGTGTGTATATGTTTCTCTTTACATCATTATGGGTGAATCTTTCCATTATTATTGTATGTTATCAATAGATATTGATATTCCTTAGTATGATTATGGGTGACTCTTATCATTATCATTATCTTTTATGGGTGGATGTCAACATTCTCTTTGCATGACTATTGGTAGTATCATCATTCTTATTTCATGATATTGATGGTTATCACTATTATCTTGTGTGTTATTAGTGGTTAATTATATTTCCCTTGTATTCCATTACTTGGTCATGTCTTAACGTAGATTCTTCTTAAATATATTATGGAAGCATTGGTCTTGCATCATACCTATAATTATTTTACAAGAGTTTACATAATTTCTTGATCGACCATCTCTTAGTATAAAAATCTTGAGGCTCAGGGTCTCATGTGGTTGAGTGGTGTTGATCACCATTGGGGCTAGTTGGATGAATTGAAATTTTATGGAGATTAAGGAGAGTTCTCTTAGTGATTGTGATGCTGTATACCTTCATTGATGTATTGTTAGGAAATGTATAATTAAGGAGTTTTGTCAATTTAAGGTTCAAGTTGTATAAGATCCAATAAATAAATTTATAAATTTATGTAAAATATTCACATTTGGGATGGAGGTATCATGTTTCATTATTTCAAATATCATTATTTGAATTGGTAGGGTATAGGGATTTTAAATGGAATCCTATGATGTGCTTAGACTTGATTCTTAAACATGTAGATGTAGTTTTCTTTCAATTTGAAATGAAATAATAATTTATATGTTATTTTATTTATTATACTATGATTGGGATTATAATAATTATTATTATATGTTATGCATTCAAGTATCAAGTAGGATTTAAGACCACTCATATATGATTATGTTTCTAGGAAGGAAAATGGTAATTTCTTATGATATATAACTTTGGAATTAAACTAATTTATGAAATTTATGTATGTTATGCATGTCAAATAATATCATAGAAGCATTCAAATCAATTTTATAACTATTTTTTAAAATAACACTTAAATTTAGGAAGTTATGCTTGGTTTAGTGTTAGATGAATTAAAGCTTTAGGCTTAGTCTTGTTAGGATATGTGGCATTAACCTTGTAATCTTATGATTCATATGTTGCCATGTTCCTTGGAATGTGTTCTATGAGACACGAGAGAAATTTATTAAATATTAGCATATGTTGTAATTATATTTTAAAGAGATGTTTTAATGTTGGTGGAGGTTACATAACATAATGGATAAATTCTCTCTCCTAGGCATCAAATTTTGGAATTTGAAAGGTCATGAATGGGGTGCCCAAGATTGGAGAATGAAAGGTGTTTGTTGGTGTTCCAACAAGAAGTAGATAGGCTATGGGCTTGTAACTAAGGGTAAATTTAAGTTAGCATGATTAGATCATAAATAAAATCAAACCCAAAGCATGTAATGAAGCACAAAGGAAGTATAACATGAAAAGAAGGAAAGAGTATACCCAAGATATTCAACCTCCATGATTGACCTCCATTACACCTTTTCTATTTGCTGCAATATGATGTGTGCCCTCAGATTTTGTGTGAGAAACAATGACTTATGCCAATGACCAAAGCAAATGTTGAAAGATTTTAATGACAATGCAAGTAAAACTAAGCTCTACATGCAATACAAAAATCTGCAAAATAACAAGGTTAGCAAAATGACAAGAAGTATGCAAGTATGCCAAAAGCTTGAGAGTTTAAGAGATTAAGATATGAAAAAGAAGTGACAAAATGAGACTAAAATTGTCTTTTTATAGAAAAACCAATTTTAGGTGAATGGCCAAATTGAAAGATGAGAGATTCCCTAAGATCAATGGATGGAATTAAATGTGACAACCCACAATTAGGGTTAGGGCAACATTAGGTTAAAATTTGAAATGGTAGGCTAAGATTTGATTTAAAAAAAATCAAATCAATGGGCAAGAAATCATGTGACAAGAAGATATTGTGCACAAAAAAAGAGGTAAGAGGAGAATTAAAATAGAAATTTAAAATTAATTCCCTCAAGAGTTGAGTTGGATTTTTGAATTAAAAATCAATTTAATTCAAAAAAGGTGGGGCCATGTGACAGTAAATAATTAATTCAAATTATTTACTTGGAGGAAAAATAGAAAGTGGGACAATTTTAAATAAATGATTTTATTTAAAATTAGAAAGAAAGTTGATTATGGAAAGAGTGCTGGAAAATCAAATAATAAATTAAAATTATTTGATTTAAGAGGCTGAGTTGGCCTTTTGAGTTAAAAATCAATTTAATTCAAAAGTGGGACATGTGACATGATGATTTTTGATTTAAATAATAATTTAATTCAAAATAGGAAGAAGATGACAAATTAATAGCAATTAAACAAATAAAATTTAATTGTGGAAGAAGAGGACAAATGAATAATTAAATAATTAAAATAACTATTTAATTATAATGGCAAGATGATAAATAATTAAATAAATATAATTTATTTAATTATAGAAGACAAGGATATTAGTGACATAATTAAATAAAATTTATTTAATTAATCAAAGGGGAAACAAAGAGATAGTAATGAATTAATTAAATAATTAAAATTATTTAATCAATAAAGACTTATGACATTAGAAAATGGTATTAGCAGGTCTAGGACATTTTTATGTGTCTACAGGGCTAAGCACCCACGTTGAAGTCTTGTGAATTTTGTTTAATATTTTATCATAATTATTAGTTGTTCAAGAATAGGGAATGGGTTTTTGAAAGTGGGTTTTGCCTCTTGTTTTGGTTTACCATTTGTGGTTTTACCTCCCACAAGTTCTTCAAATTACTGCCATTGGATGGTAGTATTGAGTTGAGTTCTTGTAGGTAACATGGTGTTGCTAGGTTTACTAAATATTAGTAGTGAAGTGTATTATGGTGTCCTTTTATTGTGAAGATTAATAATATACTTGCTCTGTTTTCTCGTGTGGAGTTCTTCCTAAAAGGGTTTCTCCACATAAATATGGAGTCACAGTTTATTTTTTGATTTTTTTATTGTGATGAATGTTACAATCACATATTTATAATTGATTTGGTAATCATATTTTCATATCCAAATTCACTTGCAGAAGTTTATATTGTAGCTTTGTTTTACCTTGTTTTCAACAAGTTCTCTTGTGTTGGATCTTGAGACTCTTTTTTTGGTTTATAGGAATTGAAACTTAGTATTATATTTTTATTTGGGTGTTCTAAATCTTTAGGACCTTTTATCTACCTTTGGAATGTGTTTTGGAGCCCCTAAGAACCACATGACACATTTATGAGCTTGTACATTGTCCAAAAATGCCCATTTCAAAAAGGGTCAATTTACACCAGAAATGGGTGAAATCCTAGGATATCTAGGGTGATTTTCACTAGTATTAAGGGTTTTTTGGCTCAAAAGGGGTGATTTACATTATTAACTATGATGATTATCAAATAGTGAGCACTTCCCAAACTTTCTTCCTAGTATCCACCTTATCTACCTAAAATATTGGTTTGGGGATGTTTGAGGTTTATTTTAAGTTATTCAATATCTTTTAATGAAGTTTATATGCTTTTACGAAAATGACTAGTCAACTCCTTGACTAGGTGAAGTCTTGGATCTTTTGATTGTCTTATTTTTTGAGTAGGTAACTCCTTAATTTTGGATGTGCTTGAACTACTATGTGTGGATGCTTAGGAATGCTTTGATGGAGTTGAGAGATGAGATAATGTGCCAATAAAATGATTTATATTGATATGTGAGAGTGGTATCATGATATAGTATTCGATCACTATCCTTAGAGTTAACTCTATCCTCTCATATGGTTGTTAAGGTAAAATTTTCATATAAAAATATTAGTACTTCCACTTATTTTGTCATGATTAATGTATTAAGGTCACATTATTCAAGTTTAATGTTGTTCCAAAACATATATAGTATGTAGGTGTGCATTTGTTCATATATTATTTGATAATTAATGTATTGGCTGAAATCTTGGGGCACTATGTAGCCTAATAATTAGGTGACCCACTTTTTTTTGTTTTGGAGAGGATACGCATTATTCTAAGAAGTACTTGATGCTATGATGATCTATTTTTCTATATAAATGGCATCCTGCCAAATATGACCTCTATTTACTAATAACTTGAAGAATAATGAACATCTCCTTCTATAACGCCTCGCCATGCAACCCTAGAGGAAGTTGCAAACAACTACTTAAACAAGCTAATTTTTTTTTGTGTTTAAGTACAATAAACATGCAAGTTCACTTCCCATTGCAAACATCCCCTAAGGTTATGAGACTGAGATTACTTACAACCCACAAAAACATAAATGAATCCATAACATTTATCAACTCAAGATAATAAGGACGCATACATTCCATACAAGATAAATTACATCCAAGCATAATAGATAACTTTCAATCTCATTTATCCATAATTAAATATTACAATTACAACTCTCATTCCTCGAATGAGGCAAGACCAATAATAAGGTTACAGTTACAACTTTCCACCTCGATAACAAATGAGGGGTAAAATATTACAAGATCAACTAAAATGAAATAATGCAAGAACTGAAATTGAATCCCACAAGCTCTCCAACTAGAAGCATCATCCAAAAGAACATGAAGAAAGAACCCAATGGATTTAGGTGCATGCCACCCAACCAAGTGGAACCCAAAGGCCCACCCCCCGTGCTAGGAGATAGTAGCAAGGAATCCTAGCCAAGACCATCTACCTCTAGACACAGGCTAAATCATAACTGAACCAAACTGAAACAACCAATCACATGTACCTCACAAGTACAACATAAGTACATCACGAGTACAACTCAAGTACAACTCTAGTACCACATAAGTACAACTCTACAGGGTCACATTGCTTCCAGAAATAAAGCAGATCAAATATGTTAAGAGAACCATACACATAGTAATCAAATACCAACTATGGTCATATTAGGTATGTTAAGGAAACCATACCCACAAGATCGAATACCAATTGTTGTCCTAGACAGAGTGTCATCACACAATTCATCATGGGTTATCCTCTGGGATTCTTCCTAGGCTCTGACCCCCACTATGGGTTATCTTGGTGGCCTCTACCGAATTCCCAGCCCCCATACTCACTCATGCAGAATCAAATACCTTTCATATAGACAAGATAGATGACCTTGCCATTCCAAGCCTTCCCACTCATCCCAAGTCTAAACGAGCCCTTGTGTCTATGAGTGAGGCATAATTATCTTGATTAGTGAGAAGTACCACCTAATCTTCTAAGTTTTGTTTTAGTTATCACTTGATTAAATCACCTCCGTAAGTTACCCAGTTTACCTCTTCCGGGCTCTGGCCCCTATGGAAACCACTCTTCTACTTGAAAACACACATACCATCCAAACACCAAGGGTACCAAAGTGCAACAAACAAGATAACATGTCCACTCCTTTCTCAGGAGGTGACATAAGATAAAACCATCTCCAAACACTGGAGGTAACAACAATAACAAAACCGCCTTGACAAGGAGGCACACATTACAAAATCCACTCCTTTCACAAGAGGCACAAAACATTCCCGTTCGTAGAAACCAGGTATAACATTGACATAACTTTTTGCACTACCTAAGGGAATTAACAAACAGTCAACAACACAAGATGACAACCCCCAACCTCTAGGGTCCTTTGGAAGACTTACAAATTAAAAAACACTTAACCCCTTTCCCCAAAGCATGAACTCAGAGGAAACAATCATGAAGGCAAGTTGCGAGGAATTAAACTAATTTTGGATTCACTAAATCCATTTCCCTTATTAACATCAGTAATCTATTGCTCAATAAAACTGATTTAAACATACGTCTCTTTCAAACAAGATGAAATTTAAACCAACACTTAATTCCCTAATTGCCTTAAATAATAAAATAAGAATATACTTCTATAATTCCAAAATATAGCGTTTTAAAATAAATAACCATACGTCCTTGCAAACTAAATCATTTTAAAAATAAATCAATTAATTTTGCCATTTAAACACATCTCTTTAAATTCAATATTTGACCTAGCAAATAATATTATTTTTTAAAATAAAACCACTAACCTGACTATTACATAATGATTTAAAATTCTCCCAATTATATTTAAATCATGCATCATTTAAAACAATAAATTAATACCTATACATATATATATTTTAAACAAAAATATATATGTATATTTAAAATTTAATCTCCAATATACAAATATACAGCAAAATAATACATTATTAATATATATCAATATTTAATATTATATAATATAATATAAAATATTATTACTAAATATTTTAATATTATAAAATATAATATTAAAATTATTAATATATATATATATATTTAAAGCTAAATAGACTGGCCTCGGGCCGCGCACATGGTTTTAGGGCCGCGGTTTAGGGCTGGCCATGGGCGGGTTTAGCGCTGTCGACTATGTTTACATAGCTGGTGCTGTGGGTTGGGCATTGCCGTCGGTGGTGGGGCTGTGTACACAGCTGACACCACCTTCGGTGGCGCTGTGCACAACACAACGGACCACCGGGGGTGGTGGTGGCGGCTGTGTAAACAACCACCCCACCAGTGGTGAGCGGGCCACAGGGGTTGTGTTGGGCACAGCTCCCCCCACGCACCTCCCATGGGGGTGTGGTGGGGGTGAGCCCCCAACCCCCCCCAACAATATTTTCTTATTTTTTTATTTTATTTATTTTATTTTTTTTCATTTCAAAAACCTGCGGATTTCTTGAAATCCATGCCTCAACCAGGGCATATATAAAAATATATTTTAATAGCATATCCCCAATAACCCAAAACTAAATATATACAATATATATATATATATTGATTATCTCTTTTTTTTTTATTTGCAATTGCAATTGAACAATTAATTTTTAAAACAATTAATTGCAGCCAAGAACACAAAGTTTTTTTTTGAAGAAATATTTTTCCAATGAAGAGATTTTTGCAAACAACTTAGATTTCAACATGAGTTTTCTATTTTTCTAAACTTAATCTATTTGAGTTTCCAAACACTGAGTTTTGTAAACAACAATTCCAAAATACAAGAATCTTTTCAATTTCAATATCATTTTAATAACATGAACCTGGTTTCCAAAAGTTTGAGAAGATCCAGAGGGTGCACATATCCTTGCTTGGATTCCCTCTTCCAATCAGCAGTTTCCTCAGATTCAAACAAAACCCACAAAAAATGCAAAATTCTTCCTCTCTTCCATTCTTAATTTTCCCAAAACTCCATTCTCCAATTTTGAGAAGAAAAATTCAATAATAAAGAAATTCTTCCAAAAAAATCATACACCAACCCTCATAAATTTTTGAAAACAGAATAGCAAAATATCTTCTAATTTTCAATTTTTGGATTTAAAAATTTCTAAAATAACATTTCAAACCTTTTCCCTTTTATTTTCAATTTCCAACATAATTCCATAAATTCACAATGAAATACTTATCTAATTTACACATAATCAATTTAATTAATTAGTAAATAATCTAATCCACGATTAAATTATTTATTAATTAAATTAAATTAATTAATTAATTAATTGAATCAAATTTCTAACATGAAAACCCGATTAATTTAATCAACATCTTAAATACATAATGCAATTAAATACCATTTCCTAACTTGGAGTTTAAACTGAGGCCAAACAAATTGAACAATAATGATGCAATTGAACCAGACTAAGACCGACAACACATTATGACTAGGGTGACGACCTGGCATGAAAAACCTAGCTACTATCTCCCAATCGAATACCGTTGGGCAATGGACACGCTCGAACCTGTGAAACCAGGTGGAGTCGATGTCCTGTACCTATTAACTTGCGAACACAAAGTATATCCACATGCATATATATGTTAAAATTAAACACACCGTTAAGAGGAAATCTCGGGATCGCAGGGTGCTCACAAGTGAGTGATGCAATCTCGTCCCCTTCACCAATACAATATTACTAACTGACGAATCTAACATCATTAATATGATCAAAATCATAAATATCATTAATTCAATTATCCATTATGCTAATCCAATGCATGAAATAATGATAACATCAGGATCAAATACCATCACAACAAAATATCACATTCACATCGCTTTACAGATAGCGATCAAACAACAACTGAGTTCTAAGTCAAAGCACCAACATAAAATAAGGCCTAACCAAACAGAACACTGTTTGATCAAAAGAGCAAAATGGAGGGGTCTTACACCTTCTCATAGGTTGATTTATCAAGATTCTACTTGCCAAATGTTCTACGAGTATAAGCTAGTGGAAAATCCTCCATAATTAATAAGGATCCAATGGTATTTCTTGAAGCTTCATTTTCAAGTGTAAAGTGTTTGAAAAATTTGTACAACACAAATACAAACATAGTGAACATAACATGTTTATGAAAATTGAAATCTTTTTCCATTGCCTCTAACCACATGAATACAATTTTATTTAAAGGTGAAGTTAATAGAGTGTAAGTTTAACCTTATGCCTTAAATTTTTTTCTTGTAATAGCTAGTGATACCCAAAAAATGCTAAATACTTTTGAAGGATTTTGGCTTAATCAAGGTGAAAGAATTTCTCTTCTTGAGTTTTATTATTGACAATGATGTCATCAATGTAACCAAAATGATTTTTTAAAGAAAGGGCTAACAAATATTGTTCAAAAAGGATTTGGAATGTAGATATGCATTAGTAAAACCAAATGATATAACAAAAAATTCATAGTGGCCCTCATGAGTGTGGAAGGTGGTATTAGCATTAACTTCTTCATGCAAGAAAATATGGTGATAGTTATATAATAAATCTATTTAGAAAATAAGCAAGCCCATGTAACTCATTGAGAAAATTATAGCTCCAATAATTGGGAACTTATCTACGATCATAATTTATTTAATTTACAAAAAATTATAAATAAAAGATAACACCGGGATGAATACCCTAACCTATAGTAATACAAGCATGATTTATTTAATATTAATCATTTTCTCAAAATGGTACCAATAAGATTAAATATTAGATGGTGTACTTTCAAAAGTCAACTAAATTATATGATTAATTTAATGCCAAGGGAGTAATCCATGGGGCTCTATACATATTGAGACATGTTTCACTAGGAGTACATGCAATTTTGACAATTGAGTCAAGGTGTTATATTTTGTGAGCTGTAATGAATGAAGTTGGGATATTACCTAAAAAGACCCTTTTTAAATAGTTTCTCCATAAGATGGGAGATCTTGAGGTATGTGAAACCTATTTTAAGCCATATGAGAGTATAGTTTTGGTCATTGGTCATAAACTGTATCCAATTTTTTAGAAGTTCTAAAGGATTTTTTTGAGAGTGTGTAACCATTATGCACCAAGAACAACATAAATTTATTTGAGTAGAAGGATGAACATATTAAATTAAAAACTATAGTCACTGGTATACATGCATACATTCTTATATTTATCATTGTATGCCATGTCCAAATTAAGTATCATGACCTAGATACACATAATAATCATATTTTTAATAATCGTGATATCTAATAAATTATGAGTGTTTCCTAAATCAATGAGTATAGTTAAAGGTTATTTTCTCAAGAATCTCTTAAGCTTCATTATCTAGGGTGTGGTTATTCCAACCAAGAAATGTACTAAAATATATAAAGTAGGATCATTATTATATTTGAGTACTTGATATTCTTCCTCTAGGGAGGGGACCTCTAGAATCTTAAAGTCTTCAAAGATAAGGTGACTCCACATCTATCATATCTAGTATATGTTCCACACATTTATGATTGGGAGATTATCATCATAATTTTAGCCTCTCTTTTACTTGATACAAAACTATTTATTCATGGGTGATATTCTTGATGTTTAAGAGGCAAGAGGACCAAGATTAGGTGTGAGACTTGTGTCTTGAGGTAGTAAGGGATGAAATATTGGCTGAGTTATAGCCAATGAGGATTTATATGTAACGACATTGAGTTGAAAATATATCCTCAAATAATTGAGGTAATATAAGATCTTCCAAAAATGTGGTAGGGTTAAAAAATTTAGACTTCATCATAAATTTTATCTTTTAGAAAAATAATAAAAGAAACTTAAAAAAAATCATCAAGCTCATGCTTGTTTGGTTCACTGGTTTCTCAAACTACGTTTGATAGCTAGCGACTAAATGTGTTTGACATAAGTTACTTAATATCATCATGAAGTATTTGTACACACTTAGACCAAAGAAGCTAAATACCTCCTTATAAAATTATTCCCATGTGAAAAAGTGATGGGATTTTCCAACCAGTTATACCATTGAATAAATTCATGTTCTAGGTGAAAGGATGCACCATAGATTTTTTAAGCCATGGGAATTTGATTGACCATAAAATATCATTTTTCTCTATATAACCAATTGGTAAGATCATCATCATCAAATTTTAAAAATCCTTGTTTAGGTGTGTGTTGATTCATACCAAGATTTTAGGGGTTGAAAAACTATTGTTGTTAGTGTGAGAGTATTTTCCTATATTTAAATACATACTTTCTTGGATATGTGCATTTATTGTGTTAGATTTGATATAAAGGGTGCCTAGATTAAATTGATGTTTATTAAGTTCTTTTATCTTGGATAATTCTTCATCCATAGTGTTGTGTATTTTCACAACACACCCCATTTTTCTTTTGGAAAATAAGGACCCCCTATTGCTTTTGGGCATGTGTTTAGTTAAAGGTGTTGCCTTCAGGGTTGATGTTTTACTCCTAATCTTTAGTAAGTGCCTATTATTGCATAAGGTCAATTTGAAATCAATTTTGAGTGTTTATGTTACCCAAAATTTATCATTTAAGAATTAGTATTTGGAAAATGGTCTTATTGGTGTTATTCATTTAATTGTCCACATTATTTTGTAAAATGGGAAAATTTTGGCTTAAAGGTCTTATGGTTCCATTGATTGTCACTAAGAATTGATTTGATGTCCTAAAGGGTTTGGTCATATTTTCTTTCAAGGTGAATTTTTTCACTCAACTATTATATTATATTAAATATTGGGTTCACATATCTTTGAGGGTTTCTTCGAACATGAAAACTTTACTAAAAAAGCTAAAGTATAGGTTTAGGATTTTGAGGAAATTCTAAGTACAACCGCACCTTACAATTTCCACTTGGAAGGTTTATTTGAGATGAAAATTTCTAAAAGGTTATCTCAAATGAAAAATCTTACAATATTCCATTCATATAAAAAATCCTACAAGTCTAGTTGGAACCTAATTTCCCACATCTCTAGTTGGAACCCAATTACCCATAGGTCTAGTTGGAACCTGATGCAACTCAGAGGAAGAAAATTCACTTAAACAATCACACTTGACAAAACTCAAAGAATTCCTTGTTAGATTACTCATCTCAAATTCAATTTTCCCTTCACAAAACCTTGATTCCAAAGCACTCAAAAAAAAAAAAGGCACCAAATCATTTATTTATTCCAAAAATTATCTTAGCAACATCACAATGTTCAACCCAAGCCCTTTCATCAGCTTAAATATTTCAAAAGTGAGAATTTTCAAAAGTTGACTATCCAAATCGGCAACTAGGTTTCTTTAGACCACACGAACAACCAACTATACAAACCCAAGCCCATTTCTCCTTTCTAACATTAAAAAAAATGTAAATAGGTCTGCACAATCATATTAGACCATTCTCCAAACTTTATTCAAGACTTTTTATCAAATACCAATTTAAAACCCTCTTGATTGCTCTTCCTAGCATTGTAACAGTGCTAGGGCATCACCTAATAAGCCAAAATATTCAAAAACTTACACCTGTAACCTAAATAATCTTGAAGAACACAATATAATTGACTTACAAACCAATTTTCAGAGGATTCCAATCAATATAAATGGAGTTATGAATTTTTCAGAGCTTGCTGCCCTGTCAAAATCTGAACTTGATTGTTACTACCAAAATGAGCATAACTTTCTTATTATTCAATTAAATGACCTCAAACCAACACAAAAAGAAATATAACTCATTCCTCTATCAAAAACTATAAGATTTAGTTCATTTGGAGGTTGTAATTGCATGCAAAATTCTCTGCAACATGACTGTTACAGTGAAATCTACAAAATTGCAGCCACAAAAACCTTCATAACTTTCATTCTACTCCATGAAAATAAATGAAATCCAAACCAAAAAAAAGTAGACTCTTAGTTATATCATTCCAAATTAATTTCCCTTCAGGATCAGGCCGTACATGGCCGTACAAGAGACTAAAACACATAATTACCAGTCAACATACAAAAAATTGAATATAAAAAGAGGCTCCATTAATGTTTCTTCATTATTTACACCCCTCTCCACCTTCCAATGATGGATTAAGGATATTTATGCTTTTTAAAACACAAATAACTCAAAACTAATTGACCAAACTACATTTACACCTACCATGACTCTTTAACTTCCATTTTTCCCTTTTTTGCCAATTTTGCATTTTAGCAATTTTACACAATTTGCACTTTTTAGAATTTGACCCCTTTTAGGACTCAAAATTACATTCAAGATGGTATTGTATGACCTTAAATATACCTTTAACATTAAATTGATCCTTCATATTCTTTTACAAGCAATTTTGCACCTTTTTTTCAAATATGACAAGATTGGACAAATTGACACCAATGACCACTTAACCTATCCAGACACTCTTCAAATGACCTAAATGCATTATGATGGTCTTGAAAGACCTTATTAAATGATCCCCCAACACTCCTTAATCAAATATTTACAAATAGGCCTCATGGAGGCTTGAATGCTACATGGTGCTCATGCACCATTCTCCCCTTGAAGAAAAAACTCAAGTCCCTTGAGGTGGCAAAGAGTACAACACCTGAAAAAATAAAAGTATCTTCACCATCACTTGCAATCACAAAAAAATTTGAGGGGTATAAATCTAGTTCCTTGAAATGAATGTCTTCTATGACCATGGTTGTCCTTTGGTTACAATTGTCAACTTCATCATGTAGTTGCTTCATCTTGAACCTTGGTTTATTCCTTATTGAAATTACAAACACAACAAGAAAAATATGTCTTCTTTTCATATTCTCATCAAGTACATGATCAAACTTATCCACAAGCTCTGCACCTTGGTTTTCCATCTTCTCTACCAACCATAATATCTCTACATCTGCTGCCTTATCATTTACATAAGATTCCACTTGGAGAAAACTTAAAAATCCATTAACCTATTTAGGAAACAATGAAGTAAGAATTATATTATCATACCTTGGTAGCCCACTTTGTATTTGCAAATCCAATTCATCCTTGAACTTCTCTTTATCATATTTAGACACCAACTCATCCTCTTCTCCTTCTAACATTGCATCATTCTTCAAACTTGTTTCCTTTATGTCTTCAAGGCCTTCAACCTCTAAGTCCTCTTCTCTTTCCACTTGCTTGAACTCTTCATTATCAACAATAACTTCAACTTGTTTTCTTTGTTCTGCCTTCAACAATTACTTCATCTTCTCCTCTTGTCTTCTTCTCAACATAATCTTCTCAATAGGCCATGATACCTTCTTTTTGATTGGTAAATTCCATCTTTGCATTTCAAGTTCTATTCTCTTTTTCAACTCCTCCATATCCTTCCTTGTTTGTTCCATGGCTTGCTTCAATTCTCTAATCTCTTGCTCAACCTCCATTTGCTTTGCCTTCTCTTTTTCCTCTTGTTTCTTCTCTTGTGAACCCTCAATTCCTTCTTTCTCTCTTTTTCCTCTTCTTTCTTCTTCTATTTCTTCTCTTGTGAACCCTCAACCTATAGGTACCTTCTCAAAAAATCCATTCTTCTTCAAGCAAGTCCCTTTAACCTTGCTTCCACTTGTCTTTGCCCCACCTAGGTCTCTTCTCTTCTTCTCTACCTAGTCCTTTGGCAACTAGGTTCTCTCTTCAACCTGCACACACAAACACAAACAAAATACAAACTCTCTTTTCCCAGAGCTTTCTGTTGGGGTTATCGTACGAGAATGTTTCAGATTTAAAGTCTAGAACTAGTAGTGCCTCAGTGACTTTCAATTCTAAATCACTCCAAAAGCACTAACAACAATGCCATAAAGCGAAAACAAGTACAATAGTTCTCCTCCATTGATCCTTCTGAGAAAATCACATGAAAACTTAAACCAGATTCAACACCATGAACATACAAAAAAATGAACACATAGATTTACATGGGGAAAACCCTTTCAGGTAAAAAGCCCCACACTTCGAAAGATAGAGCCATTGTATTATTCAACAACTAAATGGTTACAATACAATATCAGGCTGATAGCCATTATAGGAGTTACATCTTGTTCATCTGGAGAAATACAGGCAACAACATAGATCTGCAACCTTGCACTGTTACAATGTCTTCACAAGACATACAGTGAAGGTTCCTTTCAGCTCTTTAGCCCATTTGTACAACCAACCTTTCAGCCGGCATAGCCTAGCGGGCACTTCAGGTTCACATCTGCCCAGGTTCTGAGTGTCTCAGTGGTCGCAGTTACAATGCTCTGCGCATACCGCTTGAACACACACTCTCTAATCTCTGACCAAGCTCACTGATCATGGATTGGTCGATCCGCTGATCATTCGATCCATCGATCATTTGATTTGTCAATCATTCGATGTTTTGATCTGATCTCTATCGGCTTGCTATGCTTTCAGCTTTAGCTTCTTAGCTTTGGCTTACTATTGATCAACACTCAGCCTCGCCTTCCATCTTAACATCAATCAACATTCCATCAGCCTCAGCCTGACCTCTCAACTTCTCGTCAAAATCACATTCCCACCAAACGACCATCAGGGTCTCACAATACCCCACCGACAAGCTTCACCATCTTGAGTTGCATGCATCACCCTAGCAACTGACATCAAGCCACCCTGCAATCAATTCAAACTTAGATCAAACCCTCGAGATGCATGCACAAGCTTTCAGTCACTAGCCATTGATTTGCAACAACGATGCAAAATCAACCATTGAGATTTTGCCACGTGTCGCACTGCCATTCATCCGTAGCTTGCAGATCAATCGCCCTGAGCTCCATTGCTAACCATCAGTCAAACCTCCAAGGCTAGGCAATCAACATCTCTACCGCTAGCCAAGGGAAAAGCCCTCACTGTATGGCAGTTAGCCAAACAACCGCCAACAACTAACTAATCTCGCACAACCGTTAGCCAAACATTCCACGGTCAGGAGGGATCCACCTTTGCAAACACAACCACCGCTGTAGTCAGGCCCACTGAGACACGCGTCCATTGCTCATGGACTTGTGGGGCATCAAGGAGGGAATCTCCAATATTCCCTCGAGCCCAGCTGAAACCAGCTTTCGCTGCTGCCACACGTCCATCATCTTTTCATTTCGCACAAAACACACTCGGGTCCCACCGAGCCAAGTGTAAGCCATTGGAGCTCCTCTGGGGTATCTCAAGTGGCATCCGCTATATTCCCCAAGGAACTCCTGAGACACTGACAAGTGTCCACAACCTGGCAACACAACATAAATGCTCAGGACCCACCATCCTTCCGTTGCGCACACCGCTTAACTCACCGCCACGCGTCTAATGCACAAGCAATTTCGCTCAGCCAAAAAGTTCTCTGGGGTAATTGCATCAGGATGGTGCAAAACACTATGGACATTGTTGGATCAAAGCCTCCACAACCATTGTTCAGGTTCTTCACCACTTGGTCCAACTTCAATCGTTCAACGCATATCGACATGTCGGTGGGACAAGAAATGTCACCTGTCGATATGAGATCGCCTCGCCGCATCGGCTCATCGGTGGAACAAGAAATGTCACTTGTCGATATGAGATTGCCTTGTTGCATCGGCTCATTGGTGGAACAACACAAAGACTCCTGCCGATAGCGATTACCAACCGATAAGAAATGCTACCAAGCCAGACCCGTCAGGCCGTCGCTGGAACACCACCAGGAGTCCCACCGACTGAAGAAAGTCTCGGCGACAAGGAAAAGGTTGAACACATGAAGTCCCCAGAACCAAAGTGGTACAAGCCAACGAGATTAAGGCACATATTTCCAACACTTTCTAGCTCTGATACCAATTTGATGCAACTCAGAGGAATAAAATTCACTTAAACAATCTCACTTGACAAAACTCAAAGCATTCCTTGTTAGATTACTCATCTCAAATTCACTTTTCCCTTCACAAAACCTTGATTCCAAAGCACTCAAATAGAAAAAAAGGCACCAAATAATTTATTTATTCCACAAATTTCATCTTAGCAACATCACAATGTTCAACCCAAGCCCTTTCATCAACTTAAATATTTTAAAAGTGATAATTTTCCAAAGTTGACTATCTAAATCAACAACTAGGTCTCTTTAGACCACACAAACAACCAACTATACAAATACAAGCCAATTTATCCTTTCTAACATTACAAAAAAATGTAAATAGATCTGCACAATCATATTAGACCATTCTCCAAACTTTATTCAAGACTTTTTATCAAATACCAACTTGAAACCCTCTTGATTGCTCTTCCTAACATTGTAACAGTGCTAGGGCATCACCTAATGAGCCAAATATTCAAAACTTAAACCTGAAACCTCAATAATATTGAAGAAAACAATATAATTGACTTACAAACCAATTTTTGAGAGCTTGTTGCCTTGTCAAAATCTGAACTTGACTGTTACTACCAGAATGAGCATAAATTTCTTAATATTCAATGAAATGACCTCAAACAAACTCCAAAATAAAAATAAATTATTTCTCTATCCAACCATATAATATTTAGTTCATTTGGAGGCTGTACTTGCACGTACAATTCACTACAACACGCCTGTTACAGTGAAATATGGAAATGCAAGCACAAAAACCTTCATAAATTTCATTCTACTCCATGAAAATGAATGAAATAAAAACAAAAACAAAGTATAATCTTAGTTACATCATTCCAAATTAATTTCCCTTTAGGATCAGGCCGTACAAAAGACTAAAACATAGAATTACCAGTCAAAATACATAAATTTAAATATAAAAAAGAGGCTCCATTAATGTTTCTTCATTATTTACACCCCTCTCCACCTTCCAACGATAAATTAAGGCTATTTATGCCTTTTCAAACACAAATAACTCAAAACTAATTGACCAAACTACGTTTACACCTACCATGACTCTTTAACTTCCATTTTGCCCTTTTTTGCCAATTTTGCATTTTAGCAATTTTATACAATTTGCACTTTTTGGAATTTGACCCCTTTTAGGACTCAAAATTACATTCAAGATTGTATTGTATGAACTTAAATATACCTTTCACATGAAATTGACCCTTCATATTCTTTTACAATTAATTTTGCACCTTTTTTGCAAATATGACAAGATTGGACAAATTGACACCAATGACCACTTAATCTATCCAGACACTCTTCAAATGACCTAAATAAATTATGATGGTCTTGAAATACCTTATTAAATTACCCCCCAACACTCCTTAATCAACTATTTACAAATAGGCCTCATGGAGGCTTGAATGCTACATGGCGCTCCTGCACCAGAAGCCAATTTCCCACAAGTCCAATTGGAACCCAATTTCTCGTAGGACCAATTAGAATCATTTTCCCATAGGTTCAATTGGAACCTAATTTTTTTTAAGGTTAAATTAGAGTTGGAAATCCTATGAATTTTTAACTACAGCTTTCAATCACACCTTCCAACTATAGTTTCCAACTACAATTTCCAACTTCCCTTTATTATATTCTTATGAACATTTAAAATGCCTCTTTGTATTACATTCCCATTTAGTAAAATATATAGTTTTAAAAGGGGATTAAGAACTTTAAAAATTACAATCAAAATGTTAAAATGGTCTTTCATAAAAAGGTAAATAATATTTTCTAAATGATGAATATTAAAGAGGGATGAATTACTCATTGTTAAGTGACCATAGATAATGCAAATTGATTAATAATACAAGGATACACACCATGGACATTTGGGAAGAATAAAATGTTGCATAAAACATTATAAGTCTTTTAATGACACCCAAATAAAATTTTATATGGAAAATGGACATTTCACATCCCTTTTAAATTTTAAAAATGTTTAAATGATCTTGTAAGGTAAAAACCATTATTCTTCAAAGATTTTGACCCCTAACTAGACATTTTATTATTTGAAGTTTTAGTGCATTTAAAAAATGAATATTTTTTAATTTCTAGAAGCATTAATACTTTTGTAAAATCTAAATTTGGAGCTACAAATTGTTGAATGCACAAGATAACTGAGACAAGGGGTGAATTAGTTGTACGTTAAAACATCAAAACCCTCATTAATATTAAGATGCACATCAACTTTATTAGCTTTTAATCTATTAGAATGATTTAGCATGAAAGAAAATAACAAAAAATGAAACATGTCAACACCATGCACAATAGAACACCAGATTTACGCGGAAAACCCAAGAAGGGAAAAACTATGATGAGGATTAGCTCACAATATAAATTAATTGAAACACCAAATAAAATAGGCTCGTTGCCAAAGGTCTCATTGTCTAAAAGAAAGGAATCACTACCAACAAATCACTACTAGATTATAGAGAAGAAGAAAGAAGATCGTTGCAATAAAAAATTAATCTCAATGCAATATAAAAGTCCACCAAAGAATCACCAACATATTTATAGCCTTTCTGAAGATTGTAGACACCTTCTGCTTACTACTTCCAGTAGTCTAACTTATTAAAGATTGCATTGCACTTCAGAAATTCACACTTCACAACTCTAAAATTCATATCACACACACTACACATACATCCTCCATCAACACAACACTTATTGATACCTTCGTCAACCTTGAAAGCCATCTCCAAGGTTGGCTATGCACCTCAATTGTACAAATTTAAATTATGTTGGAACAAAAGAATTCTTGCGGTGGAAAGGATGAGGTTGGATGCCATCACAACTTAACTCAGACCTAAATCTACTCATACACACCACACCATGCATCCACAAACACCGAAGCAAATTCATAATTAGTGTAAACACCAAAGGTCGACTGAACTCATGTAAATACCATTAAACAATTAAGTACACAATTCCTTTAATCTTGAGACAACTCATGTAAGACCAAAATTACTTGAACACAATCTAGAATATTCTACAAACACCTTGATATCGAGAAAATTCCTTCACAACAACTTTCACCTCAAGAAAAAACACATGCTATACACCTAGTTAACCTTTTACATACTGTAACTCAAGAAAATAACTTGTAGAGCTTAAAACTTTGAATAAATTCAATTGAAGATAGATATGAGAAATATGAACACACTTATAGAACCATAGTACCAAAAACCAAACTATAGAGAAATGTGGAGCAAAACCATTTCTCCCAGACAACATTGCAATACACAGTTCACACACTGGTGAACACAACTTCACAACAATCCAAAACAAAAAGCTTTGGATATAACACCATTGAACACCTTTTATCAAAAAATCCAAACGAAACAAGTAGATCTTCAACACAGAAGAAATGCAGAGAAAAACCAGAACATCACTTTGTATGCTAGAACACCTCTCAACCATACTATTTCTTCTTTTATTCAAATTTTCTCAAAAGCACTTGGAAACCAAGAACCAAAGAAATATTATCATCATCTTCAAAACTTCCTCATCATCACCAAACCAACTACAACATGACAACTCAACCAAAAAAATCCACAAATATAAGATTATCAAAGAAACACTAGAGGTTGACACTAGTAACACTTACTAATGACAACATAATGCAACTAATCAAATCATCACTACAAACTCATCAATGGAATAACATAAATTTTTTGACATCAATGAAAACAAAAACTACTCATAATTGAAACAATCTCCTTATTTTTCATTGATGACAACACATGATGTGAAAAACCACCAAAAAACATAACAACTCTGATCACCAATATACTACTCCATACCAACTCTTTTTCTTTCTCCGCCTTACATCATACTTTATTTGTTCACTTTACTCTCTATTTCTCAACTGAATCTTTCCTTTTTCACATTATTCTCTCCCCCCCTTTGACATCAATGGAAAATGGCAACACATTTACATTTCTTTCCCCCTTTGACATCAATCATACTTGTACTTTCTCTGCATACCTGCACATTCCACTTCTTTCGACACTCACCTTTAGGAGTATGCAACATGCTACACCAACCAAAAATCACTACAAATATAATTTTACACAACTAAAAAAGGACAACACCAACCTACAACAACACTTACTCCCCCTGACTATAATAACCAACAATGCCACTACCTTCCCCCCCTGAGAGGTAGCCACTAACATAAGTCCAAAAGAAAGAATGAGTCTTGAGATCCATTGGACTGATGCATAACCTTATGCCATCTAGTTCAAAAAAGGAGGGGTAATAACCCCTAACTTCTCCTAAAGATACTCAAAAGTATCCTTAGGAAGATCCTTAGTAAATATATCAATAACATGATCCTTTGTAGCCACATACTCTAGCATCACATCATTCTTTGCAACCTTCTCTCTCAAAAAGTGATGTCAAATTGAAATATTTTTTATCCTTGAATGCATTACCAAATTCTTTGAAATTTTAATAGCACTTGTATTATCACAAAAGATAGAAATTGGTTCATCATATACCACTTTAATATCCTTTAAGGTTTGCCTCATCCACAACACCCATGTACAACAAGATGCTGCTGCAATGTATTATACCTTTGCAGAAGATAAATAAATTGAATCCTTCTTCTTGCTTAGCCAAGACACCAATCTACATCCAAGAAACAATGCACCACTACTTGTAATTTTCTTGTCATCCACACAACCTACCCAATTTGCATCCATATAAGCACTCAGAGAAAAACCAATATCCCTTGGATACCATAAACCATATTCTAGAGTTCCTTTCAAGTATCTAAACATCCTCTTCATTGCTGCAACATGCGACTCTTTGGGATATTCTTGAAATCTATCCACAAGACAAACTACATGCATGATATCTGATCTAGTAGTAGTTAGGTATAGCAGTCCTCTAATCATTGATCTATACTTGCTCTGATAAGCCTTAAAATATTTATCATTCTTTCTCAGCTTGCAACCAATAACCATAGGAGTACATATCGGTTTAGAATCTTCCATTCCAAACTTCTTCAAATTTCCTTGAAATAATTTGATTATGAAATGAATATACCTTTTTGTGTTTGATTTATTTGTAGTCCAAGGAATAAATTCATCTCCCCAAACATAAACATCTCAAACTCTTTCTGTACCTCTTTTGAAAATCTCTTACACATAGCTTCATTTCCTCCAAAAATTATATTATCAACATACACAACTACAATCAAGATTTGATATTTTCAACTTTGAAATAAAGATTACTATCTATGACACCTTTATTGAATCCTTGTTGTATCAAGTAGCTATCCAACCTTGCATACCAAGTTCTAGGAGCTTGCTTCAATCCATAAAGTTCCTTATTCAATCTACAAACCATATCTGGTTTGTCTGATAATTGAAATCCTTTTGATTGTTGAATGTATACCTCTTCTTCCAACTCACCATTAAAAAATGTAGACTTCACATCCACTTGATAAAATTTGAAATCCTCGTGTGCTGCAAAAGCCAAAAACATCCTAATTGCTTCCACTCTTTCCATCAGAGAAAATGTCTCCTCAAAATCTATTCATTCCACTTGTGAGTAACCCTTACACACAAGCCCTACCTTATTTATCACAACTTCTCCATTCTCATTTATTTTTTTTCAGAATACCCACTTAGTTCCAATAACATACTTATTTGCTGGTCTTGAGACAAGTTCCCAAGTCTGATTTTTCTTAATCTGCATTAGTTCTTCTTCCATAGCCTTGATCTAATACTCATCCTTTTATGCTTCAATCACTATTTTAGGTTCAACATTAGAGATTAAACATAGGTTTACCTATTCTTTAGCCATAGAAGCTTTTATCCCTATCAAAAAACCTTTTCTTTTGTCACCAATGATCTGATCTTCAAAATGATTCTTTTGCACATAATTAGGAGTCTTAGGGATCCATTTCAGAGATTCTTCCTCTTCAATCTAAGCTTCTTTATTCTAACCTTCTTCCCTATCATTTCCCTACAAGAGGACTCATTTGATTCATACCCATCTATCACCACAAAATTCTTATGTAGCTCTTCATCTACCTTGACACTTGCACTCTCAACAATATTTTTCAGCCTCTTGTTATAGTACTAGTAAGATTTGCTTCTTGTAGAATATCCAAGAAAGATAGATTTATCAAATCTTGTATCAAAATTTCCCAAGTTCTCTTCATCTCTTTTGATATAACATTTGTTTCCAAACACTAAAATATTTGACAGTAGGAATCCTTCCATAACATAACTCATAGGAAGTCTTTGCACTATTTTCTCTTGCTTGCACTCTGTTAAGTATGTAGACTGTAGTGTGAATTGTTTCTCTCCAGTAGAATTCTAGTAGGTTTTCCTCTTTCATCATGGTTCTTGCAGCTTCCTGAACAATCCTATTTTTTCTTTCAACCACTCCATTCTGTTGAGGAGTCCTAGGGGTAGATAAAAGCCTCTTTATTCCTAGATTCTCACAAAATTTGTTAAATTCATTGGAGATGAACTCTCCACCTCTATTAGACCTCAAACATTTGTTTTTCATATCCATTTCATTCTCAACCATCACTTTGAATGCTTTAAATTTATCTGGAGCTTATGATTTTTCTTTGAGAAAAGTAACCCATGTCATTATAGAGTAATCATCAATTAATAGAATGAAATACCTATCACCTTGAAAAATTATTACTTTGATAGGACCAAAAAGATCTATATGCACCAATTCCAATATTCTAATATTATATTGTTCTTTGGCTTTGAAAATTCTTCTTGCTTGCTTCCCAATCTAACATTCCTTGTAGATAAAATTGATGGGCTTTGTAATATTTTGTAGATCTCTCAAAACTTGAAGTGAACTGATCCTTACTAGGCTATCAAAATTGATGTGACACATTCTTGTATTCCATAGCCAACTTTCATTAATTTGATTCATAAAGCAATGACCATCAACCTGTTTAAGCTGATAAACATTTCCATATGTCCTTCTTCTAGTAGAAATCATAGTTCCAAATATTTTTTTGATCTCACATCCATCATCCTAAAACATAAGATTATATCCTTTGCTACGCATTTGTCCAACACTCAAGAGGTTATGCCACAAACCCTTAACATAAATAACATCATATGTATTATGCTTTTCATCAAAACTAATTGAACCTTTTTCACATATCTTAGTAAATGATCATCACCAAACTTAACTAGACCTCCTTCATATTTCTCAAGTTTAAATAACTTAATTTTATCACCAGTCATATGATTTGATCATCCTCTATCAATGATCCAGTATTCTTCTCCTCTCTAGCATGAAAAGTAGTCACCATACTTCCTTTAGTATTATGCCTTGATTTTGGAGCATTTTCGTTTATACATATATTAGAGTTAGTAGAATTAGATTCAAAATTTATAGTCATGAACAAGAATTCACTATGCTCATCATTTGCATAGTCAGATTCATCATTAGATATACTGGTATCTTCTCTAACATAATACCTTTTCTTAATTGCTTTACCTTTTTTTCCTTGTTCTTGTCATTCAAATCTTTGTTTGGACATATTGAAGCATAATGACCTATCTTTCCATAACTAAAACATTGGAAAGGTAACTTACCTTTGTATTTTATAGTACCCTTTTTCATTCTTCTCACAAGGTTTGCTTCTACATCATCAAGATCCTCCTAATCTGATTTCTCAGTCTTCTTTGATTTTTTAGCCTTAAAAGTAGTCTCAAATTTTGTATTACTTGGACCAAATTCTCTAATTTCAAAAGTAGATAAAGCACCATACAATCTCGAGCTTCCTCAATAGAAGAAACTTTATGACTATAAAATTTAGGAAGGTTCTGAGTAATTTCTTTACCACTTCTTCTTCTTCAAGCTTTCCACCAAGACCTTAGATGGAGTTCACAGTCATCCACCTTATGCATGTATCTTGTAATGTTTTAATCTTCTGACATCCATATGTTCTCAAATATGATCTTTAGATTCTACATCTCAACTTCCTTGACCTTATCATCTCCTTCATAACTGCTTTCCAACTTTGTCCAGATCTCTTTAACAGTCTTTAGATTCACAACTTTCACAAGTTCACTATAAGAAAGACCACTTAAAAGAGCATACCTTGCTTTACTATTGTTTTCATGGGCCTTGATCTCATCAGTACTCAGACCATTTTTAGGCATAGTGTATCCAATCACAACAAACTTCCAAACTCCATATATAAGGGATACCAAAAACCCTTCCATCCTTGTCTTCCATAATGCATAATCTAACCCATCAAACCAAGGGGCATCTCTTTTATGCACCATCCTAGATCTACCTCAAATGGTTAATATTTCTTCCAAGGAACCTTTCTTTGATACCAATTTTTGAATGCACAATACAACTAAGAGGGGGTGAATCAATTGTACATTAAAACATCCAACCCCTCATTAACATTCAAATCCACATCAATTTTATTAGCCTTTAATCTATTAGAATTATTTAGCATGAAAAAAAATAATAGAAATTGAAACACATCAACACCATGCATAATAGAACACCAAATTTATGTGGAAAACCCAAGAAGGGAAAAACCATGGTGAGTATTAGCTCACAATTGTGACCTTTTATAGACACAAGCACTAAAAAAAAAGTTAAAATCAATGAGCAAAAATTAATTCTCAATCAATGGTTCAAATTTAAAATGGTATCATATTCTAGTTTTCAATAACATATTCCAACTTCTAGGATGTTCTTGGAATATTCTCAACATATTCATTTCTTTGATAGGCTTTATCGATATTCCATCAAAATCTTCAAGCTACCAAGAAAACAATTAAATTTCACATATGACAAGCTTTGAAAATAAACCTTGAAAGTAAAAATATAGTTTATGTTGCAAGTATGAGTAGTTGGTGTTGTCATTGATGTCAGCAAATTTATGTTGTTTCATTGATGAGTTTGTGGTGATGCTTTGATTAGTTGCATTATGTTGTCATTAGTAAGTGTTACTAGTTTCAACCTCTAGTGCTGCTTTGATAAGCTTATATTTGTGGATGTTGTTTGGTTGAGTTGTTGTGTTGTAGTTGGTTTGGTGATGATGAAGAAGTGTTGAAGAAGATGATAATATGTCTCTAGTGCTTGGTTTCCAAGTAATTTTGAGAAAATTTGAATAAAAGAAGAAATAGTATGGTTGAGAGGTGTTCTAATATAAAGAGTGATGTTATGGTTTTACTCTGCATTTCTTCTATGTTGAAAATCTGCTTGTGTGGTTTGAATATGTTGATTAGAGGTGTTAGGTGGTGTTGTAATGAGAGTTTCTTGGCATGGATCATTGTGCAGTGAAATTTTTATTCACCAATGTATGAACTATCTATTACAGTGTTGTTTACCAGAAATGGTTTTTCTCTACATTTGTCAGCAGTTTGGTTTCTAGTACTGCGGTTCTAGAAGTGTGTTTATATTGTTCATATCTATCTTTAGCTAAAGTGGTTCAAACTTTGGAGCTCCACAAGCTAGTTTATTGAGTTATAATATGTAAAAGGTTAACTAGGTATACATGATGTGTTTGTTCTTCATGTGAAATTTGTTGCGAAGGAATTTGTTGGATATTAGGGTGTTTGTGGAATGTTCCAGATTATGTTCAAGTGATGTTGGTTGTTTGTGAGTTGTCTCAAGATTAAAGGAAGCATTTACTTAATTTTCTAATGGTGTTTACATGGGTTCGACCAACCTTGGGTGTTTACACTAATTGTGAATTTTCTTAAGTGTTTGTGGATGCATGTCATGGCATGTATGAGTGGATTTAGATCTAAGTTAAGTGTGATGTGGTCTAACATCATTACTTTCCACCGTGGGAATGCTTTGGTGCTAAGCTAATTTGAATTTTCATAGTTGAGGTGCATAGATAACCTTGGAGACTACTTTCAAAGTTGAAGAAGGTATAAATAAGTGTTGTGTTGATGGAGGATATGTGTGTATTGTGTGTGATGCGAATTTCAAATTTGTGAAGTGCAGTGTGAGATTTAATTAGACTACTGGAAATAGTGAGTAGAAAGTATCTACAATCTTCAGAAAGGCTATGAATGTGTTGGTGATGCTATGATGGAATTTTTTGTTGCATTGAGATGCATTTATCATTGTAACAATATTATTTATTCTTTTCTATAATATGGCAGTGAGCCCTTCTTTCTTTTGGGTAGTGAGCCCTCTGATAGTGAACCCATTTTATTTGATGTTGCAATTACTTTATATTATTGATCATTTTTAGGAGGATAAAATTTTTGATAAGTAAGGGATTTGTAATAAAAATTATTATTACTAAATTCATTTCATGTTTTTCTTCCCATTAGTGAAAATTTACAAGTAATTGTTGGGAATTAGCATGTATAGAAGTTTGTTCATGTCATTAACACTTTGAAAACTATAAAGTGGCTGCAATTTTCTAGTTATGTAAGATGTCATGAAATTATGCCATTATCGAGATATTTTGTGTAATTATTTTGTAATATGGAACTTCTATTGGGGCTTGCACTACTTGTATATAATTGTGACAAGGTCTAGTGAAATACAAGATAATTAATTGGCATTTTACTATTGAATACTACTAATTTTGGTAAGTTTTCAAATTAGGATTTCTAACATTTCTCTTTATCACCTTATTTTTTCTATTTTATTTCCATCAAATCTAATATTCAAAGAAATAGAGCATCACAATATTACAGATGAAATGATATAAAGTGTTTCATAACATACAAATTTAATCAAATTATGGATCATAGAGCACTTATTTTGGGTGAAATACATGAATTGATTTGTTATTTTCCAAATCTAACCTTATTTTATAGTTTACAAATATGTAAGTCTCTTTGTTGAACAATATCCACAATGAATTGTTGAGTTACCCTATAAGTCGAGACCTTACATTTGAAGCCTTTGGATAGTTGAATTACATTCCATAATTTTATTTTCTTTCAAAAGAGGTAAAGCTCATTGTGAGTTTTATCTAAGTTGTCAATGACTAATAAACGAGTCAACACATAGATAACTACAATTGGTGGATTGCGCGCACCTTCAAAATAAGCTCAAGTGAATGGATCAACAACATAAATTAACCCAAAGCTAAAATAGACAATAAATACTTGTGTTAGAGAAAACAAAAAAGTATGATAGATAAATATGTAAATTAAGAATAAACAACATAAAATTATACCTTCATTATTGGTTTTTTGGATATGCTCTAGGATATGAATGTGTATTCTCCTTGTAGTCATGTCACTAGTTTGAAAATATGAGGGTATGGTTATACTATTTGTTTATAAGAATGACATTATAAGGTTAGTATACTTGAGTGGATTATCAAAAGGGAGAGGAGGCCTACTATTAAATAGATCTCCTAATAAGAAAATGGAGGGTAAGTATGTAAATTTGAATCAATGTTTAGGATTTTGATCCATGAACAAGATGATTAGCCTTGTTATAAGTATCACAAGGGGGGAAAAGTTCCAAGATTAAATGAGAAGAGAGACAAGTGGTATATGATGTGGAAAGGCTAAGAATGCTAACATAGGTGTGAGAAAGGTGGCATTTGTGGGAGATATTCTCACACATGTATGAGAAAAGAGGTGGATATGAGTCAAAAGATCAAGGGGTAAGGTGGAGATTTAACATATCTACAAGTTAGCATGCTCAAACATGTAGGAGCATGGATTGGGCTGAAGTGGAAGTTAAAGATGCTTCTAATATGACACGATCACACGTGTGAGAAAAGAGTGGAATGAGTTAGCATGCTCACACATGTTGGAGTGTGAGGGAGATTAAAAATACATGGAAAGAGGATAAAAATCAAGATTTTAATCCATGTAGATGGACTTAATGAATAAGATTAAAAGGATAATGATTAATGATGATGTGAAATTAAATAATGGAGGAAATGTTAATGAAGGATTTATTTAACTTAATCATTTAATTAATTATGGATTAATCAATTGATTAATTTTGAGGAATTTGGGAGGGTTAGTTAGCCTAAACCAAATAATCATAAACGTGTCATTTAATTGGTTTAGTTGGGAATTGAGGTTTTCGCTGAATTCACTGATTTAATCAATTAACCTTAGGGAACAAAGGGAAATTTAAGAATAATGAAGAATATATAATTAATTAAATAATGGACTATTTAATTAATTTTAGGAAGGTTAGTATGAAAAATTGAGGGTGAATTTAGGGTTTCTACTTTTTTCCCATTTGATATGACATCAAAACTAGAAAAAGTGGTGTTATGTGAAAGAAGAATAAGAAGTAGAAAGGATGAGGCTTTAGGTTGTAGGTTTCCCTAGTCACCAAGAAGAAAAGTGGGGGAATAATTTGAATATTGGAAGACGAAACCCCCTCAAGAGATCCATTGAAGATGATCATATAGGGAGGATGTATATGCCATTATTAAAAGATAAAATATGATGGATTAGGATTGTACATGTTGATAGAGGTCAATTAGATGATGGGAGATAGAAAGGGACACATATTTGATGATGATGTCTCAAGATGATTGATCAAGATTATGATGACACATGGTCAATGGATGTGATGGAGGATGAAAATGGGAAGGAAGATAAGAAGGGGTAGTAATGAATGAAAAATAAGAGAAATGATAGTGGAGATGGTGAAAATAATAAATATTGTTAAAGAAACATATTATGAAAAGAGATATTTTTTAGGACTATTTTTATGCACGATGATATAATAGATCATGATCATGACAGTGCACCATATGCATAAATATTGACAAAAAAGACACAACTTATAAATATCATAGTGATTGAATGATAAAATTATTGTAGTGAACCATAATAAAAAGGATTGTGGTGACCATGATTATTTATCTTATGGAGTACTAGGACTATAAGCAATAATCAAATACAAAAGATAATATAGAAAACAAAACAAAAATACATGGATCGGTATCTAATGAAATGTTGAATCCAAGGGTTTGTGGGATAATGGGGGATGAAAAAGGATAGGGGAATCTTGGTGAGAAAGGGGGAGGTGGAGAAGGTGGGGAAGATGAGAGGGTTATTATTTTTAATAAGGAGAAAATAAGGAAATATAGTGTGTTGACTTGAAGGAATGGGATGTGGTGATGGAGGAAGATGGGAGGGTCATTCCCCAATGGGGATGTATATGTGATCTATTACATGGGAAACATTAGTGGGGGTGCCCCATGTTAAATACAAAATAAAGCAATAGGGTGACATGTAGGGTGATAATGAAAATCAAGGGGGACATGTGTGTAGGGTTGAAAAGGGGAAATATAATGAAGTTTCATTAGGTGAGAAATTTGACGAAGGAGCATAGAAGGGTTGGAGGGATGTAAGTGATTGGAGGGGGACATGTGAATAGGGGTGAAAAGGAAAATATGGAGTATCATTAGGTGAGAAATTTGATGGAGGATAATATAATCATTCAATGTATGTAAAGTAAAAACTTAGATAAGTGGGATAGGGAGGTGGAAGGATAATCATGGATGATGGGGTACTTGAGAGGAAAACCTAGGATAAAAGGGATAAAGGGATGGGTGGATTATGATAAAAGGGATGAGATGGATAAATAAATTGTGTGGGCTCATAGATAAGAGTGGTTTCTTGCTACACATGACACATGTTTGCTAGGTTTTCATCATGACACTTACCCAAGGTGTCACAAAACTATTTTTCAATAGAATAATTTAATTATGTTTACTATGTTTTTTTTTTTTTTTTGGATTATCATTTTTTTATATATTTTTCTTTGAAAGAGTACTACTTGACGCTTAGACATAGAATATCTTCAAATGTATTATGTTCATGGGTTCATATAGCTCATGGATTTCTAGTGTGGCTAGCTTGTATGCTCTTAATCAAAATTTGGAGATGATAACATAGGGACCCAACCAATTTAGCTCAAACTTACCTTTCTTTTATATTTTGATTGGTATTATTCTAGTTATCCTTAAGGTCAAGGTCTCACACCTCAAATACTCAAGTGTAAATGTAATTTTTGTAGCTATGACATAACCAATTTTGGTATTGCTTGAGGTGATTAAGAGAATTGAGTTGATGTTCATTAAGTATTTAAATCTTATTTAGGCAATGTTGTAGTGCTCATTATAAATTATGTTGAGAAAAGAAGCACACAATGATGGTATCTTGACCTAATTTTCAAGATTTCTTTGGTTCTATAGATAAGGGAGTGTGGGGTGGCACTAGAAGGAGTGTGAATTCTAGTTTGTTAATTCTAGAGGGTGGGGTTTAGTTGAAGATGCAAGTCATAACCAACATTATTGATAATTGTCTTAAGGATTTTGGTGATGGTTTTATTGTATGACTCAACTTTTTTGTTTATTTATGTGTAGTATGGGGTGGACCACTTGTGTTCAATATGGAATTTCTCACAAAGGGATCACACTTTATGTTTTTTAAATGATTTGTTGTTATAAGTTATGATGGTGGAGGGGAAATTGAAGTGATAAATGAGGTAGTTAAGGATTACATTTTCTATTTGGGTTTTGGTGATGAAAGTGAGTGGAACAACTTTTACCCACTTGGTAAAGTATTTGGTGCCAATGATAATGAAATTATGGTCATTAGAGGATGTGGGATTAATATTTCCAATAAATGGAGACCCCATATAAAGAAGAAACATGGAGTAGTAATATAAATGAGATCTTGTGATGAAGCATAAACTTATTCTTTGTGCTTTTGACAAGCTAAACATATCTTCATGTGTTGACAAGAATATGGTTCCATGGCAGGCCAATATTATACTATTAAAAGGAGCTTCTTGGCTAGGATCATGTTATTTATATGAGAACCAAAAATGCCATTATGAGATTCTTGTATTGTTAGGTTAGATTAATGAATGTTGAGACATATAATAAGGGTAATATAATAGCCCCTATAGTAGAGTGTGTAATTAAGGAGGGTGTAATGAGAGGCATGTTGGATGAGATATTTGTATTTATTAGATGATAAATTAGGTGGTACAATTCAATATTGGAGGTAGCCATAGATTTTAGTGTACTAAGGGGTGTTAGGAACAATAGTGTCATAAATTATTTCAAATTTAGGGGTTTCATAAGTGATGAGAAGTTGTTCCACAAAGAAATGATACTCATGAGAATTATCAAGAATATATAGAAGAGGTTCTATGGTATCCATTGTGTCAATAACCTTGTTGTTGATTTTTCAAAATATACATCTGAGAAACATTGCTTGAAATAATCCACCATGCACTAATAGGGGAAAAGATTACCATCCTTTGTGAGAAACTCATAATTGACATAATTAATAGCTAGTTATGAATCACCAAAGATATGCAAGTTCTTAATGTTCCTATATACTATTGTTTTGAGACTAGAGACTAATGATTCTTATTCTACTCTCTTATTTGGAAAAGGAAACAATATGAAAATAGTGTTTGGAATGAGACATTGTTAGGATAAATTGACATTAACCTTGTAATCCTATGTCATTTTTATGTCTCCATATTCCTTGGAATGTGTTCTAAGGGACATGTGAGAAAAATATTAAGTTTTGGCATGTTGTAATTATATCTTAAAGAGAGGATTTAATTTTGGTGGAGGTTACACATAAAAATTAGATAAGTCATATTTATTAAGCATCCATAATGGAAGTTGGAAGGTCTTGGATGTGGCACCAAATATTGGAGAAGAAATGGTGTCGTTGGTTTTCCATTGGGGAGTGGAAAGGTCATTGAAGCATTCAAAAAGTCAGGAGTTGGATAGGCTATGGGCTAGGTGTCCATGTGAGAGTCTTGTATTTCCAATTAATATTTTATTGTATATTTTGGTTTTCCATGAAGTGAGGCATGGGTTTTTGAAGGTGGTTTTGTACCTATTGTTTTGGTTTACCATTCATGGTTTTACCTCCCACAATTTCTATAAATTGGAGCCATGAGATGGTAGTTTCATGCTGAGTTATTGCAGGTGATAGGGTGTTGTAGGGTTGATCAAAGATTAGTAGTGAAGTGTATTATTATGTACTATAATTTGAAGATTAATAATACACTTTCTCTCTTTTCTCATGTGGATTTTTTTTCTTGAAAGGGTTTCTCCATGTAAATCTAGTGTCAAATTTTGTTTGCTGATTTTTATATTATGAAGTATATTGGAATCACATGTTTAAATATGATTTGGTAATCTAATTTTTAGATCTAAATTAACTTGCATAAGTTCATGTAGCTTTCCTTTACCTTGTTTTCAACATTTGGTATTAGAGCTAATGGTTTTTTTGAGAATGAGACACCTTTCTCTTAAGCATTCAAGGTTTTTGGGTTATAGTGGGAGCTTTTGTTTTTGTGGTATATTGCAAATTTGTGAAGAGGATTGTTTACCATGGCTTCTACCTCATAAATATATTGAGAAATTCAATTGCACTGGCTATAATATGTTAAAACTAAAGATGGAGGACCTCCTTGAAGAGAGAGAGATCAATGGTTGCCAGTTTCAAAAAAGAGTAAACTAGCTGCAATGCCAAATGAAGATTGGAAAAATTTAGACAAGACGACATGAGGAACCATATAGTTATGTCTCATAGATTATATCCTTTTGAATGTCTCCATAGAAGACACCACATACAATTTGTGGAAGAGGACAGGTGATATTTATCAAACTAAAACTTTGTCTAACAAATTATATCTCAAAAGATGGTTATATTCATTAAAAATGAAAGATGGTGATTCTATTGTAGACCATTTAAATTATTTTAGTTTGATTATAAGTTATCTTGCATGAGTAGATGTTAAATTAGAATATGAGGATAAACGTATCTTGTTTCTTTGTTCTTTTCTTGAATCTTGGAAAAATCTAATTGTTTCTATAAGTAGGGGTAATGCAGAGCCAAAGATGGACATAATTGTTTCCATACTTCTACCAGAGGAGATGAGGATAAATTTTATGAATGTTAGCTCCTAAGATGACTTGTATGTGCGATGAAGGTCCAAAGAGAAAGGTTATAAAGGGGGAAAAAAGAGGGATAAATCCAAGGGATGCTCCAAGATTCTCAAAAAGAGTAAAGTGCTAGAATTGTGGAAAAAAAGGGCATACAAAAAAGTGTAAGAACAAGAAAAATAATGTTGATTTCTCCATGGAAAAGTCCTCTGATAATGATAATGATTTTGATGCTTTGTTTATTCCAGATATCTTTCTTAGTAATTATGCTTGACTTATTGATTTATGTTACTCCTACCATATGACTCCTCACAAGGAATGGTTTACTTCTTACAAAGCATAGGATGAGGGAGATTCTTTCCTTGGTGATAGAAACACTAATAAGATTGTTGGTAAGGGAAAGGCAAAGTTGTGTTTCAATGATGGGATGATTAAATCTCTTGATAATTTTTTGTATATTCTAGGACTTGCAAGAAAATTATTTTTAGTATCCAAGTTGAATGATTCTAAAATGCATGTGACATTTGACAAGTCTGGTTGTAGGTTAGTAAGAGGGAGTTTGGTGATAGCTAAAAAGATCTTGGATAGGGAATTTTTTTGGCTAAATGCCTCTAATTTATGTGACTCTTCCAACGTAACTAGCACTCAAAATGCATGTATGTTGTGGCACCATAGATTGGGTAACATTGGTGAAAAATGTCTTAATACCATTCTTAATAAAAAATTGGTTGATGGTATTTCTAATTACTCTATTGGAAAAAGTGATTTTAGTGAGAATTGTCTATTCAATAGATAGAATAGGTATTTCAATTACTAATGGAACAAATAAGGTAAAGAGATTATTATTCATTATTCATTTGGATGTATGTGGACCAATGGCTGTTGACTATTTCAGTAAATCTTGGTATTATGTCTCTTTCATTGATGATGTCTCAAGATACAAATAGGTTTATTTTATATGTTCTAAATCTGAAATTTTCACCAAGTTTAAGGAATTTAAGGCCTTAGTTGAGAAGCAATCAAATTATAAGATAAAAGTGTTGAGATCTCACAATGGGGGTGAATATTGTTCCAAAGAATTTGATGAGTTTTGTAAGCATGCAATAATTTTTTGGTATAAGAATACTCCTTATAATCCCCAACAAGGTGGGGTAGCATAAAGAATGAATCAAACCTTGATGGAAAGAGATAGGAGCATGTTGAGTGGTGCTAAGTTTGATAGATGCTTTTGGGTAGAAGCGGTTGGTACTTATTATTATTTGATTAATAGATATCCTTATTCAACTCTTGCTGATAAAAATTCTTATGAAGTGTGGATAGGTAGAAGATTTATATTTCAAACTTAAGGGCTTTGGTTGTGAGGATTTTATTCATGTGCCTCAAGAGAAGTGACCTAAACTAGATATGAAAGCTAAAAAATGCATCTTTGTTGGTTACGATGAGAATGCAAAGGTTATAAGCTTTGGAATCCTCTAACCCATAAAATAATATTTTCTAGAGATGTAATTTTTAGGGAGTTTTGAGCTTACTCAGGAGAAGAGAAACCAAAGGAGAAATATAAGACAAAGACACTGAACTTCAAGACAAATATTGAGAAGAAGGAAGATGCACATGTGGAAGAAAAATCAGATGGATCTAAGGATGGAGAATAAGAATAGGGTTTAGATAGTTTAGAGGATTGTAGGATGAGCATACAAAAGAATAAAAATGATTAGAGCTCATTAATCCTACCTTAAGGAGGTCCATAAGATAAAAATTTCCAGTTGACGAGTATAACCCATCAGATTATTGTTGTGTATTTTCTTTGTTGAGTATTGACAATTAACCTAGAGATTTTAGGGAGGCTCTCTCTTTGAAGGAAAGTGAGTCTTGGTTGTAGGCCATGTAGGAGGAGATGATGGCTTTAGATAGTTGTGACACCTGGGATCTTGTTAGTTTTCCCAAAGAAAAGAAGCAAATTAGATGCAAGTGGGTATTTAAAAATAAATTTGGAGCAAATGATCAGTTAGAGTGATACAAGGCCAAATTAGTGGCTAAGGGATACTCCCAGAGATAGGGAGTTGATTTTGATGAAATTTTCTCTCTTGTTGCTAAATTGAATTCTATTATATTCCTATTATCTATTGTTGCTTCTTGTGATTTTGAGATAGAGAAAATGGATGTTAAGATTGATTTCTTGCATGGGGATATTGAAGAGGAAATCTATATGTGACAACCTGATGGTTTTATTGTGGAAGGAAAATAACAATTAGTTTTCAAGTTGAAGAGATCTTTGTATGGTTTGAAATAGTCACCCAGAATATGGTACTAGAAGTTTGATGCTTTTGCATTGAAGTTGGGGTTTCTTAGGAGTGAGAAGGATCATTATGTGTATATTAAGGTTATTAATGATTGGATTCTAATTATTGTCTTGTCTATTAAAGATATGTTATTTATTCGTAACAACAAGGTGATGATTAGTGAGCTCGAGAAACGAGTTTCTAGTACATTTGATAATAAGGACTTGGGAGATGAAAAATATATTCTTGGGATGGAGATCAACATAGATTGGGTTCACTAAAGCTTTCATTAAGTTAGAGTAAGTATGTTGATACCATTTTGTAGACGTTTAATGTGCATGAATGTAAGCTACTTAGTATTCCATTTCCGATTGGTCATCAATTAAGATTAGATATGTGTCCTAATTTTGATGATTATTTTGAGTATATATCTATGGTTACTTATGATAGTGCCATTGGTAGTTTTCAATATATGCAATATTTTTCACTAGACTAGATATAGCTCAAGCAATGGAAGTTCTAAGCAAGTTTATGTCTAACCTTGGTAGAGAGAATTAGAATTTTGTTAAGAGAGTGTTTAGATATTTGCGTGGTACTTTAGATTACAATTTGGTTTATCATGGTATTAATGATGTGGTCAAGTCATTGGACACACACAAATTTGTTGATGTAGATTGGGTAGGTGACTTGGATAGTCAAAGGTCCATTAGTGGCTATGTATATAGTTTGTTTGAAGGTGCAGTGAGTTGGATGAGTAAGAGGTAGCATATAGCTGCATTGTGCACCATTGAAGTAGAGTATATGACTACTAAAAATACCTCTAAGGAGGTGGTATGGCTATAGAGGCTTGGTAATGGCATTGGTTTTCATTATAGGACAATGAGGATTGGATGTGATAGTCAGAGTGATTTTGACTATAAATCCTATGTATCATGCTCGTACCTCTTGTTTTGGTTTACCATTTGTAGTTTTACCTCTCATAATTTCTATAAATTGGATCCACAAGATGGTAGTTTCATGTTGATTTCTTGCAGGTGACAGGGTGCTGCCAAGTTGATCAGAGATCAATAGTGAAGTTTATTATTGTGTACTCATTTGAATATTAATAATATACTTCACCTCTTTTCTCATGTAGAGTTTTTCCCGAAAGGGTTTCTCCATGTAAATTTGGTGTCACATCTTGTTTGTTGATTTTTATATTTTGATGTATGTTGCAATCAAATGTTTAAATCTGATTTGGTAATCTGATTTTTAGATCCAAATTCACTTATATAACTTCATATTGTAGCTTTCCTTCACCATTTTTTCAATAGATATCACCTTGAGTGATGATGAATATGATGCTAGCACTAGAACCACTTGAAGTAAAGGATCCATCAAAATATAATGTCTATGGTTTAAGTTCTTCACTATGCAATGTAGACTCATCAATAAACTCTATGCTTAATGAATGACTATTGGGGAGTGGATCCTCTACTAGCTAATATACTATGAATTTGTCTTTCATTAATTTTTTATTTAAATATTCAATATCAAAATAAATAAGGATGATAACCCATTTAACCAATCTACTTGTGTGTTTTAACTTAGAAATTGCTTGAAAGGATCTACTTTAGCAATGAGATGGGTGGTACCGGTGAGCATATAATGATGAAGTTTTTGGGATGCAAAGACTACTACAAGATAATATTTCTCTACAAGAAAGTGGTTGATTTGAATCCCTACTAGTGTTTTAAGATAGTAGATGTAATTTCATTTTTCTTGGCCATTATGTTGTGTGAGGAGGCTGCCTAAGACAAGTAACATAATGGACATGTAAAACAATGTGAGCTTGTCAAGTATAGGTGTCACTAGAACTAGTGGATTAAAAATATGTTCCTTAATTTGGTCAAATGATATTTGGTCAAATGAGTCCCATTCAAAGCTAAATTTTTTATCAAGAAAATACAAAAAAAGATGGAACTTATTTGTTAGTTGGTCAATAAAGCATTCAATGACTTAGATCTTAGATTGTAGAATGCATAGCTATGTAAGATTATTAAGATGTGGCATTTTAGTTATAGATTTTACATTTTTTGGAGCCACTTTAATGCTACACCTAGAAATAATGAATCTTAGGATATTTCGAAATGTAACTCCAAGGACACATTTCTTTAGATTCAAGTAGAACTTATATTCTTAGAGTATTTAAAAGATATAATTTTCAAACCAAAGTATATGAAAAGGATATATCATAAAATGAAATTTCATAATTATTGATATAGTATAAAGATACCATATCAAATAATATTTCAAATAGAATACTCAATCATCACATAGACCTAATACTAGGAGCAAGCTTACTAAATAAGGTAGCATAGGATACCACCAATAGAAAATGAATGATTAAAAGTGTAGCAGTTAAGGAAAGGGTTGATAACAAAGAGTTTGATCCTATGTGTAATACCTATGATACTAGCACCCAAGAAGAATGGTTAATGGAGGATGTGTATTTATTCTAGAGAGAAATAAACAAGCTAATAATCAAGTTTAGATACCCATTACCAAGGATGGATGACATAATGTATTTTTTGAGTAAGGTAAAGTTCTTTACAAAGAGTGGTTGCCATCATATAAGAATCAAAGAAGGAGATGAATGAAGTTTTGAATCACTTATTGGGTGAGTTTGTGATTATTTTTCTAGATGAAAATTTGATTTTTAGTAAAGACTAGGGAGGAACACCTAGTGTATGTCAAATTATTGTTGCAAAGGTTGAAAGAAGAAAATTTGTTGGTTAATATAAATAAGCGTATCTTCATGGAGAAGGAGTTGGTACATGTAGGATTTGTAATGTTAGTTGAAGAAGTTAAAATTGGATATAGAGAAAGTAAGAGGAATTTTTGAGTGCGCTACACTAGTGAATATTGGAGAGGTAATATTTTGCATTGTTTTATAAGTTTATTTAGGAATTCCATTAGATATCTCAATGAATTTTTTTAGGTCATTAATTAAGACAATAGGGGGAGAGAATGAGTTTAAGTGGACATTAGTAGTAAACATATTTTTATTTATTGAAGGAAAAGGTGATTGAATCAATAGTGTTACCATTACTATATTTTACCAAGGTATTTCAAGTGGGTTGGGATACAAGTAGAAATTTAATAGGCAGTTTTGAGCCAAGGAAAAAAATAGTAACATATTTTAGTGAGAAGTTTAATGATGAAAGAATGAGATATTTAGTTTATGATCAATAATTATATGCTATAATTCAAGAATCAAAAAAGTGGATACATGAATTGTTGCTAAAGAAATTTGTGTTGTATACTGTTGATGCCAAAAATTGGCAAGGTAACAAACTTTTGTCAGAAACTCAGTTAAAGGGGGGACCCATTGCGCTAAACTGAGTGACCTCCTGATTTTAAAGAAGCTAACTCTTCTATAACTGGGGTTTTGAATGGGGAAAGGAAGCAGGTATAAAAAATAAAAGTGTCTAACTAGGGCGATGCACCGAGACTTAGATCTAAAGCATGATAGATCTATCTTGTAGATGTGGTCTAAGGGCTCATTCAACAATTTGCTATGTCTAGAATGAGGGGAAACTAGGTAAAATCTAAATGATTCACTTTAATGACATAAAATAATATTCATATGCATTTACTGAAAAGAGGAGTCAAAGACATGATCTAAATTAGAAAACTTGCATTCAAATTATAGAAGTTTTGAAAATGAAACATTCAACACCACAATGACATAGTAAATTTTTATCAAAATCTTCAAGAAAATAGAAAGGCCGAACAATGGCATAGTCTGCAAGTATTTACAATAGTATAAAAAGTGGTAAAGGCCTGGTTCTTCTACCAATATTTCTTCTCTAAAATATGAACTCTTGCACTCTTAACTTGTTTCTTCGATGGAAGAAGAAATATTTATAATAAAGCCTAGCTCAGCGAGCCAATAACTGAAAAGATCCTCCAATCATGAGAAATGATATATTAGCAATGATTTCCCCCTTTGCCATTGTAATTGAAAAGATTCGAGCCATGAACGAAGACATCCCAGAGCCAGATGCATCCCCTATGAATGATGGAAGTGGTACCAAAAGACCAGAGTGTCAACACGTGCAATTCAGTCATGGTGGTAGTTATAACATAGGGTAGTTGTTGACAGGTCGTCGCTTGCTCAGTTTTCCCTTGTGAGGAAATCTTTAGAAGATCACCTGGTGAACGGTCGAGGGTCGATGCTCATTCATGCCTTAAGCGATGAAAATCCTGCGATGTGAAGACACGTGGAGGTCTCCAAACATGTTGCGCTGAAGGTGGGGTACACCATGGAATGTGCACAAACGAATGCTACATGGCAGCCGATCGGGGCCTGAAAGGGGAGTGATGCAAGGGGGCACAAGAAATTGAAAACTATCGACACGTGGAAGCATGGCACAAGCTTTTGAAAAGCGAGAGGAGGAAAACCTTTCAAGGAGGGCTTGGTTGAAAAGTGGAAAAATCTATAATGAGACCGTGGAAGGGGTCCAACACTGCCTTTTCTTTAGAGGAGGGCGCAACCGATACTTAGGAAAGATAGAACTACCCAAAGGCATGGGGATTTTGTATTCACAGCTCTTGGCAACTTAACAGGGGCATTTATCTTGTGGAACGAGGAACCCAAATTTTTTGGTTTATAGACCAGAGACCTATCCATTGGGTGGCGTGATCAGAGCTTAGAGAGGGCGGCTTGAAGAGGCAACCTTTCATCCTCTGATGGAGTCAATATGTCACACAGATTCTCTTGCGCTCCATGTAGATTGATAAATTCTTTGTAAGGAAACATCAACAATATATCGGCCAAGGATTCGAGTTGAAAAAGAAGTTGCACAATTGGATGAATGATGCTCTCGATATCTCTTGCAACAAGGGGTTGACTAAAAACTTGAAAGATAGACCGGGTCCTGTTGCTTCTCCTTAATATTTTCTGCCATATGCTCCATCATGGCCACTAACTTGTCTTCAAGAAATGGAGATGGTAAGCCCATTTATGTTAGGTGATCGAACCTGGTTCGCATGCTGCCTATGAGTTGATCCAATTTGGTGGCACACTCATTGGTATGCAAAATAACTTTGTGACAGTGGATGAACCTATTGGATGTCTTTGTTGTGGCCTTTTGATCCTCAATCCCTGCACCCGCCAAGACTTTGTCGAAGACCTGATATAGCCTCTCCAATAATCTTTTGGAATCTGGAACCCTTTCGGTGATGACTTGTGGAAATTGCTTGATCGTCGCATGAACATCTCTTCCCAAGGCCATTGCTTTTGCCATAAATCAGAGTGTTGGCTATAGAGTCAGGCATAAAGCCTTCACTCTTTCCCAACATGAGATGTATAATTTTTGAGCCACCTGAAGGAGGTCTACTTGATTGATAAGGGCTGAGGAAAAATCCTTTAATAAGGCAATCTTTGCATTCCTTTGCTCCATATCATGTGCTAGCTCTGTGACCCTTTGGTTTGCTATGGTGAGTTGCCTCTGTAATACTCATGATTTTGTGACCCACCTAGCCTTAGCTCACTCTTTGTTTTCCGTTGCTTTTTCTAATGAAGACTTTAGTTTAGAAATTTCATTTTCTAATTGGGCTTGATGAATATCAAAATCCGCATCCCTTTGCTATATTTTCTGCTCCAGTTGAGCACGTTGATGACAAAAATCTTCATCATTTTGTCATATTTCTTGCTATAGCCTTACTAATGGCTCTTGATACTCTTTGTTCTTCTGTTGTAGCTCAACAATAAAGTTTGGATCGAGGGATTGAAAATTTTCTAGTTCTTCATGAAGCTTTGCGTGCTCCTCCTCCTTTTATTGGGATAAGTGCTTATATTCAACTTCTTTAGCTTTATCCTTGGTGAGCAAGACTTTGACTCTACTCTTTATGTTCTTCAACTCTTCTTCCATTTTCTTCAGTTGCTGATTGGACTTAAGAAAGGTGGTGGTCACTACCCACTGCATTTCCTCCATGAGCTCCACTTTGTCTTGAGGTCGTGCTACGCTTAAATCGAGTTCGACATCGTACATGTTGTAGTCATTTGGTTGTATTTATCCCTGTGGCTTGATGATGGTAGGGTACATAGCTGCAAAGTGTAGTGACTACTGAGCTTCATTGAAAGTTGTATGTACCCTCAGTTCTATTGGCCTCTTAGCAACATTAGCCTTTTTCCTTTGGGCTCTAATTTCTTGAGCCTGCTTAATCCTATCTCCTTTCGATAAGAATTTAGAGGGCGATCTGATGAGTCCACCTATAAAGGTGCACCAGGGGAAGGGCGAAAGGGAACAAAAGGCTAGAAGTACCAGGAGAATATTTCTTTGGTATACTAACTGTCTAAGGAGAGAAAGGAGGGATACTCTAATACTCTAATTGTAGACTAGGAGGAAGACTTACAAGAAGCGGAGTCATTGCAACTTCTATCTGCTAGGCAGAATGGATGGGCTCCGACATTGCGACGGTATGTGATGCATCACTGAAGGTAGCGAAGGGAGAGTATGAGAGGCTTTGGAATGTGAAATGGGTTGAAGCAAATGGTGTGAGGTTCTATAGAGGAGTAAAGGAAAATGGAGTCACTCGAGAGGATGGTTCTGACACTGCAACAACTATTGGAACAATGGCTGAAGTGCTTTGGTCGGCATATGAACCAAGAGTTGTTGTAGATGCAACAAGGGTAACTAAGGTTTGTGAAAATAGAGAAGAGGGAGTGAAAGATACCTGTGGTATGTGCGATTGCTGTCCTTCATCTATTGCTGACTCTATGTTTGCCTCGGGTTTCTATGAACTTTCTCCCAAATTTGCCTCAATTCATGACCGCTTCTCTGGTGGTGAGTCACCTACTGCTATGGTTTCAAATTGTTTTGGATAGGTTTCTTGGGTTTTTCTTACTATCCAGGTGCGAGTTAGTGAAGACATCGCACATGATATGTTCCCACACACATTAGAGGAGACCTTGCTAGGTTTCTTCATGACCTTTCCCTTTGATTGAGTCGAGACATCCTGTGTGTCTGCCTTTGGTTCTGCTCCCTCATCTAATTGTGATTCGACCAACTCTGAACTAGAGTCCTTCTCACCACTCTCATTAGAACTTGGGTGCTCGTCGTTCCATAATTTGTTGAACCTATCATCCATCTGCTCGATATCATATGGGGCCCCGGTGCGTCGGGTTTCCTGCTGATATATCTAGAAATCATGGACCTTCTCCTCCTTCCAGCTGTAATTTTTTAGCACGTTGTTGCAAAGAGTAGTCGATATTTTCTTTGTCTTATCATACTGCATGGTGCGGAGGTAGAAACAAAGCCAAGGGTGCCAACCACGTTCAGTAGGGATGTATACTAGGTCAACAATAAACTCGTCTACATTCGACATCAAGTTTCAACACTTCTCCTAGTAAGGCCGAGGGTAGTGTGCCACTTTGACATACTTGCTTGGAAAGTCATTATTTGGGTTGTAATTCCATTTGTCATAAATCCACACCAACCCCATATGAGTTAGCTTTTCTTCTAGTATGTCGTGAGCCCTTTTCTTTGCCATGACTACAACTTTGTAGCACTTCGGGCATTTGAGGAATCCTTTCTTCTTTGCTTTCCTGCTACAAAAGGTGGTGTCCATAATTGATACTTGATGAAAACTTCAAGCGCCAGTACCCAGTCCATAAGACACATTGGAAGCCAAAAAGGCTCATCGGTGAAACCTTGCAATCAGACAAACGAGAAGTCCTCGCCCAGGAACCTATCACACTTTGGAGTGAAACTCTGCATGAACTCAGTCTGGTCCGAGTTAAACTGCAAGACGGTACTGTCCCCTCTTAAATCTTGCAGAATTGGATATAAGAAATAATCTGAAAATGCGTAATAATCAAATATCTTAGAGAGAAGGGGAGTCCATGTGGAAATTGGCTTCCTTTTCTGGTTTTCGTCAAAAATTGAGAGCCCCAGATGCTTTTGGAAGAAGTCGGGATTCTGATACAAGAACATATGTGCGAGAAAGGATGGGAACCTGAACCTCTATTGAAGCTGGTACTTTTCTATTTGGCTGAGCATCTCTTGCATGAGGAATTTAGAAAAATCATACCAAAACAAAGAATGTTGCTTGTGTAATTGGAAACCTAAACCGAGCTGAAACTCATGGACCTCCTCATCGGTGTCTAGGCTGCAAAAAAACACCATCATAGTGAAAGCATCCTTCATATCATCCTTGAAGCCCTTATGCGTCAGTAGGATCTGCATTGGCTTAGTAGGAGCTTCTCTAAGTTTTTGAGTCTCTGTGTTATAGAAATCCAACGATAGGTCTCTAGTCCTCCAATAGCTCTCCCCCTTTGTTGGATTGAAATTCTCCATTTTAGGCACTTTGGAGTGAAACTCTAGGATACAGAGCATATTCAATATAGCCTCCTTGCATATAACCACACTCACTTCCCAACCCTCAATGGTCTTGGTGTCTGGATTTAAGTGCTTGATGGCCTCGTCGACTAGTTCAAGGTAGTAGTGCACGAGCAAGACCATATATTGTGGGAGCCCACTGTACCAACATTTCTATGCCAAGGATTCTGGGTTGTTATTCCTTCTTATCCTCTGACAGGTTGCTTCCCTCAATGATTTGGGATTTTTTTGCAAGAATGGGGTCGTGAATATTTTCCCATTCTTCTTTGATTCATTTCTTATCTTTGCGAGGAATTTTATTCTTTGCAACCCGCGTATTTACCCAGGTCGACTTCTCCAGAATCCTAGGTGAGGCATAAGAGACATCCTCAAAGACCTCGACGATTGGTGCTGCATGCATGATATTGAATAAGCTCTAGGCCTCTTCCTTTTGCATTATAGCTTGAGAACCTTGAGCAGTTGCCATAACTTGCCAATCTTACCTAGAAAGCACACTGAAGCGGTATAAATGGAACCTAAAACATGATGCAAGGTCTCTAGTTTCAAAACCAAACAACCTTTCACTTCAGGTTAAATTTACACCATGGCAGTGAATTCTCTGTGATTAATCCTATGTTTGACTCCCTTTGCTGCAAAATTACAATACCTCTAGCTTTTTAATAATTCTATTCTTCTAAGTTTTTTTGCTGCTTTAAGGAGTTTTATACTGTCTGATTTTTGTATGCGATACTTAGCTTTTCTCTTTAATTTCCTGCCTTCAACTAGTAGAAAATGGTTGCCTTTCTACATTTAATTTGGCATGTACTGCCAACTCCTCTATCCACGTGAAATGAGCTACTTTCCATTTTTGACAAGACAAGGATTCATAATTACATTAGAGATAACATCCCTTTAGCATGATTTTCATGGGAAATTGAGCCGCCATCTCTCTGTTATTCACCTTTTCGCTTGTCCTCGCCATTAATATCTCTCAAAGCACAATTAGGCTAATGCCGTAATGAGTACTTTAGGAGGATTCATGTTTGACCTTGGAGCTTGAGAAGGCCTGCATGCTGACACCTAAGCACCTGTCCATATCTGCCATTGCCTAATCTTGCCACTGATTCACATCAATTGATTACCACTCCTTAATCCTGCACACAACAATTCATACCTATGAACCCAATTGGGTTGGAAATTTGAGCTGGCCTTTTAGGTGGGATTTTTGAGCTAAAATTGGTTACCATCATGCTTGGGATGCAAGCTACCTTGGGTGTTTCTATAAAAAGGGGCTTGTTATAGCAGTTAAACTATACTTGGAAATTTGGCAAAGCATTATACAATTTAGATAGCATAATTACTTAGGCAGTTGAGTAGGCTTTAAATTTCCATACCGCTAGACTTAGTTGTTTTGAGCAGAGACTGACACAATGAATACTCTGATTAGGATAGTGTGCAAAAAGTCTCAAACAACTTTCCTAGGAGAGATCTCTAATAGGTGTTTGAAACGTATAACCAAAAAAAAACACTCGCTAGCCATTATAGCCATGAAATGGGTTTTGGGTAGGGGTTAGATTGAGTATGAAGATAAATATCGTGTGACTACTGATATATGCTCCCACTTTGTTGCTTCACTGCTTAACATTTAGGCCTCGAAAGCCATGATAATTCTTTTGACACTTCAGATTTTCCCGAAGTGATACCTCAAAGGCCTTGGTGAAGTAGTAACCAATGCAGTGTATGGTTTGGGCCTTCTGACAATGAGCGACCTGCAAAGGCATATTGAAGAGGACCATGTGATGTTACAATGGGTACCATTTTTGAGTGGGTTCTAGTTGCAGTCGTTAATTGAGCATCGTGAGAGAGCGACCCGTACATGTCACTTCTTGTTGTGCTGTTACAATGTGGTGCTATTTTATGACATGGATTGGTACACTGATTTTAGGAACCTTGTGTTCCCTCCGCCGCTTATTCTAGATGTTGGTGTTGCTATTCCAGATCCTTCTACTACTGGTGATAACCTTCCTGCTGCCCCTGAAAATGCTCCAGTTGATGAAGGCAATGCTCACATGGATGGCGACAATTCCCATACATTGACCACTTGAAGATTAAAATATCTTTTTCTCTTTTGTATATATATACCTAAAAAAGGGCTCTCATATACATATATATAAGGAAGCCTCATATAATGTCATATTTTGAATGCATGGCCCTAGAGCCATTTTGACAATGTTTTTATCAATATATATATATATATATAATGAATATACTTGCTATCTTCAAACCATTATATTCTTTCTTATGTTCTCTATAATATGAATGATAATGTCCTTCTCTGCTTCTGTAAAAATGGGTCTCATGAATTTCCTGCTTCTGTCACTATGAAATAGTTGAAAAAGAATCGGCCAACAAACAAGAAAGGGAAAAAATAATTACAGTAATCACATATTTACACTTTTATGAATTACTTGAAGCTTAATTGAATAATTTTAAGTGAATTCCATTAACCAAAATTCCCAATGCTTCTTGTTCCATATTTTCCAATTCGAATGCATTATTCTATTTGCATTGAATTATTTTGAAAGGGCCTTCCCATAGTCTGTCGAATTTCCCATGTTGACCGGGCTTCACAACTCTTTCATTGAATTTTAGTACCAGATCTCTACATTTTAGACCCTGGTCTAAAGCTTTCTTGTCAAACCATCTCTTAACCACCGTTTGGTGATTAGTCATTGCTATTAGGTCTTTTCCCCTTTTTTCTTGTACCTCCAATAATTCAGCCAACCAAACTTCCATAGCTCCATTTTATTCAATCTATAGAGACTTGAGCAGTTGTAGTGCAGGTATCTCTATAGATATTGGTAACAGTGCTTCCTTCCAATATACTAGTTTGTAGGGCGAAGTCTTTAGGGCTTGCTTGGGAGTTACGCAATTTGCCCATAATGTCGTTCAAATATATTTATGCCATTCTCTCTTGTGATCTGAACCAATCCTTTTGATGAGTCAAACCATATTTTTGTTAGTTGATTCAACCAAGATGTTTCCCTACGGGTAGTAGTTTGAGGATGTTTTCAGATATATTCCACGCTCTAATGTGAACTAACTTACCTTTGAGCCTAGGAAAGCTTTGGCATTATTTGGGATAATAGTCTTAGGCGTGCCGAATCTTGTTACCAGCCCTTCGAGAAAATCAAATTTTTTTTCTTATGTCACATTCGTCAAGAGTAGGGCTTTAGTCCATCTTGTGAAGTATTCGGTGGCTGTTAGGATCCATTTTTGGCCAGCATTGGAGGGAGGGTTGATAATCCCAATGAAATCTAGTCCCTATTACATGAACGACTTTTCTACTACTATCGGGTTGAGAGGCATGGAAAAATTCTTCCTTCTCCCTATGTAGAATTGGCACTCTTTGCAGGTTTTCACCATTTCGTAGGAGTCACTGAACAATGTAGGCCAAAAGTATCCAACACACAATTTTTTTATAGTGGTGGTCTTTGCAGAGAAGTGCCCACCTTCTGGGCTGCTATGGAGGGAGCTATGAATTTTCTTTGCTTGCTCCATGGTGACACATCGTAACAGGACACCATTGAAATTTCTTTTGAAAATGATTCCTTCAATTAGTGAGTATCCACTATTTTGCAGTCGGTAGAATCTCCTTCTTTGAGACAAAAGTCCCAATGGATACTTTCCAGTATGCATATATCTTACCCTATCTATCAGCTAATAGCCTTCAGGTTCAAACTCGTTGGTAAGGACTATTTCTGCTTGTTCTTCATCAATTTCCATATCTTCTCTGTGTGCCAAGTATTCGCATAGCCCTATTCCTTTGACAGTCTTTATAGGCCTGACCTCAATGTCATATTCTAGGATCTTAGTGATCTAGTTGGCCCTTTTGTTGGTGATCTCTCCTTCCATGATGTACTCCTGTACACTGGAATTTGTGACGTAAAAAATTACTTTAGTGCAAGCTATTAGGTGTTGGAAATTCTTGAGTCCCTTTACAATTGCGAAAGCTTGTCTTTCGACAAAGTTATAGTTCATCTCATATTCCTTCAAAGTTTGGGAATGAAATGCTATAGGGTGTTCTCCCTTTCCTTCATCATCCTTCTGAATCAGAATAGTGGTGATGCTCATCTTACTACTAAAACCATACATTATGAAATCCTTTGACAAGTCATGATTTTCCAACATAGGAGCCAAAGAAATAGCATCTTTCACCTTCTCACAAGCTTCTCTTGCTTCTTTTGTCCATTTGAATAATTGGTCCTTTTTGAGCATCAAGGTGATTAGTCTAATTGTTCCTATGAAATTAGGGATAAACTTACTTACAAAGTTCACCTTCCCCAAAAAATATTGTACACCTTTCTTGTTTACCGAAAGAGGAAGCTCTCTGATTGCTTTTACTCTTTTAGAATCAATAGGTATTCCTTCTTGGGATACTACATGTCCCAATAATTTGCCTTGTGGTACTCCGAAAACACATTTTTTCAGGTTCAGGGACACCCCAAAATCCTGACATTTTATGAAAACCTTTTCTAGATGATCAAAATGTTCATCTTTAGATTTTGAAAATACAGTCAAATCATCTAAGTAGATGAGGATGATTTTGTTGATTAATTTGCTGAAAGAAATATACATTTCTCACTGGAAGGTAGACCCCGTGTTTGATAGGCCGAAAGGCATTTTGGCATATGCAAATTTTCCCCATTTGGTGGTGAACGTAGTCTTGTGTTGATCTTCTTCTTTAACCTGAACTTGGTTGTAGCTCAAGAAACCATACAACAGAGAAAACATCTTTGAACCTGCTAAAATCTACAAGATTGATTCCATTGAAGGCAACGAGTAATGATCCTTTAGTGATGCCCGGTTTAAGTCATAAAAGTCAACATAGAGGCAAATTTCTCTATTTTTCTTTTAGATCGGAATGAGATAAGATACCCATTTAATGTGCTTGATTGGGAAGACAATATTGGACTGGATCAAATTTTCTAGCTCGTGCCATTAAGGCTTTGAATCTTGGGATTGATATGACTGTTCTTTTGTCAAACATGCTTAGCACCTTCCATTAGTTCAATGGTTTGTTGGATGACATGGGGATCATACCCCCTGAGGTCGTCGTAAGACCAGGCCATACTCCATATTTTTCACAAAAGTGTATCAACCTATTTTTATCATTTTGTGGGACTTCTTTCCTGACTTTGAGTTTTCTTCCATTCTCGACCTCAAGGTCAGTATAGTCCACCTGGTCTGCTACAAATTTCCTTCTATTATTTCTTGTGTCATCGCAGTCAAACAAATTTTTGAGGATGACTAACCCTTTGAGAAGCTTGTTTGATTTCAACTAGATGATCTGTCCTTCGTATGCTTCTTCAATATTTGGTTGAAACTGATTGATGAACTCTCCCAACTATTGGATGAATGAGGTGATGTGTTCATCACTTTCAAATACTTTCCAACTCTGATCATTATTAGGAATGGAGGGTCCGATGATCACTTGCACCAAGTGTACATTTTTTATCAAGTCAAAGACAGGATCAAATTGGGATCCTATCGTTGCCATGCAATCCACATCTGAATTTTTCTCTCTTGGCACAAAATGGATGTTGAAAGCTTTGAGACCTTTTATGAGGTCCCATACCCTATGTCTATAAGACTGCATACAAATAATTTTTGCAGCAGAGACATTTCTAACTTGGTTGATTACAAGTTCAGAATCTCCAAATACCACTAGTTGTTTGATACCCATGCGTTCAACAAGGCTTAGTCCTTGCACAAGGCCCTTGATCTCAACTTCATTGTTTGAGCAAGCAAAATAGAAGCAGAATGACTTGAAGATATGCTCATTGGATGGAGATGTTAGGCGTATCCCGACACCTACACTGACCGTGCATCTCACACCATCGAAGTGCAGTGTCCAGAGCTCTGAAGCTTGCTTGGGAATATAATACTTCAATATTTTTGGGAACTCTTGATCCTCATCATAGATGATATAGGTGCCCAATTCGGTAGCATGATAATTATTGAAAGGATCAGTTCCCGTGTTCTCGATTAAGAAGACTTCTTCTCGATCAGCTCTATCTTCGGTTATCTGCTCATGCTCCAACAGTTCGCTGCCACTAGCCTCTTCTTTGGTAATGAAGGCATCAGTGTCTTCATAGTTGATCATAGCTTCATAAAATACGTGCTCTGAATGTAGGGATTTTGATACTATCTTCATCTTAGAACTGTGCTTGGCTCTAAGAATTAGGTGAGACCAATCCAAAGAAAAGTATCTGCCTATCTTCACTGTAAACTCTTGTGATAAGAAGAGGCTGAACATGGGAGGAACGTTAATGATCATAGTTTCTTGTGACGCTATGATGCTAGGACAAGAAAAAAAGGTTAAAGGGAGGCTTTTGATTAGTCCCATAGTTTCGACATTGTTCCCATCCAGCTGCATAACTCCTCTCTTTAAAGGCTCATAGCTGAGTCCTAAAGCTTTAGCTATTTTCTTGGGCACAATTGTGGTGCTAGAACCAAAGTCAATCATAGAATTGTGCAACAGTTTCTTCCCTACAATGAGGGTTAGGAAGAAAGGCTTAGGTTTCGGCTTCCCTCCTTTAGCCTCGGTCGGAGGCTCCTCCATAGAATTAGCAAGAACTTTGGCTAGAAGCGTTGCATCCATTATGGTTTTGGGAGTTTGTTCTTTTGATAGTTTGACTACATCCTTTTGTAGAGCTTTCTGTAGCAATTAATTATGTTCTAGAATGGCTAAAATATCCCAAATGGATACATTAGCAGAATATTTATTCAATTGTTCCACCACATTGAAGAGTGGCAGATTTGGAGGTTTCTGCTCCTTGGGTTTGGTGATGATAATTTCTTTGCACAACTTTGGCTATGGAGTGATTGTAGAAGGGCCAGGGGGATGGTATGAGACATTTCTAGGATGCTAAGTGATTGTTTCACCTGTGAATCTCCTCTTTGAGTGAGTGTTGTAGTCAGACTATACTTGCGGGGTTGTCGATTCAAATGCTTCATAAGTGAACACTGCTTCCTCTCCTTCCATGAATGAGAGGAGAAAATGGTCAGGGGCCATGCCATTTTCTTATTCTGAGGGTATTCCCTGCATCTATGTAGTGAGAACCATATTCTCCATTTGGTGAGAGTTGTATGTGTATCCTAAATTTGTCGCCACTCCTTAGCTGTGTTGTTCCACAATTTTCTACTATAAATTGCCACATAGATAATTTTGAGGCATGTGAGCATCACTGTAGGGGTAACACCAGGGATTGAAATCTTCGGTGAGATTGTTTTGTCTTGTGGTCAACTCTTTGCTTGTATTGGTTTGAGTGGCTCCCAATGGAGTCAGTACTGGCACCATTTGGTTATTTGTCTGAGTCGATAAATTTGCGTGTGTGACTCCTTGGTATTGATTCTATTGGTAGGAGGGCCTACCATCATGATAGCTTTGGTAGAATGGCCTTTGAGGAGCAGCTTGGTTACGATTGATTGTGGTTACTTCATTTGTCACGTTTTTTAACATCTCCCTTATGTCACTCGTTTCATCCTTTGAAGCAACATTTTGTGGTGCACTTGGATATGCATACATAGAAGGAGGAGGTGTGGGTGTGCTGGTAGATGGAATATCTTGAGTAGAAATTGATATTTCAGGGAATATCAACATAATGGGTCGAGGTGACAACTTCCCATTATTAATTAGGTCGTTCTTTGCCTTTACTACTATGTTGTATGCATTTGGTAATGTAGTTCCACTGAGTGATTGGATCATCATGGAGATGCCAATGTTGATGGATTTTAGGTAGAACATGAATGCTAATTCAACCAACAGTTGGATAGCATTCTAGACTCTCTGCCAAGTCATATGAAAATGGGCATTGAAATCGGTCATAGCTTCAAATGGGGTTTGCTTGATTGTTGATAGCTAATGATATAGTGAAGACCTATCTTCATTATTAGAAAATATTTCATAAAATGGATCCCCGAGCCCATCCTAGGTGCCGATAGTATTTGCTGGTAGACTGCGATACCAATCTAGTGCTTTTCCTCACAAAGAAGCAACAAGTAGTCTTAATGCTATGTTCTAATCTATGATTCTATGTACTAGACACACGTCTGCAACATCTTGCAGATGTTTGGATGATGTTCTTGAGCTATCTCTGGTGAAATTTGGAATAGGTTTGAGAGCCAAGACTGAGATAGGGGCCCACACGGTAGGTGCAACTAGGACAACAAGGGGGCTTATGGCGTCCCAAGCCACATAATTTTGGTTGGCAATAGGTAGCATGGATGGGTTCCGAAAGCTCTACTTAGATGAGTTCGGGTATGACTATTACTAGTGGAGGCATTAGTGAGTCAATATTTTTTGTGGTTCGTGACTTAGTAATAGGTTGATGACTTGTATACCCTTTTGATTTGGTATATCTAAGAAAAATGTCCCACCGTGCATGTCAGGAAAATAAAAAAACTATTGAGGCCAAAAATTGGCAAGGTAACAGACTTTTGTCGGAAACTCAATTAAAGGGGGACCTATTGTGCTAAACTGAGTGACCTTTGGATTTTAAAGAAGCCAACTCTTCTATAACTAGGGTTTTGAATGGGAAAAGGAAGCATGTATAAAAAATAAAAGTGTCTAACTAGGGCGATGTGCCAAGACTTAGATGTAAAGCATGATAGAACTATCTTGTAGATGCAATCTAAGGGCTTGTCCAACAATCTACTATGTCTAGAATGAGAGGAAACTAAGGTAAAATATAAATGATTCACTTTAATGACATAAAATTATATTCATACACATTTACTGAAAAGAGGACTCAAAGATGTGATCTAAATCAGAAAACTTGCATTCAAATTATAGAAGTTTTGTAAATGAAACATTCAACACCACAATGACACAATAAAAATTTATTAAAATCTTCAAGAAAATAGAAAGGCCGAACAATGGCACAGTCTACAAGTCTTTACAATAATATAGAAAGTGGTAAAGTCCTGATTCTTCTACCAATATTTCTTCTCTAAAATATGAACTCTTGCACTCTGAACCTATTCCTTCAATGGAAGAAGAAATATTTATAATGAAGCCTAGCTCGGCAAGCTAATAACCAAAAAGATCCTCCAATCATGAGCAATGATTTCTCCCTTTTCCATTGCAACCAAAAATATTCGAGCCATGGACGAAGACATCCCAGAGCTAGATGCATCCCCTGTGAATGATGGAAGTGGTCCCAAAAGACCAGAGTGTCGACACATGCAATTCAATCATGGTGGTAGTTACAACATAGGGCAGCTGTTGATAGGCTATTTCCTACTCAGTTTTACCTTGCGAGGAAATATTTAGAAGATTATGTGGCGAACGGTCGGGGGCCGATGCTCATTCATCCCTTAAGCAATGAAAATACTGTGATGTGAAGACACATGGAGGTCTCCAAACATGTTGCGTTGAAGGTGGGGTCTGCCATGGAATATGTGCAAATGGATGCTACGTGGTAGCCGGTCGGGGCCCGAAAGGGGAGCGATGGAAGGGGGCAGAGGAAATTGTGAACTACTGACATGTGGAAGCATGGCACAAGATTTTGAAAAGCGAGAGGAGGAAAACCTTGTGAGGAGCACTTGGTTGACAAGTGACGACATCCGCAATGAGACCGTGGAAAGGGGTTTGATGCTTCCTTTTCTTTAGAGGAGGGCGTGACCGATACTTAGGCAAAATAGAACTACCCAAAGGGAGCATGGGAATTTTGTGTTCACATATACAAATTATCAAACATTATAGTACTTGAAAAAGTTCAAGGTAAGTTGAATTAAGAAACATGAGATGGGTATGATTTATGAAAAGTTATACATTTTTGTTGAGTGATACTTATTTTTAACAAAAAATATATGAGGATGTGAGGAAACTTGTTCAATTTTGTAGGACTTATCAATTAAAAAGGAAGTAGTCAAAAGGTTGATTTTTATCAATCATTACAAGTTCCATAGAGACCTTGGGAAGATATAAGTATGGATTCCATATTGGGGCTGATAAGAACATAAAGATGACATGAATATCAATATTTGTAGTTATGAATAGATTTTTTAAAATGACAATAAGAAAATAATGATGCAATACATGTAGTTGATCTCTTTTCTAGCTAAGTTGTGAGATTATATAGTTTTTGAAGGAGTGTTGTTTTATATAGAGACATTAATTTTGTTGGTTAATTTTGGAAATTTTTTTGTAAGAATATGATATATTAAAATATATTTTATCACCCACAAATTTGAGGATAAACATTATTTAATTGAAGAGAAAATTAGAAATTGGGATATGATTTTGGTGTAAATAAAGTTTGCATACAATAATTCAATAAGAACGAGCATGTGGAAAAAATAATCTATGGTTACCTATGGTGTAATACAAGGAATGCATTATATTTTAGGGATATTGGTAATGAGGAGAGGAGGAGTGAAAAATTAGAAGAATTTGTAGAACATGTGATGAACTGCATATGAAAGTGAGGAGTCACTTAGAGATGATGAATTCTAGATATAAGGAGAAGGTTCATAAGAAAAAGGAGAAATAAGGAGTTTGTGTTGGAGAAGTGATGGTGTATCTTAGGAAGAGGATATTTCCAATTGGAAGACACAAAAATTTGAGGATGAAGAATTTTGGTTCTTATAGAATTTTCAAAAGGATTGATTCAAGAAATTTATATGAAGTAGAGTTATTAGAATGTTTGGGCATATCACCAATGCTTAATGTTGTATATTTTTATCAATATCATGAAGCATATTTAGGAGTTTATAAGTATAATTTTATTTAAATCCTACAGTAGAAAAAATAGGAGATTCCATAAATTTTGGATAGTAGGATTAGAAGAATTACCGGGAGGACAATATTTAGGTCATTAATTAAGACAATAGAGGGAGATAAGGAGTTTAAGTGGACATTAGTAGTAAATATATATTTTTTATTGAAGAAAAAGGTGATTGAAATAATAGTTTTACCATTACTATATTTTAACAAGGTATTTCAAGTGGGTTGGGATACAATTATAAATGCAATAGGGAGTTTTGAGCTGAGGCAAAAGAAAAGAAACACATTTTAGTGAGAAGTTCAATGATGCAAGAATGAGATATTTAGTTTATGATCAATAATTCTATGTTATAATTCAATAATTTAAAAAGTGGATACATGAATTGTTGCTAAACAAATTTGTGTTTTACATAAATTATCAGACATTATAGTACTTGAAAAAAATCAAGGTAAGTTGAATTAAGAAATTTGAGATGACTATGATCTATGAAAAGTTATACATTTTTGTTGAGTGATACCTATTTTTTTTCAAAAAATATATAAGGATGTGAGGAAGTTATACCTTTTTGTTGAGTGATACCTATTTTTAATAAAAAATATATAAAGATGTGAGGAATTTTTTTCAAGGTTGTAATACTTGACAATTTACAAAGGGAGTAGTCAAAAAGTTGGTTTTTATCAACCATTACCAGTTCCACAGAGACCTTGGGAAGATATAAGTATGGATTCCATATTGGGGCTGATAATAACATAAAGAGGACATGAAACAATATTAGTATTTATGAATAAATTTTTAAAAATGACACATTTTATTGCATGTAAGAAAATAATGATGCAATACTTGTAGTTGATCTCTTTTACAGCTAAGTTGTGAGATTATATGGTTTGCAAAGGAGTATTATTTTAGATAGAGACACTAATTTTGTTGGTTAATTTTGGAAGAATTTGTGAAAAAATATGAAGATATATTAAATAATAGTTTAGGATATCACACACAAATTTGAGGACAAACATAATTTATGAACAAAGAGTTTAGGTAATTTATTACATTATTTGATTGAAGAGAAAATTGGAAATTGGGAGATAATTTTGGTATAAATAAAGTTTGTATACAATAATTTAATAAGAACAAGCATGTGGACAAAATATTTTATGGTTAACTATGGTAGTAATACAAGGAATGCTATATTTTAGGGATATTGGTAATGAGGAGAAGAGTGAAAAAGTAGAGAAATTTGTAGAGCACATGATGAAATGCATATGAAAGTGGATCACTTTGTGATGATAAATTCTAGATATAAGGAGAAATTTCATGAGAAAAGGGGACATAAGGAGTTTGGGTTGGAGAAGAAGTGATGGTGTATCTTAGGAAGAGGATGTCATGTCCTAAATTTACACATAGATAAAAACACAACCAATTTTTTTTTTTGAACAATATTATAAAACACCATCAATTGTCAACCTTGCACACACATGACAATATACTATAAACATCAAATGATGATGTTCACATGAAACCACCATTGTCACATCACTTGAGATTGGGGTGTGGGTGAGATCAAGTGTGCACAATCCATTGCACTTACCCTTGACCAATGAATAAATTGGCTCTATCAACTATGTCAAAAATGTTTTCATAATTGCCATTTAGAGGTGGCGATACTAAGGTTATTCTTGATTTACAAACCAACACATCAATGTTGCCAGAAAGAGTTATATTTATATTTTTAGACATGTTTATGACATTAAAACTTCTATTCCTTAAACAAAATACATTCATACTTATACTAGTTTTCCCTTTTATAATTAAAATGAGTCAACTTATTCTTTTAAGTCTGTAACATTCAAGATAGGATATTTATCATTCTAATGTTATCAACTCAAAAATAATTTAATAAATTTACATGCATAATAACATATCATTTTAATATTGAGTTCAAAATAACAATTGAAGAATATACCTACTTTCATGAGTATACATAAATATATCTATTATTCATATTTAATTAATCATTTATTTATTGAATTTAATATATTTATATATAAATAAATATAAATAAACAAATCAACAATTATATAAATGATTATAAATAATCAATGACTATATATGGAATGAATAATATAATTTATTTATTTTTTAAAAATAAATTAGAATCTTTAAAAAAAATAATGCTATTAATATCTAATCTTTTTTCTTATTTTGAAAAAATACTAATAGTATCTATTTCATGAAAAATAACATTTGATAAAAAGATTCTTAAATAAATCTTTAGGATAAAAAGGCTCATTAAAGGAATGAAATACCTAACAAGAACTCAACTATATTTTTCTTTCAAGGTTGAATAAGTTGCCTTTCATACATTTATTTAAGGAAAATCATTTTTGGAAAACTCGCATTTCATAAAAATAATAACAAAATAAGTGTCACGTAGTGGCTAGTACTTATTTTTATAGTATTGTAATTATTATTTTCTAGATTTGAAAAAAAATGTAAGTTTTATTAATGTGAATACAAATAAATGTAAGTTTTGTTAATTATAGTGTTTTAGTATTGTTAATTATTTTTTTGCATGACCTAACCCTAACCCTAACCCTAAATTTAACCCTAACAATAAATTTTAAACCATTATCCTAATACTAGACTTATCTCTAACCTCAACTATGGTCGTAACACTATCCATAACTATGGTCATAACTGTAATCCTAACAATAAAAAATTGTAGAGTGACATTGTAAAAATCAATCTATGAATTAATATGGGAATAAGATTTGGAATAAAGATATTAGAAGAATAAAATTTTGGAGCATTATATCTATTAATCATATTTTAGTGATTTTTTATTAATAATAATATTTTTTAATTTTATTTTAATTTTTGAATAGTTCTAACCATAATTTTTACCTTATTCTTAATTCTAATCCTTATCCTAACTAGCAATCACACCTTGGTGTACAATTGGTACGTTGATGGTTTTTTTTGTTAATTTATAATTTGAATGGATAAAACTTAGTATTTGACATTAAGTATACTAAAATGCAATTGCGAAATGATTTGAACTAAGAAGAAAATCAATTTGAAATAAATGTTTGTTTTGTGTAGGAAGATGGAATAAAAGTGCTTATTAATGATGGTATATATTATTATAATGTTTGAAACTGAATAATATTGAGTATACATTCAAAACAGTAAAATAATTATTCTATGTGTTTCTTGTATAATTTATAAACTAAGAATATTGGTGAAAATGTAGAAACAATATTTAATTATTTTCTTTCTTTGTATAAAATACAATGATTATTTTGATAAGCTAAATTCAGTGTATTTAAATATGTTTTTCTAAAATGTAATAGTTTTTTAATTTGTGAAATATAATAATTTGGTTTTTTTTGTTTTTAATCTTTATTATATGAATGTGAAGCATATTTTCTAGTGAAAATGTAGAAAAAATATTCGATTCTTTGCTTTCTTTGCTTTCTTTCTTTGATTATTTTTGTAGTGTAGAAAAATGTATCCCTTTTTCACACTTAATTAGGAATTAATATTAAAATGAAATTAATTATGCCTTAATTTAGTGTTGTAATATGTATTTTACATATTCTCTTTAAGTTTAGGACCTTATTAATTAAAATGGACTTAATTGTGCCTTATTTATAGTGTTGTAAAATGTATTTATTTACATTTTCACACTTATTTAGGGATCCTTTAATTAATTGAGGTTAATTTAATTTAATTGGAACCTTTAATTCAAATCCAAGCCTAATTAATTGCATTTTTTGAAGAGGAAACCCGACATTCATTAATGCCTAAATGTAACACTTCTCATTGAGCAATGTATGTCTTAGGCGAGTGACCTAGGACCCATTCTCCCATGGGTGAATGGGTCCTCACTTAACCCTAGGACCTAAATTTAAAATTTGTTTTTGGTGGTATTTTAACATATTCAAATCCATATTCAAATGTCGGCTTGTGTTATTTGAATTTCGGGAAATTAATGTTACATACCTATAAATATAAGGCCATTTCACTATGTTTCACCTAGCAAGTTTGAAGTAAGCATTCCTATAGAAAGTTTAGGAGATTTTAAGAGAATTTCAAGAAATTCAAGAGTAGATTTAGTGAAAAATTATTATAGCAATCAAGATCCAATTGTCATGTAAAGTCTTCTTGCATCATGCATGTTATTGGAGATAATATGTTGATGTCTAGAGTTCATGATCCATTCAAGCATTCAAGGTATTGTTTCAAATCAAGTTTCAAGGTCAAGATTCACATCCAATGAAGCCATTTCATGCAAGTTGTAGATATACATTCCAGGTTTCATCAATTTTTTTGGTAGGTTGTGACATTGATTTGTTCATTCATCATCATTTTTATGCTATTTTGTTTCATTTCAAGGTTTAATTACCAAAACAAGGTTTGACCAAGGCAAACCCCCATTCACCCAAAAGAAAACATTTCCCCCCTCTCTTTGTGTGTTGCAAATTTGTAGGTTGAAGAAAAGTTGAAGATCTCAAAAGTTTCAAAATTGCAAAGTTGTCAAAGTTGTCACCTTTGTTATCATCTCATGAAAACTCAGATCTTGGATTTATTTCCAATTGTTCAACTGTGAAAATCGAGAATCTGGGAGTGAAGAAACATGAGTAGAGAACCTAGAAATAGATTTTGGAGAGCCCTACCCAGGACCCATTCAGCATAGGGCGAATAAGACCTTAGGCAGCTTCTGAAAACACCATTTTGTGAGAGGTACACAACATTTATCCCTTCCAGATCTGCCAAAAACTTTGTAGGTTCCTTCATTTTTATGCATAGTCTATTATATCCAAGTTGTAAATTGTATTTTGGATTTGATTTTCTATTTTTTAATCTTTCTCCCCATAGTGTTGTTTAACCTAGACCCCTGTCTTAACACAAAAAGGGAAATTGCTAGATTCCTCAAAGAATTCACTCACCTAAGGGTTGAAAGTGGATTTTGAATGGATCTCATTTCTTGAATGAAATAAAAGAATAGGTAGGTTCATTCACCCCATTTTGACCTTGCTATTTATAGTAAGTTTGGTGAAATATCCCAAATTTCGTATAAAAACCTATGTGTTTGAACCCCTATCCCATTTTTCTATATTTCAATTTTATACTAGGTTCATCAAATGGTTAGATATTTTTCAATAGCCTTGCATCATGCTAACACATTCTCAATCATTGATGCCCTTATAATATGATTTATACACTTTGAATATTAGTGGAAAATTAGAAAAAATATATAATTCTTTGCTTTCTTTCTTTTTAGAAAGTGCAATGATTAATTAGATAAGGTAAATTCAGTATGGTAATTTTTTTTGTAAAATATAATAATAATTATTTTAATTTGTACAATATAGTAATAATTATTTTAATTTATAAAATATAATAATTATGTTTTTTTTGTTTTTTTGTTTTTGACCTTTATGATATGAATGTAAAATACATTTCTAGTGGAAATGTAGAAATAATATTTGATTCTTTACTTTCTTTGTCTAAAGCATTTTAGTTCAAACTATCCAAAAATATCCAAATAATGCCATGTAGAGGAGGGAGACCGACTGCTCAGGACCCCAGGTCACAGGAGGGTCTAGAAAAATTGGCTGCCTTGATCTACCTCAACCTAAGGGATTGTTTAAGATAGGTTTGATGTTTAAAGGGGTGAAAAGGAAGGACAAATGATACACCTCTTGCCTTCTGCCAACCTGAGAGTCTCAGGAAGTTAGGTGAGCATGTTTTTAGAGTTTGAATTGTAACTTAGGCAACTCATTTCTAGAGGACTATAGTGCGGGACAAGGATGACAACACAATGTGCTAGTGTTCTAGTGGGGGCATTGGCATCCACACATACATAAAGTGTAAAGTACAGTCTGAAAGCTAAGAAAACCTACTAACAACTTAATGGATGTGGTTTAATGCAATAACATAAATATAAAGAGGTTAAATAACTAAATAGAAAGAAGAATAATTTAATTTTACCTAATCTATTAACTGAAAAAAGAGGGTGAGGAAAGTGCACCTCCCTACCCACGAGTTGATATCTTTAAGGTCTTCACACAATGAGCAACCTGCACTCACAAGATGGAAAAATGTTGGGGCTGTGTATAGAGGATTTTCGTAGTTAGTCCCATGCTTTGGTGTTTCCACCTCCACAGATAACCAATATAGCAATGGTGGGAGAAATGTGATGAAGAAAGATATTGAAATGAAATTATTAAGCACTATGCTAAACAATGATATGCTACGAAAACAATATGATAATACAAGAGAAAGGAAAAATGGAGTGATATCACCTTCAACCATGTGTAATCAAGGAAAATGGGAGAAGGATCAAGCTTGCAAGCTTGCAAATGCCAATGTTGTTACAACAACGAAGAGGGAAAACCAAAAAAGTGTCAACTTGTAGCTTCAATGGTGGTGAGAATGCTTGAAAATTCTATGAAAAGAGTAGAGAGAGTAGTCCCAAGTGTGTGAATGATCAAGAAGTTGTCCAAGAATGAAGGGGATATTCATTTGAAGATAAAATTAGAGGAAAAGGAGTTGTTCAAGGTCAATCAAGGGAGAAAAGATGTTACTCTTTGTCACCGATGAAGAATTGTAACACCTTTGTAGATTCTAGATGTAGGAATCTTGTCAGGATGACAACACACTATGTAGACATCTATACACTACACTAGTTTCCCCGATAGAATATCCTCCATCAACACAAAAAACAATGGCCAAGTGGATGGGAAGCGAATGAAGGATGTGGAATTGCATTATCGAACTTAATTTTCTAAGGTAGGAGGTATGTAAATGTGGAATTCAAAAAGGGTGCAAATTCACACCATTACATTTCTCCCCCACTTTAGCAAGCATAAGTTTTAGTAAATGCATGGTAAAGTAGAGTGAAAGCTAAGAAATGTATACCTGAATCATTGAGGAAGCAGACGGCAATATGGCACACTTAAATGAAAAGGAAGAGGAGATGGCTCCACAGGTACTTGATCCTTAGGAGATTTAAACAAAATGCATTGTTGGACCTCAGACCTACGAAAGGTGAAAAAGAGTTCTTGTAGGTGCTTGGTACTGAGGGAGGCCAGATGTGAAAGGCTCTGTAGAGTCTGATAGGCCCTTATAGGTGCTCGGTCCTACAAGGCAATATCGAAGTGCTTAGTCCTCCAAGCTTGATCAAAAGAGTAGCTTCATAGGTGCTCAATCCTATAAAGCAACATGTTAATCCATAGAAAAAACATGTTCAATAGAAAACATCCACACAGGAAAACAAATAGTCACACAAATAGTCAACAATTGAAGAAGAAGCTTTCAAAGGGGTCCCTCAAGAGCCCTTCAAAAGAAAGGTGTCCACTCAAGGTACACTCTATTTGAAAGGTAATGACATTTTCCACAAATGATTCTAGTATCAAGGAATCCTTTCGAAAGATCTCTTTCATCGAGGATTTCGAAAGGAAGAATACTCCCTCACAAGGGAAATTTTTCAGACTTCATCAGAAAAAAGTACTCCTTTCTCAAAGGAAAGTTTTTCAAATTCTTTCTTTATGAATCCATGATGAAATATTTTTTTTTCTAAGAGTCCTTGTTGAAGAATACAATTTTTTGAAGAATAAGGGATTTTCAATGAGGGATTCGTTGGCCACTAAGTACACCTTTTTGAAAATTGAAGTAGTACAATAGCCCCCCTTAGGATGGTGCGTGCTAAACAAAAAGACACTTGACATCACAAGGAGAAAGAAGAAAGTGATGTTGTGGCCCACGATACATGATGAGATGTAAACATGGAAATATTGTCGCACACATGAGGGACAACACATAGGCACCAAAATATCATGAAGCAAGCAAAGAAGAGAGAAAGATAAAAAGAAAATATAAGAAAAGATAAAGAAATCAAGAGATAGGGGGATCTGATATTTTGGGGTCAGAACTGATCATAGATATAGATAGATAGATATAATATGATAATATACATATGAAATGCCATGAATCCACTACTATATCAGATCATGAAGAAGGCTACATGAAAAAAATTGGGTCAACATGGAAGGGAGGCCTAAATGCCCCAACACTTTGCATCGCCCCAATTGTCAAAAATAAATGCATAATAAATAGAAGAATGATGTGACAAATAGAAGAAGTTTACAAAACAAACAATCCTATATCCAAGCTATTGAATATTTAAGATATTGAGAAGGGCGTGAATAAATATCTTCTTAAAATTATTGAACAAACACCTTTAATTACTTTACTGCATAGAACAAAGACGAGCAAGGACAAAACATGAAATTCCACAACACAAGAATACTATATTTTTTACATGGAAAATCCAATGAGAGAAAAACCACGGTGAGGATTAGCTCACAATATATAGTTTTATCAATACCAATTACAAAAGAGGCTCACTGCCAGATACAAAAGCTCACTGCTTACAAGGACTCATTGTCCAGTCATGATGGCTCATTGCCTACAAAAATTATGGAAACAAAATGGCTAACCGCTAGAGTTTGAACTAATGAATTTACACAAGAAGTGCATATTTAGTTCCTTTGATGCTCAGAGTATTCACTGCATTAACAACAAACTAAACTTTACCTTTCTATTCAGACACTTTCCTTATGAACACATACATGTTTGTACTCTCACTCACACATCTCTCTTCGCTTCATATTCATCTTCAAACCATCTTGTATATATACCTAATATATCCGCACACATTAATTAGTTTGGCCTAATTGGATGTAATTCATATTTTCAAAAAGATAACTTGTCGGCTTCCAAAATTAATTCAACCATGTCATGCAATGTTATGTTGGCTAGGACCAAAGCTAGGTCACACATATAACTACAATTTATGTTGAGTTATAAAATGATTATTAGGTCAACCATGATTAACCTAATAACTAAATTCAATCTTCAAAACCGATGCCTACACATCATCCAATCATATGAACATACGAGAATACATACATACACGCTTCTAGTGATCATAAGCCTTTTCCTAAAACCTTAAACCAAATTGATTACCAGAGAGAATATGCGGACCAAAATATCGGATCAAATACTGGATGTTCTACGCACCAATTCAAGGTACCAAACCAACATGGTGACATCAATGACAATATAAGACTAATCTTCTACATACTTCCAATAATCTCCCCCTTTGGTAGTGATGGAAACATGTGTAAAAATTTTGATTCCAAAACTCTTCTCCAATCTCTCCAACTCTCTCCCCAAATTTCTCCAAATCTCTCCCCCTTTGACATCAATGGAAAAGGGTGCCAAAAAAGAATGTAAACATGGTGACATTCAATATTTCAATTTTTTTAATTCATTCAAAAAATTCCAGAGTCTTTTAGCCATCAAAATTTCAAAACTTCAAAACTTTCAACCATTCAATATTTCAAAGTTCCTTCAAATAAGAATGTCACTTTTCACCTGAAATACCTTTTTGTAACTTTCTTTGATAATAGGGTATAATTTATTCCATTCAAGTACTGCAGAATACATTCTTGTACATAGGCTTTCCAATAGAGCTAGCAGTGTGAAAGAAGATGGCCAATATGTAGATGAGCATTGTCTTTCACAATCTTTTGCATCAGAGAGTATTTCAGAAAGATGGCCTAACCAGACCTCAACAATCTCCTTAATTAGACAGAAGGTTTTCACTACATCATCTCTTTGTCTCTGTACAAAGATCAACTCAGCTTGAAGTTCACCGACTCTCAGCCTTTGCTTTCCCTCTGTCTTAAAAAAAATCGAACTTATTTCCAATGCTATTTACCTCAGATTCAATTGCTTCAATCCTCGTTCTAAAATTATCAACTGCAGTAGGCCATTGGAGACAATATTTGTAGATATCTAACATTTATTTTATTCACTTCTTTGTCTCCATGATAAGTTCAGATAACCTCTACTTGAATTTAGAACATCTCTTTTCAACCAAGGCTTTCAACTTGCATCCTTCCAGACCTTCAAGCAACATTCTTTCTTCAACTAATTCAACTAATTTTTTTGGAAAGGAATCAAAAAAATTTGATACATCAATACCTTTTTGAAGTAGATACTCAACTAGAGCATCATCAATTTTGAGTCTGTCAACAAGAGAGGTCGTATTCCACAATTCACCAACTTTCTTCATTTTCCCTTTCATTAACATAGACTGGATGTCATCTGGATCAGAAGATCCTAGTCTAGGCATAGATTCTTCTTCTTCCTCCTTCTCTTCTAGAATAACAATGATGTTTTCAGTGATAACTTATTTTCTTTGATTCCGGAGAGGGATCACTTGTGACAACTTCCAATTCTTTAGTTCCAGAGGAAGAACCTTCCTCAAATTGACTAGACATAACTTCATCGAAGCTCATATCTTTCTGTAATGATAAGAAAAGTTTTTACATGCACTTACTTTATCTTCAAAGTTTCCAAGTATCTGTATATTTGTATTGCAACAAGAATCCCATATTCCCACTTAACACCTTCCTTTCCCGGTAACGAGTCTAGAAAATAGAGTACCAAACATGTGAGTAAGGACCCAAAACAAAAATGGTATCCTTCTACCACTAACATTCGTATGTTTTTGATGAGATTTTCAAGAATTAATCTACACCAATTAGATTTCTTGTTCTCTTTTACAATTTTATGTGCCAAATACACAACAATTGTCGAAGTAGAGCCATCTCAATTTTTGAAATAAAATTTATAGGATATGCCATACGCAATGTACCTAACCAAGAAATCAAAAAATAGTATCAATAAACAATGCTCGAGGATCTTTGTCAACTCCTGTCGCCTCCTCTACTTCCTTGTACTTTATGGTCTTCCTTCTAGGAAGGTGTCCAATGCTGCATAAACCGATGACAACCTTGATCGCTTCCTTTGTAACAAGATAAGATTTATCCAACACAATGCTGCCATTCTTGAATTTTCTTAAAAGGAACAAGATAAATTCTCTGTTAGTAATCTAAGGGAATTCTCCCCATGAATCCAAACCTAGGGTTTTTATATTCCTCTAAGTCGCTCGATTCCAACCCTAATTCCATCTTCTTTATTTTGCAATGATCGAATTCATCCAACTCGACGCCTTTTAATCTTAGTTGGATATTTCCACTTGATCCTTTGTTAGAAGGTTCCATTATAGCACTTTAACTTCTTCGAATTCAGCAAAAAGTTCTTCTTTTACTTTCCTCTGCAACTGCAAGAGGGAAACTTTTGTCGCTTGCTTTTGAATGTCCACAAGGATCTTTCAGAGTGCTCCAAATCACTTCAGAATCACTCCAAGAAGGTTCCAAGTTGCTCTACGAATCCTTCAAATGATTTAGACGATCAAAATGACTTGAAATATTACGCTTTATATGCTATCATTTTTCCCTAAATCACATTAATTGCAAAAAAGTGACAAAACTTCCCTTCCACTCTATTGAGAAACCCTAATTCACTTTGCAAAAGAACATGCTCACACTTTTTATTTCGGTTTCTTTTGCATCACCTCTATTCAAATATTCCTTACAACATATCCTTGTGCCAACATTTGACACACCATATTTCTAGGGGTTTAATTGATTTTCTGATAAATCTCCCCCTAAGACCATGTTGGGTCTAATTCTCGGAGGAATCATCTGCATCGGATTAGGGTATAGACACACCAATAGTCTTCGATTATTCCTTTTTCTTTCATACCTTTCTCATTTCCTACTTAATCTCTTCTTTGTCAATATTTTTCACTGGTTCATCATCTTCCATCGGAGCAGACTGCTTTCCCTTTTTACTTCTACACACTTTTGAAATATGTCCTGATTATTTACAATTGTAGCAAACAACATTTCTCTGTCTTGTTTGATTTCCATCAATCCCTATTCTACATTGATTTGATTTATGTCCAAACATGTTACAGGTATATCAATAGCCATTAAAATATTGATCCATCCTTCTTCCATTGAATCTATTCATCATCACTTGACTAATCATCCTTACCTAAGATCTACATTCAATAGCTTTATGTCCAATCTACTTGCATGTGTAACATTGTCCAGAAAAGGGATCAGAAAAATGATTCATCCTACTCCTACACTCAGTTTCCTTATGACCAAATTTATTACATGAAAAAAAATACCATTGAATGATGAGTACCTTTATGCATTTGGTTTTCTGATAGGTGATCTCCTTCCAAGATTTATTTTCTGCTTCCCCTTATCTTGAGTCTTCTAATTGTTTACTGGATTTGAGTTCTGCATATTTTCACTAGCTTCATTACCTAAGCCACCTTTATCTTTAGAAGGTTTTTGTCTTGCTATTATATCATCAAGCTTGGTGGAGCTTGTCTTGAAATCATTTTCACAAAGTTTTGCTTTCTCTAATTTTTCTTCTAGATTCATCACTTCTTGTTCAAGCCTAGAGAAAACATCAGATTTTCTTTGTATCATTGTTTTAAAACATTCCTCAACTCTCTTCTTTGCATCCACTTTCATCCTTAGTCTGGTATTCTCTTCAATTGCTTGTTTTAGTTTCTCACTTACATCTCCATCTCTTCCTTTGAATTTTTTTAATTGCTCTTTCAATTTCTAGATGCATTCATTTGCTTCATCAAGATTTTCTTTCTGATCTTGGTTTTGAATTTTAGCCTTTTCAAGATCTTCAAGGGCATTTTGGAGTTATTCTTTATCCTTTTTTTCAATTTGCAGGATCTCACTCAAGATGTTAGACTTCTCCAGAGGAACCAACGCTCTGATACCAATTGTTGATTATTCAAGATACTAAGAGGGGGGTGAATTAGTATCTTCTTAAACTTATTGAACAAAAAAATTTAATTAATTTACTGAATAGAACAGAGACGAGCAAGGACAAAACATGAAATTCTACAACACAAAAACATCAAGTTTTTTACTTGGAAACCTAATGAGGGAAAAACCATAGTGAGGATTAGCTCACAATATATAGTTATATCAATACCAGTTTTAAAAGAGGCTCACTGCCAGATACAAAAGCTCACTGCTTACAAGGACTCATTGTTCAATCATGGAGGCTCACTACCTACAAAAATTATGGAAACAAAATGGCTAACCACCGGCGTTTGAACTAATGAAGTTACACCACAAGTGTAGATTTAGTTCCTTTGATTCTCAGAGTATTTTCTCGCATAATAGTAGACTAAACTTTACCCTTCTATTCACACACTTCGCTTATCAACACATACGTGCTTGTATACACACTCACACATCTCTCTTTGCTTCATATTCATCTTCAAACCATCTTGTATATGTACCTTATATATCCGCACACATCAATTAGGTCATTCTAATTGGATGCAATTCATATTTTCAAAAAGATAACTTGTTAGCTTCCAAAAGTAATTCAACCATGTCATGCAATATTATGTCAGTTGGGACCAAATCTAGGTCACACATATAATCGCAATTTATGTTGAGCTATAAACTGATTATTAGGTTGGCCATGATTAACCTAATAGCTAAATACAATCTTCAAAACTGATGCCAAGACATCATCCAATCATATGAAAATACGAGAATACATATACGCTTCTAGTGATCATAAGCCTTTTCCTAAAACCTTAAACCACACTGATTACCAAAGAGAATATGTGGACTAAAATTCCGGATCAAATATCGGATGTTCTGCACACCGGTTCAAGGTACTAGACCAACATGGTGAAATCAATGAAAATATAAGACTAATCTTCTACATACTTCTAACACAAGCACATACAAGGGTGACAAGGGTCCTCCAGGAACACATAAAACAAGCATGAGGGAAACACAACACACACAAAAATCTAATCTATCGATAAAGAAGAGGTGCCTTCCTAGTCCTCATCAACCAAGAGGTCATTGTTATCCTAATCTAAATTATTATAAGGGGAAGGAGGATGAGCTTGCAAGAGTGGGATAGAAAGGGGATCAACCTTTGAATCTCCTACAACAAGATCCAAGGAAGAGGGCCCCTTGAGGTCTTCTTCACTCAACTCCTGTGAGGCAAACATCATTGATTTTACAAAAATGCCAATAGAGTTGGGACATTGTCCATTGAGTTTAACATGCACTTGATGGGAGTTCCATGTGTCAACTGAGTAGGTGATGAAGGAGGTGGCTGAGATCTTCTACCATCCTCACCAAAAGACTCAGGGGCAGTGATAAATTCAAGGGATGTCGGGGCTACCTCCATCACTAGGACAATACAAGCCAAAGTAGAACTAACTTCTGAAGAAGGTAATGCCTTCTTCTGACCCCCATTAGAAGTAGGGTCAACCTCAAACTTGTGCTTCATCGGGATCTCCACAAAATAAGTGAAAGGTAAGGAAGAAAAGGAGAAAACCACATTAGACACCATTGAGGTATTTGGCATATCCACAAGCTTAGGAAAATGCAGGATGTATAGAAGAGACATCAAGAGAGGAGGCTTAACCAAGGGAGCAATAAACACTTGCACCCTTTTAGGGTGAGGGCCATCCATGCTTGCAGGGGATCCAAAAGAAAGATATAGGTGATGAGAACCAAAGAAAAAGGGGTGGAAGAGGAGGGCACAATAGGAGACACTAAAATAGGCACTACTGGATCCTCTTCTATCTTCTACAAAACAACCTACTTAATGGCTAGAGCCTACCTCTGATGCTTATTCTCACATGTAAGATGGTTTCTTCAGCTTTGAGATCTAGAAGCTAAAACTTGAGAAGGAGAAAGAGGCTCCTATTTTGTCATCATAGTGTCCATCATAGTCATTGTTGGTGGAGGGAGTGACTCTTGGACATCAATAGGAGGGAGAGATGCAAGAGTAGAGACAAAATTGGTGAAGAATTAGAACCAAGTGCCTCAGCGAAGGGCCTCTTACCATTCACGACCCTAGGGGAAGGAAAAATTAGAGGCCATAGAGGTCAAGTTTCAAAAGCTACTTTGTGAGGGCCCTTCCCCTTACCATACAGGGTGGGGTGAGGCATCGTGGGCAATATAGGAAGGTTGAGCACTTGACACTTGGCCTTCCACCAAGCAGGAACCATTATAATCCCCAAGAGATGCATAGGGGTGGAAGGTGAGGGTGCAGTAGTAGGATATGAGGTAGAAGTAGGTGGAACTATAGAGGAAGAAGAAGACTCCTAAGAATGAGAAAACTTACCCTTCCCCTTTTGAGAGGAGGAAAAGGTAGCTTGTTGTTGCACTATGGGGTAGGTTATTTTTGGTTGCACCTTACCCCTGATTTTATACTTAATCGTAATTTTGATAAAGTAGGTATATTCTTGGGGGAAGAAGACCTACTGAGGTGGGCCAAAAATGATCTAAAAAATATCCCCCATGCGATACCATCAACTAATATTTGGTGTCATGCATGACATGCATTTCACCTTCATGAGGGAATTTTAGGCACTTATGAATAACAAAGGTGACTCTGTTCATGGAATCTAGACAAGAAATGCCTAGCTTCACTTTGAACAAGTATGATTCTATACTAACATCAACAGTAGCATTCATAGCCCTAGGTCACACTAGGACAAAAAGAGTTATAGAGTCATAAGGAGCAAGAGAGATACCATCATGGGTATGTATGGTGGTTTTCATTTTTCCATATTTCTCACTTTTTTAAAGAGTTTAGCAAAAGAATCTCCTCCATAATAATGTTCATATGACTCACAGGATCCACAAGGACTCTTGTCACAATGTTTCCATTGACGCAAGTGGGAATATATAGAGGATAAGCTTTCTTTATTCATGGGAAGATCTTGTGATGTAAAAGTTACATCTGGTGAACTAGTCGTAGGTTGAGGGGGAGGAATGTGAGTAAAAAAACCATAATTACATACTTTGAGGCCTTGGGAGAAGCACCAGAAGGATCAATGACCAGGTTTGTAGAGTGAGATGAAAATAGGTCCATATAAATCTATAATTCATTACTCACCTTATCCATATACTTGTTTGTATTTTGCTTTTTACCATCAAAGCGAATGGTATCATCGTCGATGCGATCTTATATCTCATGACACAGGTGCATAAAAAATTTAGTATCATGCCTATGGGCATGATGGTATTGGTAGAATGCATTGCCATTGTACCAGTCAGGGTAAGGCTCTCTAAGAGGTCGAGGATCTTCTAAGGTTATAACATTATCTTTTAACAACTTCTTCAAAATAGAAGAGTAAGATCTAGACAAATTTATGAATTTTATGTTGCGCTTGAGGCCCTTGTCATTAGACATGATGACTACATTCATAACAGATTTTCCTTTGTCTAAAATTGACACAATAGATCTTCCTTCTAGATGGGAGTATGAGGAAGATCCCCCGAATTGAACAACCATCTGTTGATATTCTCGCAACGCCGTGGATAGATGTGTGAAAGAAGGATAATTCATTTCCTACCAAGGTCTCTGTAGGTTACTAATGAAAACATTCTATACATTTGAGTCAAGTAGAGGGTAAAAAAATTGTGAGAAGAGTGCTTTATATCGAGCAATGAAATCAATAATCTTCTCATGCTCCCCTTGTTTATATTGGGCGAGGTCTGAAAAGGCCATCTTTGGCTCAATGTCAGCTTGGAACTATTGGAGAAATTGATTAACAAGTTGATCAAATGAGGATATGGAGTTTTTGAGCAAGGAACAGTACCACTCTAATGCTATGTCCTTGAGAGATCAAGTAAATAATTTGGCCATCAAGGAATCATGGAAAAAAAGTTTGTACACATCATGTTAAAGGCTGACATGTGAGTTTGAGGGTCTCCTTTACCACTGTATTTCTCAATTTTAGGAATTTTCATTTCTTGGGGATGGGAGTGTTTAGAATCGCCATCAAAAAAGAAATATGTCAAAAGAAAGGTTGAAAAATTGGTTGGGTAGAGGCTTGGGATAGACTTGCCAACTGGTTCTATATTTGACCCATATTTTGTAGCAGGGCATTCAAAACATGGTCATATGAAGAAATAGGAATTGTGGAGTTGCCACCAGAACCACCACCAGAGCCACCATCAGAGCCACTACCAAAGCCACCATCTTAGCTACCATCAGAGCCACCACTAGAGCCACCACCAGAGCCACCACTAGAACCACCACTAGAGCCACCACCAGAGCCACCACTAGAGCCACCACTAGAGCCATCGCTAGAACCACTGCCAGAGCCACCAAGAAAACTATATATATCAGAACCACCAACCCCCATTCTGTTGGAAATCCAATTTCCAAAGCCAACATCACCCCTAGGAGGAAGGACATTGAATCCTAGAGGTATTCTACTTAATTTGATAGTAGGAGGAAGAGTAGGAGTGGAGATGTTGAGGGAAGGGCCCATTTTAGCCATGCATATTGATGTCGTAGGCATCGAGATGCTGATCCATCTTTCATAAGTGTTGAGCACATTACCTCAGATAATACTTGACTTAGGGTTGTAAGAAGGTACATATGCTTCCATTAAGTTAGTATGGACACAAAGGAACTCTATGCCTATCTGATCCTTGTCTAGCATAGATATTATCTCATTAACAAATCTAGTGACCCTAGCGACATTTTTACTTTCCCCAGATGGTTCTCGAGATCTAAAAGCCTCCTATCTAAAGCTATGAGGTGCTTTATGGGAATAGTGACATCATTATCCTCATCCAGAGATGGAGCTAAGGGAGAAACATGAGGATTAGGGACATGAGTGGTTTCATTGAAGAAACTTGTATTTGTCGTAGATACCATCTCCTAGGAAGCGAGAGCCATAGTGACCCTTTCCATCTCTAAGTACCACTGTCACACACTCCTTCTAACAACATATCCAAAAGTTGTAGACTGAGTTATGAATCTCATAAAACATCAAATCATACAAGTCCACAAATAATACAAAAACAAGAGAAAGAGATTCAACACAAAGAAATAGATACTGCAAGGTTCACCAAAATGTAGAGGGGGACCGAATTCTTAGGACCCCCAGTCACATGAGGGTCTAGAACAATTGGCTTCCCTAATCTACCTCAAGCTAAGGGATTGTTTAAGATAGGTTTTATTTTTAAAGGGGTGAAAAGGAAGGACAATTGATCTACCTATTTCATTCTTCCAACCTAAGAGTTTCTGAAGTCAGGTGAGCATGTTTCCAGAGTTCATACTATGACTTAGGTATCTCACTACTAGAGGACTACAAAATGAGACGGACGAAAGTGCAACATGCTGGCATCCCAATGGGGGTGTTGGCATTTGTACATAAATAAAGTGCAAAGTACAGTATGAAAGCTAAGAAAACCTACTAAAAACCTAATGGATTTGGTTTAATGTAGTAACAAAAATATAAAGAGGCCAAATAACTGAATAGCAAGAAGAATACTTTAACTTGACATAATATACAAATTGACAAAAGAGGGTGAGGAAAGCACACGTCCCTACCCATGAGTTGATATCTTCAATGTATTCACATGATGAAAAACCTACAAACACAAGATGGAAAAATGTTGGGGCAGTGTATAGAGGACTTCCACAATCAGTCCCTTGCTTTTGTGTTTCCACCTCCACAGACAACCAATATAGCAATGATGGGAGAATCTGATGAAGAAATATATTGAAATGGAAGTATTAAGCACTATGCTAAACAATGATATGCTACAAAAACAATATGATAATGCAAGAGAAAGGGAAAATGGAGTGATATCACCTTCAACCACGTGCACTCAAGGAAATGGGAGAAGGAGCGATCCCAGAAGCTTGCAAATTATAATGTTGCCACAACAACGAAGAGATAAAATTAACAAAGTGTCAAATTTCAGCTTCAATGGAGGTGAGAATGCTTGAAAATGTTGTGAAAAGAGTAGAGAGAGTAGTCCCAAGTGTGTGAATGATCAAGAAGTCCAAGAATGAAGGAGATAGTCATTTAAAGATGAAATTGGAGGCAAAGGATCCATTCAGGGTCAGTCAAGAGAGCAGAGACATTACTCTTCGTCACAAATGGAGAATTGTAATGCCTTTGTGGATTCTGGAGGCATGATTTTTTTAGGACAAAAAATTGTTGCATAGACATCCACACATTGTGCTAGTGTCCCCAGAAAAATATTTTCCACCAACATAAAAAACAATTTCCAAGTGGATGGGAAGTGAATGAAGAATGTGGAATTGAACTATCAAACTTGATTTTCTAAGGTAGGAGGTATGTTAATGTGGAATTTTCAAGGGGTACAAATTCATGCCATTACACGTCAAAATCCCAAAAACAAACTCAAATAATGCCAAAATCCCAAAAACAACCTCAAAACATTTAAAAAATTTAGAAACAAAAAAGAAAGAAACATCACCAATCGCCTATCCCTAATAAAATTTCCATCCATAATAAACCTATAATCACAACTCATATTTGACAAAGCAAATAAAAGCAAATATAGCTTTCATCAAAATACAAAAATTCATGAAAAATTGCTACCATTGATCATTGTCAAAACACACCAACTAGATTGTATACCAATGGCCTAAAGAATTTAATTCAACATCCAACAATTGTCTTAATGGATATATCTTTCCTATGATAGGCATAATTTTGGATGTTACCTCCAACTAATCTCTCTAACAAGACATATGATGACATTGATGTATTTTGTCATTTAGTCTTTTCTTTTGGTTTTATATTTTGTCTCATTTCATTGTTTAGTTGAAGCCAACTTGATCTTCAATATCTTAGTGTGTCTAGAGGGGTATGTAACAGGGCATGGTCATTTATTTTGTCTACTATGTTTTGTGGGATATTCTTGTAACATGACATTGGTGAATACTTGCCTTGTGTGTGTAGGGATAGTCTTAGGAAATACAACATATTTTGTATAGCAGAATCTTTATACCTTTTATGTGGCTACTTTCTTTGATGGCTTCATTCTCTCACATGATAAAACAAGGTTTCCATATGTCAAGTATGGACAAGGATACTCATGTCTATTTGCAGAGTCAAAGTCCATGCAATAGATACAATTCCACCCTAGTTATTCATGCCTTAGTGCATAATATATATTTCTATATAAAAATAATGATTGCTCTACATTATTTAGTATAACCTAATATAAAATAAAAATTATTTATCCTATCTCAATGCATATCTAATTAAAATATCAAATCTATCTAATAATGATAGATTTATTAGTATTTGATCAACATCATTCATCCATATCATTTTATTCTATCTATCTAATCATCTATTCTTCTATTCTACTCATAATACTAACATTTCTATCCAAGTACCATGATATACATAAAAATATCCATCACATCCTGCATCCACAAACCGTCAATAGCATCACATATCATCCATCTTGAATAGTCATCATATATAACATCCAAAATATAAAAATAAGAATCATCCATACATTATGATATCATGTCACACATCATCACATAGCCATAACATCATACATAATTACATCATGAAAGTATCAAAAGCATTACATCACAACATCATATGCATCCATAATCATGTGCATCCATAAGACATAATCATAGTCACATAAAAAAGGTTTCAATATGATAATAGAATGAATTTCATGATACAAAGTCTATACATAAAATGTGTGATACAATATCTACACCAAAATAATATGTACATGAGTCAATCAAGAGCTAATGAATGTATATATTAAAAATATTTGTCTACATCGATATATTTGTACATCAAAATATAAATACAAAGGAATATACCCATAAGCTACATGGAACTCTCTCTCTCTCTCCTCCCAATTAGGAGAAGGATGAGGAGGTGGAGGACCCATTGGTTGTTGTGGTTTTTGTACTTATCCACCTAATCCTTACAACTAATGAGACGACCAACCCATGGAATCACCATCTTATCTACCCGACCCACCTATTGTAGCACTCCATGCTGAGAACTCAGGCTCTCTCTATCCCACTAATACTACTACTTGAAAAAGAGTCTAGTAATAAGTGGCCTATCTCTCTAGAGGCTTGAAATCTTGCATATGTTGAGCCATGAGGATCATATGGCCCTATCCTTTGGCCTCTAACTACTGCCTCCTAGTTCTTTCTCTATCTCTCTCAACTATCAACTGAGCCACCTATGCCTTTACCTATTGGTGACAGATGATCTCAAAATCCATATGAATGGTATGCTAATATCTCTTATCTATCCACCAATATCTCTCGATATTCCTCTAAATGAGCGAGGAAACCAAACTATTTGTCTCCATATGATAGCCATCCAACTCCTTGCAGGCTTGATATCTCTCTGATAGTGTAACAATAAGGCGCATGCCATCATCTCCTCTACCTTTTTCCTTTGTCCTCCCCTTCTCTACTTTGTGTGCCTCTACAATCAGTCTAGTAATGGTAATATACTCTCATGCCCAAACATGAAGCAAAGCTACTCCTATCGATAAGATAGTAGCCAACCTATAGACTACCTGATGCATGTCATGATAAATATGCGTAAGGATGCAATGTCCCCACAAAAATGTAATTATGTCTTGGATCATACCCTCGAGCATGAGTCCCCATCCAACCAAAAACCATTGGATCTTCAAGTAGGCATGATCTAACCATATATCAACCCTTCTACTAATATAATATCATCAACTACACCAATATAAGGCCTCAAGTCAATCCATCTATTATCAATATCTCATCCAATAACACTCTCTCTAATGACTCCATCCCTCTGTCTAGGTCATAGAAAACTTGGGAACCCTCAATGGGAATACTCAAAATATGCCACACATCCTCCAATGTGATGGTGGCCTCTCTTGTGGGGATTTTGAAAGTAGTATTTGAATGCCATCGATCGATGATAGTTATCGTGAATGTGGTGGGCCCAAATCTCAGGCATGTAAGTAATGTACTATAAACCAATCAAAGATAGGAAGTTTATGTTAATCTTTCCCAAGAGATCCATCTGGTCCAAAACTCTCAATCTACGTTCCCATGGTAGAATAAGATCTAATACTTCCTATAAGCATAATACCCACAATGTTAGTTTGTCAATTTTTTTGATAAAAACCTGTCTGTGAAGCCCTAAAATAAAACCGACCTTTTATGCAAAAGCATCATTTTATAATAGTCAAAAGTGGACACTCTTTTAGAAGAATCACTTTCCTATTTAAAAAGTGAGCATTTTTATGAATGCATCACTTTATCACAATCATATGTGAATTTTTTTTTCATAAGTGACATGATATATCAAAAGCAACACACTATATCACAAGCATCACTTCGCATTTCAAAAGTGTCGAATTGGGTTTCATAAGCACTGATCCTAGATTGAATTTTTTCCCTACCTTTAGCTAGGGATAAATGAACCTAAAACTATGTGCAAAGGTATGAGGGTCAAATATATAATGGGGGGTCTACTCCAGCGAGCCACTAAAACCATTTAGCTTGATCCGTGTGGTGTATAACACTAGGTACAAGCACCATTTTTGTAAGGTCTCTAGGAGGGAAGAAGGCTCAAAGCTCTAATAATCTCAAACTGAATGGGTAAAAATGAGTTGTAAATGTCTCCAAATGCATATATATAGCCCTTGAAACCTCCTCTTCTTTGTCAAGTTGGTCTTGTCATCTTGTTGTGAGCCTGACCTAATTGTTTTTTTGACTAATCTCTTGAGGGGGAATCCTTCCTTCATCTACTAGGGCATAGTGGTACATCGAATTTTTATTTATTTATTTCCAAGTAGCATTAAAGTTCTTTGAAACAATGCAACATGTACATTATCTCAAAGAGGGGGAAAATGTAGACACCTAAATTTGTCTAAGTGCATCACAAATTCATATTCCCCTAATTTTCATCATTTTCCTTAGTATCTCCCGATTTCTCAATTTTAATTAAATAATTTCCAATTATTTGACTAAATTCATTATTTTCCTCTATTAGTTAAATAATTGACATGATTTGATTAATTCATCAAAATTCATCATTTTCCCTCTTTTCAAATTAATTAAATAATTTTGAATTATTTAATTAAATTCAAATTTCCATCTCTCACTTTGATTAAATAATTTCTAGTTATTTATTTAAATATTAATTCTCCCTCTTCCATATGATTATAATTCAATTATTTAATTAAATCTTGATTTTCCTCTCACCTCACAATTAAATAATTTTCTTTAATTATTTAATTACTAATTTTCCTCCAACTTGCACATGGCATATTCCATTTTTAAAAAGGGGAATTTCTTTTTTTAAAATATCTTCCCTCCAAAATATTTTTAACCAATTTCCTTGAAATTAGGGATATTTTGAGCTCTCATTAATTTTAATCCCTTGATCTTCTTGATTTAATCTTAGCCGTCGATCTTCATCTTCAATCTCAACTTTTGATCAGATATTTGCATTTCTATAAAAGAAATCTTCATCTCCATGAAAATCATTCACAATTCTCAAAAGGAATTGATGACCTTTTTGAGAGAAATATTAAGCATTTGAGCATCCTGTTGTGCCTATAGCACACACGCCCCGTTCAGAATGGGGACTCTCTCTTTATGTCACCTTTTCGGGGCCTTTTGTTGTTGCCTCATTTTGTGTGCCCCCCATTTTGGTGTCCTAGTTGGTCAACGCACCCTTCAAAGTCTCATTTTTAGGTTGACCATGTTTTGCCCCTAAAAAATTGCTAAGTCTTGGGCCTTTTCAGGCCTTCTTTGTCATTTTTCCTTTTTGGGCTTCCGTGGGACTCCCTGACCCTTTGGGTTTCCCCCTTCGGGTTTACTTTGTGTCTTCACCATCCCGAATGACAGGTAGTCAACGTCCTCCCAGACCTCAAACCCCGGACCCCGATGCCTCTTTTGTTGTCTACCTCACTTGTCCAAATTGAACGACCATTCTCCAATGTCTTTTCGACCCTCGGGCTCCGGTTCTCCCACTGCCATCTGAAAATTTGAACTCATGTACCTTGCTGGTTGCCTTACTTGCATTCATTAGGGGGTATTAAATGCACTTAAGGGTTATATAAACAAGTTTTGACATGTCATTTTCACATGTCAAAAATAGTAAACAAGCACAGTGTGATCTCAGCCTTTGTCGCCCTTGCGCCTAAGATTCCACTCCACCGTTCTTCCAAGATTTGACATCTTGCTTCTTTGGGCCCCCAAGGTATGATCACCGTTCGATAGTCCTCCCCTTTTTTAAAATATTTATGGTAAAAAATTAAACAACCAGGAGAAATGATTGAAAACCAAATAGGGAAAATGTCTCACCTTAGAACCCACTTGCCCAAATTTTTGAAAACGTCCCATAGAGGACCCAAATTTGAATTCAGAACCCTGCCGTGCCGTCGCTGCTCTTCAGGGCAAGCGACCATGCTCTTTGGGCCCGAGGCTCTCTCCGACCGCAACGTTAACTTGGTGAAAATCAGCTCGATGATGAAGCATCTCCCGAGTCCTAGAATCTGGAACTCCCCTTCTGTTTCACCGTTTCTCAATGACATCCTCATCCAAATGCTCGTCAGGTCCCGGTCCCCGGACTTCCATCCCCAAACCATCGTTATGGGTCGCTGTTTTCGAAACAAATTTCTCCTAACATCCTTCCAAATCTTGGACCCCGAGCTCATAAAGTCTGCATGGGAGTTAAACTGAAAAAATTCAAATTCCAAGTCACCCTCAAACCCCGCCTTCTGGATGTCCATCTTTGGGCCACCGTTACTATCTCACCGTCCTGAATGGCCATCTCATGACATTTTTCTAGATGCCGAGCCCTGAGCATTTCCTAGCCGCTCAACATTTTAATGATGAAACATAGAGTCCTCCCAACATTTGGACCCTGCCTACCGAACTTTCGTCCTTGGGATTTCGTCTCGCCCCCTTCTTCCTAAACAGTGGAACAAACCCATCTTTCCAGCCTTTGGGCCCCGAACCTCATTTCTCCTCTGGGTTTTTTCGGATGAAGGAAAACTATCTCCTCGGGTTTGGTCTGTCGGGAAGCATTCCTCAAATTTTTGTCCATGCTTCGCCATTTCACATGATTGTTCCTAAACAGTTTCCCGACCTTTGCAACCCGAGCTCCCAAACAACTTTCAGCCTCCTAGGTTCTGGACTTCGGAACTCCACCTCCGAAACACTGTTTCTCCAAGGCTGTTTCAAACAACCAAACCTTGACAACCTTCCTTTAGTTTGAGCCCAAATGCCTTAATGATAATCTAAATGGCCTCAAATTTGTAAACGGACTTCAACCCATGTGCTTAAATTTGACCTTCTCCGACATGGACCCTTCGTTTTTAAATCCAAGACCGAGAGAAGTCATCTGAGACACCCTGCCCTGTTCACCCTTCCAAAATAGCATTCTGGTAATGGAAGTCCTATCCCTATGGTCCAGTTCATCCATTTCCCCTCCAATGTTACTTTGATCAAGTGTTAGGTTTGAATGATAAATTGTTTAATCTAACCTTGGTTTGTAGGAATTTGCCAGAGGCTGCACCCTCATACTTAATTTTGCTGACTCTCGCTTCTTTGTGCAGGATATATGGAATCTGGTGTAGAAGCTTCAGGGGCAGTCAAGGACAAAGGGAAAAGGACTACCAAGGCTCCCCGAGGAAAGGAGGACAAAGACCAAATGAGGTACCAATTCTAGGGAGTGCCATTACACTCCAAAGTTGCAACTAAATGGAGGGATATCACAGACACCAATATTGGGCACGTCAATATTGATGACTTCACACAAAGAGTCAAGGTAGAACCAAAGACTAAGAACACCAAGCTGATCCAAAGCAACAGACTAGCTAGGGCTATTGGCTTCCCTCCCACCTTGGCCACCCCTGAGCTAGTGATGGCTTGTAGGGAGGCGTACCACCTTGAAACAAGGACAATTGTGGATAGAGATGGCAACATCTTGGCTGATATGTCCCCTCCAGGGATAAAAAATACCTTCCACATAACCATCTTTGAAAGCATGGAGACCCCAACTATCTAGGAATGCAAGGCAATGTGGGATGAAGATCCTTTGAGATGCAAGAAGCTGATCAAGCATTATTGGTTGAAGGAGAGGCAGGACAATGCTGCCAAGGCTCCTCAGGAGCTCTACCATAGTGACTTCTTTGAGGACTACCATGATCTGGTTACCCCGCTGAGCAGAGTAATGGGCCTTCCTCTACAACTTTATTCTAGCAATGGATGATGGATTTCACTGAGCAAATTCTTCGTGGAGAGGACACCACATTCTATTGGGGAGAGATAATCAGTGATTGCTTCCATGAGCAATTCATTAACGTAAAGAGAGCCTCCAAATTCTACATGACATCCTACTTGGTATATTCACTTTCCGATCGGTGGTATTATAGTAGATTGTCCACAATGCTCAATGAGATGCCAGGAAGATAGCTCAAACCATATGACAGGTAACCTCAGCTGCAGTACACAAATTTCAAGAGGGATTACTATAGGGTAAACGATGCATTTATCGCCTACATCATCAGACTGCTTGAAGGTGATTTTGAGAGAAGAGTCTCTCATAGTTCTAGGGCCCTCCTCAAACATTACGCCTTTTTATTCATCCAATATCCCAATTCCACCTACTTTCGCACCCAAGGATTCTCTGAAAGGCCGAACAAGTTGCCCCAGTACCCTAATGACTGGATCATACTATTGGAACTATCTTGGTAGTTGCGACATATACACAAAATCCTAAGCCATAAGCATCTGTTAAGGACCCCTTATCCCCTCACACTCACCCAAGGGATGTATGAAATTTATACTTCCCAATGCACGAGCAATTCAAAGAAGGAGCTGGCTGAGTACCACTTCAAGCCATATACAACTAGATCGGAGATAAACCAATACGACTACACTATGAAGGATTTTGGACAAGAATACACCCACGTCCACCATATCGAGGATTTCTCGACCAATTGCAAGGATGATTTTGAAGTGTGAGAAAGGCACTACATGCATATGACCGTGTACTTTGTAAAAAGGGTGAACCTGTTTTTGGTGCCAAATCAACTGGAAGAAGAAGAGAGCATCGTGATCAATCCAAGGTGCAATGCTATTGCAAATTTACCATTGTCTTTAATTAATTGGATTGAGCAAGAGATTGATGAACTCGAAATTCTCACCAAGCCCATTGAGTCTCGAACAAAGGCATGGATCGATAGGTAGGTTGCCCATTTGAAGCAACAGAGAGTCGCCTTGATGTTCAAAGGGCTTGAGAGTGAACCCAGTGGTTTTGATGGTGGGGTAGCTGCTACTACAACTAGAGAAACATCTAAGTCCCCACCGTCTGTTCGGTCAAAGAAGAGAAAGGAGGTTGACGAGCAACAACCCAACCCAAAAGTGTACACTTGAAAGGCCTCAGAGAGTGAACCTCCCAAAAAACATAGAAGAACGGGCAACGTCACTAAAATGCTGGTAATACCAAAGGATCCACTCCATGAGGGAGAGGATATGGAGGCTGATCTGCCAAGATCTCCGCCTGCTTCATCTGCTGCTGCCAATGGTGCTACTATTGCTACCACCCTATCTGTCCCACGTACAATAGTTGCATCCTCCCTGCCTATGGTGGATATCATTGTTCACCTCACCTCTACTTCTCCCATCGCGCAGGTCATATCAGTGGATTCATCCTCCGCCACTACCTCACTAATTTCTTCATGCTCCATGTCTCCTTTCTTTTCTCTTCCAACTGTCACTGCTACTACTGTAACACCTACCCTCACTCTCTTAGAATCCTTCATGAAATATATGCAGAATGTGCCATTTGAACTTTTGGGAATGTTTGCAAATCCAATGGTGCAAGATGCAATTTCCAAGGCAATGGTTAACACCTTGGTTCCTCCACCTCCTACTGAGCCACTGAATATGGAGGCTATGATGCAAATCTCTGATGAGTTAGAACAAAAACAACATGAGGAAACAAGGAGGCTAGAAGAGGAGGCAGGTGATTATCATGAACATCTTATGTATGAGTATCGAGTAATCAACGAGGTCACCTATGAGTCTTCCAGTGATGACAACGAGGATCTAGGCACATATATAATTCAAGAAACAACTAATCCAAAGCTTGACACTGAGTGGGCTAAACAACTAAAGGAGATTAAGGAAAAAGAGGCTGAAAGACAGCCTATGGTTGAAGAAAGAGTTACTACTTTGAAGGAAGAAGGTGATAAGTCTCCGGTGGATGGGCATGACTATTCCCCTGAGCATGATGAAGAAATATCCTCTCATGAAGATAGACAGGAAGAAAGGGCTAGGGAACATGGGCATGATCAATATGAGGAAGAAAGGACATTGAAGGGGAGGACCACCCTAATGAATGGCTACCCACCAAATCTCCCATCAAGCGCATGGTGTTCATTCAGGACTTCGATGAGGAGAGGGAATATACAAGGATTGAGCAAGAGTCCCTCAATGACAAGGCCATTGAGCTCAGGGTAGAGGATAGCAAGGATCAACATGAATCACCCAAGGAAGGCTCCTGGATGCTCGATTAGTTGGAAAGGAAGTTGGAAAAGAGGACTCCCCCTCTAAAGGACCCAAAAGCGAGACTGAAGGCAATATTGGCTAGAGCTCAGATTGGTACTAAGAAAGAGAAAAATCCTAGAATTAGATCAAGAGTAACAATGGATAACTCTGGATCCAGAGTAGTGCAGATAGCCATGCCAATGGTTGGAGAACAAGGAATAAGCTACAACATCTCCACCATCGACTTGGGAGTGGGCACCAGAGAGTAGAAGGTTGACCATCTCCAAGAATCAATCGCCATAGTGGTGCATTTCATTCAGCAGGATAAAGTTTCGAAGGAGGAATTTAAGGCACATGTGGCTGATTTAACAACCTATATCCATCAATGGTTATCCATAGAGGAACAACCAACCACATCCTCGGCCCCACCATAGTTGCTGTCCAAAGAGAAGATTAACAAGCTGGAGAAAAGAAAGAATTTGGACAAGACCACAAAAAACTGGTTCCGACAGGTCTTGGATATTGGGCATATGGGTACCAATTTGTCTATCCGAACAATGAACAAGTTATTGGAAGTACAAATGTCTCTTGAAGGTATGAGGCGAATCTGCATTGAGTTCCCTAAGAAGTATAGGGCTGCTTACCCAAAAATTGAGGCTATCCTCAAGCTGCCAAGTAAGATTTGGGAAAAGGAATTTGCCTTCAAGGATGATGACCATTGGTTAATGGATGTGTGGAAATGAGACTTTGATCACCGAAAGGAAAGGCTGGAACAAGTACTTGAGCGAGTAACTCTGGATGTTGAATGGGACAAGGAGGCTAGAGGGGATTACTTCTGATACCTGAAGCTGATGACTGGATATGAAGTGCCCGCTGTCAGGATCAATCCAGAAAGTATAAAGCCTCACTTCGAAAAGAGGATGGAAGATGGGATGTTAGCCAAGATTACTACATATTTTATAAGCTTTGCTTCCTGAGCTTTCACCCAATCCGAACTATTCAGAGACCACATTGCCAAGTATGAGGAGGACTCAGAAAAGCTTGTTAACAATTCCAAAGAATAGAGCTACCAAGTGTTGAGATCCGACATCATTGAGGTCGACAAGTTCCGACTGGTGATATTGAGGTTCATGGAGTATGCAGCTTTGAAGAAGCAAGAAGGAAACCCTGTTATTGATGAAGAATTTCTAAAGGAATAGCTTCAACAAAGAGCAATAAAAAAAGGATGAAAAAATGCTATAGTGCCACCACTAGAAGACAAAACAGGGATATGGACAAAATGTATTTTAAAAATGTAATATATTGGGGGGTAGGTAGAGCCCTAGTTTATAGTGAATTGTGGCCACACAAATGTAAATCAATCTTGGCCACATGTTCTACTTTTTGGAAACTATAAATAGGGGGTCTCCTCTCATTTTCAAGGAGAGTTGAGTTGTTGTAAAGACATGCTGCAAAAATTGCAATAGAAATACATTGATCCTGGTGCATTTATGGATTTCTTCTCATGTTTCATGATTCTTCTCTCATAATTTAAAGATTTAGTTAGATTTAATTTGTTGTTCTAGTTTCCTTTCAGTCAAATTTGGTAGATTTAGTAATGTTGTTCTTGATTGTGAAGATTTATGTTGTGTAGATGCTTTTCTTGTCCATACTTTTGGTCATTTTCTGCTGGTAGATGGCTATGCAAAGTTAGTCTGGACTTTGATTTTTAAATATTCCTTTAAAAATTTATCTTTGTTCATGCATATGTGTGGTGAATGAATGATAAAACATTTGCAGTCCTTAGAAGATAGCATATGTTTCATGATACTGTGAAATTTTTGGTTTAGTGAAATTCTATTTTTAGGAAACTATCCACAATAGAAGCCTCCATGATCACTATTCATTGGTAGTTGCAGGTCCAGGAACCCTCTCTCTTCTCTACTCTTTTTTCTTTTTTTTAATAAATAACCTATGCTAAGGTTCATTGCACATTGTAAAGCAAAAATTTAAAACATAAATAGAGTTCAAGACTATTGTTTGAACCTACAGTAAAGTATAGTAATTTCCCATCCTGAGAACTCTATTCGTAGATCCAATTCTCTTCTAGCTCAGTCCACGTAAGTCTACCCTATGATTACAAAAAAAATCACATTAACATCAATTGAGATATTCCATGCAAGTCATGACCTGACACCCGAGAGACCTTGGGGTAATTTTCAGCAACTTGTTGGATATTTCCTTTCAAGAGAGGTGATGCACCTACACATTACCTGTGTTGAGAGAGTGTGTCAAAACACCCATCAACACATCCATTTTATGAATCAAGATCATGAATCCAAGTTTTTTCAACATGGGTTATACATAATAGAGCAATCCAAATATCAATGGAGCATAATCCAACAATGGAATTATATGTTTGCAATGTTTTTACATCTTTTGAGTTGAATCAATTTGTTTTAGTATCTTTTAAGCACTGCTTTCTAATTTCATTAAGTATGGGTTTATATAATCTTTCCTATGTAGGTTTTTGAAGTTTCCTAACTCCAATTGTTTAATTGTATAATTTTACTAACACCCATATTTTCCCCTACGACACATACTCCAAGGATTGGAATGATCACTGCAAACACTTGGAGGTAATATTCTAGATGTGTTTATAATATGGGATATCTCTGAACCCTAAAAATATATTTTTGGCATAGAGAAATTTAAGCTCCTTGGATATATTGTGTCCACAGAGGGAGTGAGGATTGATCTAGAATGTGTCAAAAAAATGACCTTATCCCTCAATCCAAAATAATTAAGGCATTCCAATCATTCTCTGGGTAGATAAATTTTATTAGGTTTTTTCCTAACTTTGTTGAGAAGACAAAGGGAATTTCCAAGGCTTTAAGGGGAATCATCAAACTAGGATAAGGAATCAAGTGACTCCTATGAAATCAAAGATACACTCAAGAAGGCACTAGTGCTAGCAAGCCTAGATTACTCTAGGCCTTTTCAATTGTTTTATTTTACATTATTTTATACCTTTTATTGTTATTTTGATACAAAAGAATAATGAGGGGTATAAAAAATCGATAGATTTCTTCAATAAGTCTCTACAATATGTTGAACTAAAAATCTATAATGGAAAAAATGCTTATTCTCTTAGTAGAGATGTAAAAATTTTTAGACCTTATCTCATAGTTTCCAAGATCATAACTTTTCTTTGACATACAGTTGTTAAAGATATCCTTGTGTAGTAGGAGGCATCAAAGAAATTTTTTAGATGGATCAACAAGATCTTAGAGTATGATATGGAGGTACAAACAACCAAGCTAGCTAGAGGACAAGGCATAAAAAAAATAATGGTTAAATAAAATTTAGATGTTTTTGAAGTCCATCAGGTGAATTTTGGCTTCTCTTTCATTTCATGTCAGTTGAAGGATTGTCCTTGGTATAAGGACATTATATTCTATTTGGGAAACCTAAATTATCCTCTCTAGTTAAATGATAAGAAAAAGAGGATGCTAAGACTTCAAACTCAAAGATATGTTCTTCTCAAAAGATAGTTAATGCAAAGAAACCTTAATGGTGTGCTCTTGATAGTTTTAGATGTAGATAAATTTATAAGAGTTATTGAGGAATTCCACCAAGGATTATATGGTGTACATTATATTTTGAATACCACTACTCATAAGATTACGAGAATGGGTTATTGGTGGCCCACATTATTTAAAGATGTTTGCCACCAAAGGTTTTTTGGCAAGTTAGAATTTGTAGATGTACTTCTCCTTACTACCATTCCAATAGTGGGTTATAGATTTAATAGGGGAAATAATAGAAAGTTATAGCAAAAAATACAAGTGGATATTGGTGGCCACTAACTACTTTAAAAATGGTTGGAGGTAATCCAGGCTACAAGGAATGAAATTTCAAAGGTGGTGATTGATATTTTCTTAATAACATAATCACTAGGTTTGGTGTACCAAAAATAATTGTTTGTGATAATGCAATGTGTTTTAGATATCATTATTTTGTTGATATGTGATCACAATATGGGATTTATTTTACACGTTCATCACCTTATCATATATATAGGAAAAAGGACAAGATGAGTTTAGCAACAAATATATCATAAACATCATCAAAAAATCTTTGAATCTGAACAAGAAAAGGTAAGATAAGCTAAAGATTGTTGCTTCGGAAGATAGGGTAACTTACAAGAAGACTATTGGGAAGATTTATTTTGAATTAACTTATGATATCAAGTAAAAATTACCAATCATCCTTGAGTTATCAGTCTATAAGTTACTATGAAAAATTGAAGGGGAAGAAGAAAGTGTTATTTATCAAAGAATACATGAGTTGATTGAGTTGGAGGAGACAAGAAAGGTCACCCATGAGAGAAATTTGGTGAGGAAAAAATAAATATTTACAATCTATAACCAATTACAGTATGCAAGTTCTTAGATTATTTCCAATTTTACAATTCTCTATTACTCACCCCTATTATCCTATTTTCACACACTAGAACCTCTTCCAAACACTGGTTCCTTTCCTCAATTTAATTATTTTCTCATAGCACGTACACCAAGTGAGACATGACCTGATCACTCTTTCTTAATACTACATACAATGATTTATTTATTAATTCACTTTCCTCAAGCATTGACCAAATAATGGTGTGTGGCCTCTTTCTTTTTCTTTACTCTTTCTTACCCATCACAACCCCTCATATCATACCCTTCACCTTACTCAAGCCACAACTTGTTTGTTCCCTATATTTCATTTGGTAATAATAATTTTACTCCTCCTTTGTCTTGCTCACATGACCCTCCTCTCCTATTCCTCTTCTTTATATATGCATTCACATGCGTGTTACGTTATATGGTGTGACCTATCCTTTCCTTCTATCTACAATTTTAAGGATTCATTTATGGTGCGAGTTTCACTTGGATTATACTCCAAATACCATGGCTCGGTCCATGTTATTCTCTTGTTCTACATAAAATAACTCTTTTCCTCCATGAGGAGCAACACCATATTTTGTTTTTATCTACACTTTTTTCTTATTCAAACTGGTGTTCTCTACTTTATTTACATATTTTATCTCCTCTTTTTCAAGACATGACTTGTTAGTTCCAATTATTTATAAATTTTGTTTTAATTTTCTCTTCACTTCCCAAATGCAGCCCTCCACTTTTAACTTTGCATATATTTTATATTGCATTCTCTTCATAACCTATTCCCTACTACGATGTGGCCCCCTTTATGCTACAATTCTACATTAATTTCCCTTACTTGGTAGGACCCTCTCCATATTTAGCTGCATGGGTTCATCTCCCCTTTGTAGTCTCCATTTTATTCATTGATTTTGGTCTTTTTGACTTCCTCCCAAGGTCAAGACCCTTGGTTTTTCTAGTTTTGTGAATTCACTCCCTTGCAAAATGTAGAGCCATACACTTACTTTTTAATTTATTATGCATTTTTTCTTACTCATACTCTTTGTTGATGGTGTTTTCTGCACATCAACAACTTAGACAGAATATGATATCCTATCTCTTTTGAAAGGTAAATCTCTATGGAAAAAGAGATAACCCCAAGGTCTCTAATGTTAGGTCTTGACAATGCAATAAAAAAACTCAGTGATAAATGTAAAAATGCTGGTAATCACAAAGGGGCCTTACTACAAGCAAATACTGGATTTTGAATTTATCAGATCAAAACAATGAATTGATACTTGGAATCTTGGTTTGAACCCTGATAATAAAGAAATGTCAAAAGATAAAGGTTTGAAAGATGATTCTAAGACTACTTCTAACCTTAAGATTGAAAATGCCAAAAGATAAAATGCTTAAAATGGACCGATTTCTCATAAACTAATTTTTGTTTAACTCAAATAAATCTGCAATTTCACAAAAATAGTGCAATCTTCTAAGGTATTTAAAGATTTTAAAATCACAAACATTCATTCAGCCAATCCTATTACAATTGAGATGAACAAATCCGTATAACTGAACTAAGCACAATTTTAAGTCCAGGCTAACTTTGCAAAGTAGCTAACAATCAGCTAACTTCAAAAATTATGGACTAGAGATCGCTGCAAACATTCCAAACATGAAACCCTAAGCATCATCAAACCATTTAACTATAAACTTATAAACAATTTTAAAGATAGAACAACAAGAACCATGTTGGATGAAACTCCACAAGATAGATACCAAATCACAATATCTCTCTTATATTAATTCATCCAAAATAGCAACAACTCCAATTTTCTGTTACAACACTTGCTTGAAAATAAACTCTAATTTTCTCTAATTTCAAATATCTATTCTATCACTTATCTATCCTCTCCCTATCTCGATATGCCTATCTATATACTCAAATGAGGCAACATGCCTGTTTTCTAGAGAATCCCTAAGATAGGTCGGCCCAAAAATAAGAGTTTACAATAAAACACCACCTACAAGAGGTCAGCCTCAAAGATATTCGAACATAACCATGAAATGTGCAATTAGTACCAATTTCATCCGAGTCAGCCACAACACAAGAAGGGTTGGCCCAATGCATGTGAATAATGGGAAGCACAAATCTCAATGTAACCCTATATAGCTACTTCCCATCCTTATCTTTAGCTCGATCTTCCTCACCATGCACGACCAACAAGACTCTATCCAGCTCAGCAACCGGTGGCATAGGAAAAATCCTAATCCTTCTCTCAAGAGACTTGATGTCATCTCTTTCCTTCCTAACTACACCATCCCAATCAGCTCTATTAGTTAGAAATCTGTCCATAACTGCAATATAAGTTGTAGCATCATCTAGCTGATGCCCAGTAACCGGTCCTTCACAAATTGGAGAATAAACATCTCTCCACAATTTCCTAAGTTGCTCCAGATTAAGATGTTTCAGAGAAAACTTCTTTCTTCCTGTCATGACCTCAAAGAATGAGATACATCTATCATTGATACTAGTCAGAGTGTCCTCAATCTGCCTTGCTTGTTTGTGAATCTTCTTTAGGGCCTTCTGCCTCATTTGCAGGATTTCAAACCATTCCCAAGGTTCATAAACCCTTGGAAAAGGAAGAATCCCACACTTTACCAACTTATCCTTGGTGAATTCCATAATTTTTGTGGTTTTCTGCAGTAGGAGATCGATATCCTCCTTGTCGTGAGCTAATACAGCTTTCAACCAATCTATTGATCGCATAACATCCCTTACAGCTGACAAAACATCCTTAATGGCAGCATCTCCCTTGGTTTGGACACCCTGCAACCAAGCAACTTTAGCATGTGTGGTACCTTTCATCTTTTCTAGTTCAGATATTGTCTCTTGAGGCAAGAAACCTACAACAAAGGAGGAAGAGCCAATAGCCTGCAAGGGTTTCATCAACTCTTGCAAATACTTCTTTAGTTTATCAGTCTCTCTCTCCAACTCATGCTAAGTTTGCACAAATTTCTTCAACCTACCCACAATTACAACATTGGAGCCTTCATACACCTCAATATCCTGTTCTACAGAAGCATTCCCTAGGTCAACAGTTTGCACATGATAATCTTTGGCAGTTACATTGTCTCTATCTTTATCTGGAGTAGGGGTAGCAATGTGGACCACTTTGTTGCCTGACCCATCTCTCTCAATCCAAGACACAACCCTAGCTTTCTTCTTAGCCTTTCCTTATTCAACATTTGCCATCAAGACATCCCAATTAGGAGGAGCATCCTCTACTATCACCATTTTACTTTTCAACTCCTCATCCAGCCAATTTGGAACAATAGACTCGGTTGACACTGCATCCTGCTTCTCCTACTGTTCATCAGTTGTATCCTTTTCAACACTTGGCACTTTGGGAATATCCATTACCGGATTTTCCTTATCTTGCAACTATTTTTCCACAACAACCTACACCGGTGAAGGGGCCTTAGCTGGTATTTCCTCCTTCTGAGGAGACTTATTCAATTGCTCTCTTACAGGTGAATCTGCATGTGACACCAAGGGAGATTGAATCACCTTATCAATTTCTACCTCTACATTATAGAGGTCTCCTTCCTAAAATTCTTCTTCTCCCAAATCCTTAGGATCTTCATCCTTCTTTGGTTCCTCTTGTGTGCTACCAGTATCTTGAGGAATGGAGACACTCACTTGTTCAACAACATGAACATTCACTGGAACATCCTCCTTTATTATAGTATCCCTTGGGGAAGGATTCCTTGATCTCCTCATGTACACTTGGGTTCTTTCCCCTGAGCTTTCCACCTCTATCACTAGAGGCTCAATCTCCTTATCAGTTTTGGGAGCCTCCTCCAGTTTCTGTGATAGATTTGTAATCCTTCTTCTCTTTGTCAATGGAGGAGAAATTTCTACCTCCTCTTCCTCTTCTTTATCCTTTTTAGCTTCTTTCTTTGAGGCATGTCTCCTCTTCTTGGTGACAAGTTTCTCTGCTTACTCACCTCTGTCACCTTCTCCACTTGAACATCCCTAACCTGGATCCTAAAAGGGGAATCCACCTTTTCTTTACCTTTAGGATCTAGTTCAAGTGACTCCTTAGAAGCAGAATGAGACTCTAAGTCTCCCATCAGATCATAAGTACATGGGATGGCCTCACTCTCCAATTCTAACATTTTGTGCTCCAACCACATCTTGGTGTACTTGATCACCGAGGTCATGATTTGGTCCAAATCTATTTTTTCCTCTTCTAACTAGTCAACATCTCCAACTGGCCTATCGTTCACTGCCTCATAGACATGAACTTGGATTAAGTTTCCATCCTCTTCCACCTGGTTAGGGATGGAATTCACATTGTATAACCTCACTAGATCCACTAGAAGTCTAGAGAACTTCTTCTTCCTTACCTCAAATTCATCAGTAAGGTTAACTTAGTAATCTTCAATATGAGCCTTATGGCTATATTTCCTACTGGCCTTCTTTTGTGCTTCACCAGTGATGTCAAAAATTTCTCTCTTGGAATGGAAAGAGAGACCAAAATTACTCATCTCCTCCTCAAAAGCATGAGCATACTAGATAGAAGGACAAACCTCACCCATTCCTATCTTCAAGGGAAAGTCATTCCCAAAACCCATTTTATGCATTTCTCCCTTCACAACTATGTCGAAGTCACAAATTTTCCTAGTGACTTCCAAAAATAGAATATGATTAGTAGGATACCTCAGGAGTCTGTAGGGAGCCCTTTGAAAACCATCAATTCTAATGTAAGAGAAAGTGGGGAATGAGATAAACCATGCCCCACATCTCTTTATCAATTCCTTCGCCTTGTCAGAAATTCTCATATGCTCTGCACCCTGGAGCAATCTAGTGATGCACATTGTGAAAGCATCATTGGATCTTCTATAGCTTCCTCCAATTAGGTGCAACTGTGGATACACCTCATATATGGAATCCTATCCAAAGGTACCCCTAGTGCTTAACCCCTTGTATGGGTGAAGTCTTGCCAATGAATACACTAGGTAGGAGGTCATGGTAAAAATATTGGTTTGCAAGACATTGCATAACTGCTCATGGATCACTACACTTATAACACCTGCCTAGTGATAATCTATTCCTTGCTCCATCCAAGCAATTACATTAAACATCCAAGTCTCGAACACCCCTGCACTCTTCAATCCTACCAGTCTGCTGAGAAGAGTGATGACATTGTAATACTCTCTCTTGAGCTTAAGTATGAATAGTTGCTTTGGCAACTTGGAGAAATGGGACTTAGGCTTCTCGAACCAAGAGTTAATCACCTACTCGGACTTAACTACATTGTCTTCATAGTACTTTCTAGCACCATCCATGTCAAAAGCCACCACATGTGACTTGTCAGGCATATCAAAAGTTGCAACAATGGATATAGGGCTAAAGCCTGCCAGAATCCTTCCTTGGGGACCAATTATTCTTTGTGTCCCTCTATCATTGTTCCTGGCACACTCAATTACCAATTCATAACACTGCACCGTGGAAGGGAATCCTGCTACATGGGCCAATCCGGAGTCCACCATTCTCTTTGCCAATAAAGGAGGGTTTTGTGCTGACATCTCAGCCTTAAATTCTTCATAGTCCCACATACCCACATTGGTATCAGTGATTCCTGATCAAATAGAAGTCAACTTACTTTTAGGAATCCTGCTCTTTATGTCCAACTTGACCTTCTTTGCATTAGAGATGGTAGAAGTCTCTGCACTTGGATTTGTTGCCTTCCCTTTTCCTCGACCAACAAAATCTTGTCTTGATCCTGCCTGCAAACAAATAAAGATGACCACAATCAGATCCAAAAGAAACAACAAGTGCAGGAAGTCAATATCTCAAAGTTCAAGATTTGGCCTCCCTTCGCGGATTCCACACTGGAGAGGATTTCGGGGAAAATACGGACAAGGCGAATTCCAGCGAACCAAGCACACAACTCCCATAATATCACATTAATCCATCAATTTAACAAAGGAGGAACCTTAAAAACACTTAGCATAAGTTCATTTAATCAATCAAGTACATCATCAATAAATCAATTCCTCATAATCATCATATTCAACATTTTCCTAGAAAACCCAAAAGAATCTGCCCGAGATGGATTTTAATGAAAATAGCAACAGTTATAACTAACTTGGGAAAACGAAGAAGGCATGAAATATCTGGGAAAATCCGGATGACATGGATTTTAGTGAGAACTAGATAAACTATCATTAAAGCACAAATCTGGGAAAATGACCCGACTGCGGATTCCGGGAAAATCTGGAAGAAGAGGATTTTGGAGAGATAGACAAAAATCCAAGAAAAAGTGGTAAAAGAGAAAGAATAGGAAAAGTCAGGAGAATCCGGGAAAGCGAAATTCCACGAGGACCTCAAAAACCCAAACCCGAAGACATTTTCTCACCTTTACCAAAATGATTCTCGCGACTCCGGATCTAAGGCCTGCACCCTGACAACAACCTAACCTAGATCTCCAATGGATCAAATATGAATTTAGAACACTCCTCACAGCAATTCAAGAGGGATTGGCTATGCCCTAGGTCAAGAACCCTAAAATATCCGCCATGAAAGCACGAAGAACCAGGCACAACTTGCTCACATACTAAAATAGGAAGTTAAAAACCAATGCAAGCAAAAAACCAAAAGAATAGAAATACTAGACCAAGAGTAAACACTCAATGATCAACCTGTTGGACTAGTAAAACAACGGAAACCCCAAAATGCCCAGTCATGACATGCATACCCAAGGAAACAATGAAGCCAGGAAGAACCAGAAAGAAAATGAAGTAAAGTAACCAAACCAGCAGAGAAAAGTGCATATCTACATAGCATGAGAGCGAAAGGACTGAAACTGGTGACGCCAACAAACAACTTTCAAACGCAAGCAGGATACAAGCCACACACACGGAATTCAAATGAAACCATCGAAATGGCTTCAAAATCCTTCATCCAGAAATACACCAGAGGCTCCAAGACTCAAGCTCAAATGATAAGCATGTAGACAAACACAAATGATCAATTACTTCCCAAAATCCAATATATCAATGCTCCAAAAATCCGCACAAACGCCATTAATGCGGTCGATAAGACAACCATGACCACAAAAAACTCAAAGATTCAATAGAGAAATGGACTTCAGAGAAATCCGGACATGATGGATTTCCCCAAATTCGGGTCGAAAGAGCAGTCACTTCTAGACTCTGAAAGAAAATCGGGAGAATCTGGCCAAGGCGGATTTTCCCAAAAATAGTGAAAACTCTGGTGTGCAGTCAGAACTCAAGATTTTCAATAAAATTCCTAAGTGTACCACTTCAATTGGAAAAATGGACATCAAAGTACGAGCCCAAGCAAGCGAAAACCCCCAAGAAAGAAGGGCCAAAACACCAAAAATTGAGAAAAGAGGGTCCCCACTTTCAGTGGGGCGTGTGTGCAAAAATTGCACAACACTCTCCTATGCTCCATAATAAAAAAATGGTTTTATTATTTTTAAATTATTACTAAGATCAACATATATTTGGATCCCTATGAAACCCATTCAATCTCATAGAGAAATTGTTATTCCAATAACCATAATAAAAATAATTCATTGAATATGACAACAATAAAATTCACATTCAAAATTAAAATCAAAACACAACATTTTTTTAACCAATGACAACAATATTGTTCAATCTCCACCAAAATTGACCATCGAAACCAAAATGAAATTCAACTCTAAAAACTAACCACAAACTCTAAAAATGTAGCAATGAACAAAAATCATACCAAAACAATTGAAATCAAAATTGAATTGTTTTTGGGTGACATGGATCACCAATTCACTTGAATGCTCCTACATCAATAAATATCTTGTTCAATTCCAAGAATCTCTAACAGATAAGAAGTAAAAAAATATATTGAAGTAAAATGTCTATACAATACATTAGGCTTTTTATATTTAAACTCATGAAGATATTATCAAATACAAATGACTAATTAATCACTTATTCTTATAAATTTCCCAAATAAAAATAAGGTTTTTTAAAAATCTATTGACTTAGAGTGTTTCCCTTTTATTCTATTCATTTTCTCCACTCTTCTTCTTTTCTACTAACCCTTTAAATTTCAAATAAAATAAAATAATGGTCTACCTCTCTTCCCTTGCATTCTCATTTTCTTAATATTTTATGCCCCTTTCTATTTCTCTTCCTTTTCTAAGATTCAATATGCAATCTAATCCAATTTCACTCACTCGAGCTCATTGGGTGAGCTAAGATATTTAGGGAGAGAATGTGAGAGTGTTGGTAGTTTTGAGCCACTCTTCTATCATTTAACTCTACACTCCTTAAGAAATAAACTCCTAAATTTTCATTCCCCTCTTCTCTTTTTTTTGAATTCTCAAAAAATATAATTTGGTTTTGTTTCATTATTTTATATAATTAATTTTTTTTTCTTTTCTTTTGAAACCAAAATATTTTTTGATTTACAAAAATTCTAGCTTCATAAAAAACATGCTTGATGGGCACGACAAGGAAAGACTTTTAAATTTATGATGAAGAGATATTATAATCTCAACTTGACACTAATGAATCCAAAAATAGATTAGAAACACTATTAGTTTGCAATTTGGTTGTACACTTGAGGTGTGTCTATCTATGTATGCTCTTCCCTCATGAGTTTTAATAATGATTTTGGGAATCATAAACATTTTCATTACTATTTAATTCAAGTAGGAGGCCTTCTTGGGGATTTCATCACCTCAAGGTCAACCTCAACCACATTTTCAAGTGGGTTATATAAATGAGGGAGAATGAAAGTTACACCCCAAAGTGTGGCCAACATCCTTTAAGCCAAGCCTCATGACCCTCGGTCCATTGAGATTTGTATAGTTGAGGAGAAAAGGGGAGACCCTCTTGACTCAAACATCCATAGATGGGCTTATTGTTCACCGATATCCCACTATGAACCTTGTTTATTAGTAGCCTTTAAGACTATCAACCATTAGCTTGGGATAATGCAACATATAATATCATGTGTAAAGTAACTCATCATGTACTCCCCCTTGTTGAGGTGACTGAAATTCCTTGATTTGTACCTTGTCCTTTTTAAGTTGAGAAGTGCAAAGGTGGTACATGACCTTCATATACTCTAGTCACCCATTCATTGTGGAGGTATTTTCTACTACATATGGGCTTATCCTAAGTTAATACACCTATTCTAATACTAACTAGGCTATGCATTTTTTATGTGTATTCATTATTCAACTACCTATGACACCAAATAACATGCTCTTGTTGGAGAAGACATGTGAATCTATCAAAAATTAAAAAAATTTAAAAACTCTAGATTGATTTAGGTTGACTTGAAAAACCCTATCCTTGAGTCACAATGACACATTTGACCATCATCCTATAGCATTTTTATGTTTTTGTGCCACTTCTGATTGCATATCGACATATTTGATTTTTCATATCAACGCTTTTTTAAAACTCGATGCTTTATTTAAAAATTTCTCTCTGTCAACACATATTAGGACAATGATGTTTGTGATTGTAACAGATTCATTATTTTGACAATACCCACCACTTTTAAAAATTCTAGTCACTTTTTCTAAGGAAGTGCACCACTTTTGTCCAATTAAATCAATACTTTTGCAAGCGACATGTTTGACTCTGTCAAAATTTTCCATAATTCTCAAAATCTTAAAATCTAAAAACCAATAATCAGTCATTATAGGACAAGAGAATTGTTCTAAACAAAATTGTAGTTATCACCAACATCCCAAAATAGTAATGCAAATGTTCTATCTTCATCCCATCTCATTCGTTCATATTGAACCTCTTTAATCACATCTTAGTGTTCTTTGGACCAAACATCAACTTCACCAAACCAGCAAAAAAATCCATCCAAACAACAACCAAAATTTTACATAAGTCATTGATTCATATCTCATATCTTATCCTCTAGTTTAACTTCTTTCTTGAAAATAATAATTTTTCAAGTACCTAATTAAATTAGCATCAAATAATTGTGAGCTAGCTTGCTTATTAGTCATCATCTACTTCTAAGTTTGTAACCTCATTATCCTCTTCCTTCACTTGGACTCATCAGTCTAGTACAAGAAAGGATTATCATTAAACATCCATATCAAAACTTTGTCTATTAGAGGTTTCATATCTTCCACCCATCCAATCATCATCAAAACATTGGTCCAAGCCTACTTAGGTTTCATTACTAGTCCAACATGAAACAAAGAAAACATCCACTCAAATCATCCTCATCCAATTTCACACCTCACATCCCATAGGATCACTACAAGTTCTATTCCTAAAACAAGGTCCCAACACAAGAAAAACATGAAGTCTAATGGGTGTTGCCACAATAGTGTGTCTCACTTTTGGGACATGTGTTTTTCTTGAAATCACTTTTTATAGAAAAACTATTGGTTTAAGCCCTAAAAGGTTCCATCTAAAGGGTTTTAATTGAAGAGGGATAGATAAGACCCCTTAGATCAAACCCCCTTGGATAGAACCTGTTAGAACCCAAAATTTCCATAAAAAATCCTAAGTTTTTCTCCGTTTTAATCCATAATTTTCATATCTTTTCATAAAAAAATCATTCACTACCTTTTAAAATATGCTTACAACTTTTACCGCTGCCTTTATATTCATTTCTATATTACTTACCGCTTTACTGTGGCCTCCCACAATGGGCTCACGGTATGGCGGTAGCAGTCAATAGGTTGACATAAGGTTCATACCGCCACACCGCGCGCGATCAATTCATTGACCGCGGTATCGCGGTGGCGGTGAGATAACCGGAAAAGGTGGTGGCGAGTGGTCAGAGATGGCAGCCAAGATCTTACTACGGTACCATGGATGGTCTTCGAGTAGACCATGGTGACTGCGGTAATAGTTAGTGTAGTGGTTGTTAGACAGTGGAGGGGAAGCCACTGCGGTACCGCGGACGGTCTCCAACTAGACCGCGGTGATTATGGTGAACGATTTGTAAGCAATGAAGGGAGCAGTTAATGTGGTTACCATGATACCACGGGGGGCTCCAATGAAGACCGTGGTAAACCATTAGCAGTCGACAGTCAACGAAGGGTCAAAGGTTAGCAAGAGGTTCAAGTGGAGACCATTGTGACTGCGGTGAATATTCAGAGGTTGGAGGCAAACAGTCAGTGAGCGGTTACCGCGGTACCATAGCCGCTAAAATAGAGACCACGGTGAATGTGGTAATGGTCAACCAAATGATTAGTAAGCAAAGTGGTGGATGGGTAGTGGTTACCGCGGTATCGTAGCTGCTAAAATGAAGACCATGGTAGTGCGGTAAGCAGCGAAGGTAACTGCCAAAGCCACTCACCGCTCAACCGTGGGTGGAAAAGTCAAACCTGCAGTAGAGCGGTAAAGCAATAAAAACCACGGGGAGATAAAAATAAAGGCAATAAAAAGTATAAAATGCCAATAAGATAAGAAATACAGGCGGGAAGGGATAAAATGAAAAATAAAAGGCAGAACTATTGTAAAAAATATTTAATTTGCCGAGAGGCAATATAATTAAATATTTTAATCTCTATCAAAGAAATTCGAACGGCTATAACTAGAAAATTGAAGGGTCATGACCCTTGGCATGTATTGATAAATAATTTGAAAATTAGTGGTAGAAGGGGAGATTGAGGAAGAAAGGAGTTAAGGGGTTAGAGGTGAGAGTAGGAATGAGATTTTTCCCAGTAGGGGACTGGGAATGCAAATAATGTACAGACTTTCTGTGAAACAGATCAATGGAGAGATTATTTTGAATTGCTAAAACCTTCCTATTGTTAATTGTTGTGTTGGAATAATATATATTTCTTATTTAATTGTCTCCAACTTGAAGTCCTTTGATCATTTAAATCAATATATCAAGCATATGTTTAATTCATTTGTGTGATTTTTATTTGCTAGTATCTACAAGCCAGAATTAAATTCCTTCAAGTAAATCACAGTGATTTAGGATTTCTTTTGGATTGTTGAAGTAGAATTTGATAAGAAAACATTCTAGCCTTATTTATGCAAGTCATAAATCAATGAGGTTTTATGCCAGTCATATAGTTTCATTTTTTAAAGTGCCTAGCAATTTGAATTATGACAGAGAGGGAAATACATTCAATTCTTAATATTCTTGACTCCATTGCCCATGTGGACAAAAGGCACTAATCTGCCTCAACCCAGAGATAGAATTTCATTTCAAACAATTTATTCAAATTCCATTCATTTTTGTAGTAGGAGTAGGATTAGTTGTAGATATTCTCATCTATCCACTACTTGATTGCCATTGTGGGTAGATTATTGCATCAGGAAATACTTTTAAATCTGCATCATTCATTAGGTTCACCTGCCTTGGTCTAGCAGAACCTAAAGAGAAGAAGGTACAATTGCATCAATTGGCCTTGTACGTTGACCAAAAGTGTAGTAAGAGCCTGGAAAACTCTTCTGGTTAAAACCTGCATTTTTGAGACCCAACAAAACCCCTCTAGTATTAAATCATACCCACAATGGAGTCTCATTCACACCTATCAAAATGCTGGTAAAAAAACACTTTTTCTTTACCTTTTGAGGGATTAAATAAGTCATTTAGAAATTATATTTTACAAGATTTTCGCCCTTGAAATGAGACTTCTAAAAAATATAGTTTTGATATGTTTTTATTTTATCATGTATTTATTTTTAAATTTTTACTGAACATAGGTTTTTCTTCAAACATCAACCTCTTCATTCTATAGAGGTAGAAAAATAGTAAACCATTAAAAAAAAACAATAAATACCCTTGTCCTAGTTATTGATGTCCTTGTTTCACCAAAAAAAAATGGATTTCGATATATACACAAGTTAGGTTGGACAACACAGACATATGTCCAAATTATAGTTACTGTGACTTTATAAATTTATTAAAAAAAATATATGTGAATATTTTTATGAAAAATATCCTTTCCCTAGATATTGATGTTGAGAATCTATATTTCAAAAATTAGAATTTTATCCTTTATAGAAAAAAAGTTATATTGGATGACACAAAGGTTACTTTATGAAAATGTTGTTTTCTGTTTAAAACTAGTTAAATGAGATATTGAAATATTCATGATTTATTTCAAAAAAATTCAAAAAAAATATTTTTAGAATCCACACACAAATTTCCATAAATCACTAGTTCGTATCACTTCAAATTCTTAACAGTTTGGATTCTATAGGTCTCAGAAGATGAAGATTCAATTAAAAATATTGATGTAAATGTCCATCTTGGGCAAAAATAAAGACATAGTATTATGATTTCACCCTAATCCTAGTAGTTCTAGTGGACCCACTCCCATAATTTATACTGAAATAACCATGGGAATCCATGTCATTGAGTTCAATCCTAGAGGTTATAGTACTCCACAACAAAAATAACAAGAACAAAGAGTCATCATATAAGACATTACTAATGAGCATGAAGGGTTCATAGAGTATACTCGCGAACAAATTTTAGAGATGACACGAGACCCATCCCTTGTTAGAGCACTTGATGTTATGTTATGTGTTTTCCTAATCGATTCTTGCTCAAACTTGCACAAGGAGGTGCCAAACTAATTGCTAATTTTGAAATTAATACTCTCAGGGAACAATCCCTTACACATGTTGTGATATCCACTAATCTTATGTATGAAATTGAACCCTTGGTACATCATGTCATACAACAAATAATAGTACTTTCTATACAATTTTTTTTGAGTCAACCTACCATACCTCCATTCGATGTGGATTTGTTAACCTTTTCAAGATAATACATAAATTTATTGTTCTACAACCAAGGTGTAGGAAACCAAACAAACCTAGGTATTCAAAATACAAACATCCCACCATCTGCAACATACACATCAAATCAACCCAATCTAGGCATTCCAAATCCCCAAAATCCTAACATAATCAATTACGAGACTAATCCATTCACAATACCTACCCCTTCACAAAATATACACCTAGGTGTCCCTAACATTCAAAAACATCAACCAACACCTCAAAAACATCAAACAATACCTCAACAACACCAACCAACACCTCAACAACATCAATCAACACCCCAACATCAGCCATTGCCTCAACAACATTGACACCTCAACAACAACTCACACATCAACATCAACAAAAACCTCCAATACCACAACATATTCGACACCATCAATACATCTCCCAACAACAACATATACCTCAAATTCCACAACATCAATATGTTGCCTACCAACAACAACAATACACACAACAAAACTCCCAACATCCCCTATACATCCATTATCAACAAGATTCACAATAAAAAACATACCACAACATCAAAATGATTCATATGACACAATTCCACCATAACAAAATAATCCTTAATATCAAACAAATCTGCAACCTCAACACATCCCATACAACACATATGACATGTCATCTAACATCCTCCTAAATCAAAATCCAACATACAATTCATCTACCATACCCCAATACAACCCAACACCAAACAATTCCCGTCATGATCTAGCATCACAAATCTAGAGCTTATAATAGAAAATCAATGATATATATATGGGAAACACAAAGAAATTGTATACTCTTCTGTTGAACATGCTAGAATATTGAGAGGGGGGTAAATCAGTATTCTTTAATTTCAATTTAAATCCTTAGCTACTAAAGCTAAGTCATACCATTAATCATTCATCTACTTAATCAACATAGAAAAGAAGATAAGCATCCACACAAAAAACACAATTGACACCAGATATACATGGAAAACCCCACAAGGTAAAACCTTTTTGAGAAAAGTTGCTTGGATCTACTGTCCAAATCAAGCCTTTACAAATAAATAATAGTTACAACTTTGATTTAGGGCTACAAACCAAGGAAGCTACAACTCCCTAATTACAGTTTTGGGGTTACACCCAAAAAAGCTACAACTCCCCAATTAAAATAATTGGAAAATGACTAAATTTATGGCTTCAACCACTAATAATCATCAATTTTGCCCATTAGGTCTATGGTGGACCTTGCCACAATATTCCCATACACTTACAGATCCTCACACATATACTTACATTTCTTCTCATCTTTGATCTTCTATATATATCATCCACATGCTTTACAAATATAAATTTGTAAAGGGGAAAATAAGCATGAGGAAACAACCATGGAATCAAATGAATGAGATTAAAATATAGAAAAATCCCAACCTACTCATGAAATTAAATCATAAGACAATGAATCAAGAAATGAAATCATGAAAGAGAACATAAATTGAATTCATGAATTACAATATTACCATCCCATGTCGAAGTATAATTTGTATTGATGTCAGATTGCTTGGATCAATATGAAGCCTCCATTGTTGTGCAAAAGCTTCAAAAGGTATATTAATGGTGATAAAATATGTAAGTGTTTTCTCTTAAGAAATTAATAATGAATTCAACATGACCTCTCCACACAAATTCTCTAGATTTTCTCTGATAATTTTTGAGAAGGAAGAAGGTTGTTTTATAGATTTCTAGGTTTCAGATGAACGATCGAAATTCAATAATGGAAGATCGTGATCAATAGTTGAGAACCATTGAGAAGAAATAGATTGGTTAGTTAACTCCTCTGATTGATCCAACTAAGGATTTTAATTGGATAATCAATGTGATTAGATTGGAATGATTGGTGGGATTGAGAAAGTCAGGTTGAGTGTTTAGTGGGATTGAGAAAGTCAAGTTTAGTTATGAAATAGATGGGTTAGTTAACCAATTAAAATGAGAAATTAGTGGTCTTGATTTTCTCAATCAAAAAAGGGGCGAGGATAATTAATTAATTAATATTGGAGATGAACGTGCAAGTTGCTTTTGACTTTAACAAATAAAGATACATTTATTTGTTGACCATGTTGAGTGATTTTTGAATAATTGATTTAATTATTTAAATTTAGAGAAGCGAAAGTGGTTTAATCAAATTATTAATGATAACAATTTAATTGATTTAGATTAATAAGGTATATTAGTGACATAATTAAATAACTTGTGTTTATTTAATTAATCAGGAGGAATAAAGTTAGATTAATGATGAAATAGTGTATTAATTAAATAATGTAGGATTATTCAATTAATATATAGAAATAGGGTTAATTAGTGAAATGTTGTGAAAAGTAATTATATAAATGATAATGATGCCAATGATGAAAAAATGCAATTCAGGATGTGTGATATGTGTTAAGTAATTTTTACATGTCTAAATTCTGCCCCTCTTTGAGACAAAGTACTAGTTACATTATTTCAAAGAATTCAATGTTCAGGTCAAGATTTGATTTTTTTTAATATGCCACATTGTGCCCTAGCAGTCAACAAAAAGATAATATGATGCTGGGTTGCTCCCTCGAAAGGTTGGTGGGAAAAAGTTCTATCTGGGTGGGCTCGTGACAAGGTTTTTGTGTAGTTTAGATACATAGAGGACAAAAAAATAGGCTATAGGGACCAAGTTTATAATTTTGGATGTTCTAGAGTGCTCAAAATTTAAACCTAGGAGGGTTCCCAAGGTAAACATTAGGGTTTGGGGGGGTTAAAATAGGAAATTAGGGTTTCATTTTTCCTTATTTGCACTTTGAGTCTTGGAAATTCTTGCCTTTGGAGATTAGGTTGTTGTGATTGTCGATTTGTGATGGTGAGGATTGTGGGTTCTCCACACAAAGTAGATGTAGTTCGTTAGTTCGGGAGGCCAACCGATGTAGGGATTGTGGTAGGTATTCTTTCCATTTTCGCTTTCATTATTTCCTATTTTTGTATTTAATGCTCAATTTTTTTTTAATGATAGCGGTAATTTTTTTTTTTTGGCACTATCATGTTGATTTGTACGCTATTGTAGCTTGTAGTTTAGCCGCTTCCACAAAAATCAGCTACTGTCGTAAAATGTGGCCACTTTTGTAAAATGTAGTCATTATTGTCAGCCATTATAGTAAAATCCAACTGCTATTGTAAACCTTTTAAGATCTTAAATGCTATTATCAAAAGTAACCTCTATTGTTCTTGTAATAGGATCACTATCGTATAAAGTAACTGCTATTGTAGTAAATAGGGATGCTATTGTAAAATAGGGCCACTATCATCCTAAAAAAGTTTGCTATTATAAAAAAAATACTGTTTTAGCTAGGTTTCTTGCAGTTCTAGGTTTGTGATTTGATTTTTTTGCAAATTTTTGATGTTGTGGGTTTAATGTTTTTGGTGGTTCTCAAACCGCTGTATTCTAGAGAGTGATGGTCACCACAGTTGTTGGATTTCATTGCCAGGTTTCTGGAGGTTGAGAGAGAATTTCTTGAAGTGGTTATATCTATTATATGCTTGAGATCAGATGTCATAGGGTGATGATGACTGTACTAGTCGAGAGATGGAATTCTAAGATTTCGTCCTTCCATATTCCTATTGGAGAGGTGACCATTACCCTTGAGGATGTTTGGAGGATTTTGAGGATACCCATTCGTAGTGAGTGGGTCACTTATGATGTTACCTACGGTACCCTTTCCATGCAATAAGTACTTGGTGTGTGGTATCTATAGGTAGTGGACTTTGAGATAGATTGGTTTCCATTTGTTGATGGTGTCAATCCTTTATCTATGGTGCTGGTTGGATTGATTATCAAGCCTCTAATGCTTGGTCGTAGAGGTAGGGGATTTCCTATTGGCTGGGGAATTTATATAGAGTAGATGATGGATCATGAGACCATATATGCTTGGGGTTCGTGTTTGTTAGCGAATTTGTACAAAGACTTGCACGTGGCCGTATATTGGGGTGACAGTTCTATCTTAGCAAGCATGAATCTTCTACATGTGTGGGATTGGGAGAGGATCGTAGTGACTAGGCTAAATGACATACTTCAACAAGATGCACATGATCCCTTCTCTAACAACTTTTTTGATTTCTTACATTACATTTGTCCAAGTAGGCTATCTTATTAGAGAGGCATTTTTTATGATATGACTGAGTTTATTTGGAGGCCATGGCTAGCCTATGAGGCTTGGATAATTTTCCTTACTATAGATAGACATGGTGGCTTATAGGCCATATTGAAATTATTCTTTAGAGCTATCCTCTTGATAGGTTTATTTGGCAGTTTGAAGAGAGATAGATCATATTCATTGATGATTACCATGCACACTTTGGATGGAAGACCTAAGAGGTAAGGGTTTGGGGGTCGACAACATCTTGTAATGTAGTAGTTGTAGAGTTTTGAGAACTTGCTTTGTTTGGATGGAGATGGGAAGTTGGTCCTCTGGACCTAGGTACTACTAGAGATTATGATCAATGATGGGACCATTGATGACCTTTACGGTTTACAGATCCTGCTGACACTAGGCTAGTGATTGGGCAGATCTAGAGGGTGGCTGGTGTTATCGAGAGGAGCAGTGAAAAATAGAGGCCATGGATTGCAATAGAGTAGCTTGATAAATCCTGAGGTGATGGTGATCGAGATCAACATGATGTCTAGGATGGGCAGCAACATTAGGATCAACATCAGCCTTAGGATAAACAGGCACCACAGGGACCTTAGGAACCTCCCCCACAAGGGGATATGGCAGGTTAGATAGTGTAGTTGCCAGTAGATAGGGATGTCAGAGTCATAAAGAGAGATACCAATATTTCTCGATGATAGGCTACAAAGGCATAGGCTGTCATAGTTACTGTAGAGCAGGATGCTCTCCATCAAGAGAGAGATTCACTGAGGCAAGAGTTAGCTATCAAGATGAAGCATAGATTGACTGCAAAGATTGCCTTGGATTCTACTATTCCCTTGGATCAGTTTTAGGTTGAGCATGATCAACTCATGAGAGAGAGCACTTATTATCAGACTTTATATGAGGTATTTGTATCGAGAGTTTTAGTGTAATAATTAGTTCACACATGTGCTTATAAGCCTACTTAGGTGTACATGACACTTGGACATGCAAGGTTTCAACATTAGTTAGGAGTTTTAGAGGTGTTAGAGAACTTTTGACACCTCATTCTTCTTTTGTGTGAGAAAACTCGCCACCACTACTTGATTGAGGATTCACTATCCTCAATTCATGGAGATTGGGTGCTAAAACAATCTCCTATATTATGTACATCTCATTCATCTAAATAACCAGTTGGTTTTGATGCAAATTCATGTTATTTGTGTTTGATCAATCTTCCTTGTGATCGTTGGTTCTCACAAAGAGGACAAAGACATCCTCGTTATGGCAAGCCGAGAACCACCACAAGTGTAAAGTATGAAGGTCAATCTATCAGATAGACACAACCATATTTTTGGATCATGAATCCTCAACCATCTCCTACACATAGAAAACATATGCCCCATCATGATGGGGATCAACCTCCTTTGAGACTTGATCAACAAGTTTGATATATTTTATGATCTTATTTATTATATCAGACTCTGTGTAGACATGTTATTTTGTATATACATTCATCAGCCCATCTAAGGCCTTGTATATATATTTTATATATTTTGATAGCACATGTGATGTTCGATGATGTATATGACATTCCCATTTTTGATGATATATATGAGAATACCATTTTGATGTGCCATATATGTGTTATGATATGTTTATGGATGCTTATATGTATATGATAGATGATTTGTGATTATATGCTCATGTTTTTGTACCTTTTTATTGTATTTATATGACATGGATGTATGAATGATTTATATATGTATGCAATGGATGATGATATATGATGTATGATGTTTTTTATTTTTATTATGGTCATGATATGCATTGACGCATTTATGGATGTAGGATGCATGTGGTACTAATGATATTGTGATGCGGGATGGAGTTGTTAGTTAGAAGAAGTGTTAGTTGGATTTTTAGAAGAAAATTGATGTTGTTTATTGATGAGTTTGCTTTTTCTTTCATAGAGACTTTGTAGATTTAGCAATCCTTATTGATGTAGAAAACAAACACAATGCATTGGGGTATTGATGATGAAGGTGGAATTGTATCCATTGCGTGGAATTTGACTCTACAAACAAAGAGTATTTTTTCTCATACTAGACATACAAAAACCTTGTTAGAGTGTATGGGTGAGAAGTTTCAAAACATTTTGAATTAGTTACACACAGATGTATGAATTACCTAACATGCAACTACTACACGACATGCTAAAAAATGACTTCCACACAAAAATAAAGCAAGTATTCACCATGGTAGTATCACAAAAATATCTAACAAGCAGAACAAACAAAAAACGATGATCAATGCCCCATTCCTTCATCTCTAAATCCTTATGGTCATCTTTGAGAGATCATGGGAATTTGACAATAAGAGAAATAAAAAAGATAAGATCAAAAAAAGATAAACAATGTTGTTGTATCACTTGCCATAGATGTTTTGATGTTTCATGTTGTAACCCATTGATGATGTCTATTGTAGGAACATTTTATCCATTAAGAATCACGTTATGATTGTTGATAATGATTTTCAAAAAGGTAGGGTAGTTCACACTTAAATGTTGTGTCTATCTAAATAGTGATCCAATCATTTAAATCTTTACCTTGGAAGTTTTGATTTGATGTTTTTTTGTTTTTTGGTTGCGTTTGTCAAAGGTTAAAGATGATGGTTTTTTTATTATGAATGGAAAGTTTATTGCAAGTAGGTGACAATGGAGATAGGACTTTTGAGATTTTCTAAATTATTTGATGCTAGTTTTGTTGTTTTAAAGAGATTTAGAGACAATTAGGGGGATCTAAAGGGATGGAACTAGTGCCTTGGGGGCTCATCGATGCTTTCCTTGCCTACGTGATGAATGCAGAGACATCGTAGTTTGACAGTATTAAGTAACACTATTTTTTGAGTTTTCTAACTTTTTACAAATGTTTTTAGATTTTTATAAGATATTTGAATGATTTTGTTTTGAGGGACTAACCTAGGCCCTCGTGGGCTCATCAATGATGTCCTTTCCTATGTTATACATGTAGAGGCTTGTAGTTCACTTATTTTGACTCAATGCGGCTCGTACGGAGATAACCGACAATGTTTTTGGGATTTTGATGTTTTGAACTTTATTTTTGGATTTTGTTTGTTTTCTAGATGTTTTTGATTTTTGATAGTTTTTGAAAGTGATGAGATGAACAAGGACCCAATTCGATACTAGTTGTAGGAGGTTTCTCCCAGTTCATAACAAGATTACATTTATTAGGGTAGATGGATTTTGATGGTGCAACAAGGTTCAACACTTGATCAGTTATCGATCCATAGTTGGATACATGTTTTATTATGGGATGAATGGGATGGATGTGACAAACCATGTCGATAGATAGAGATGCAAGACTTATTCAAATGTAGCACCTATTTACCAAGTTTTCACTATGGTACTAGTCCTAGAAGTGCCATAAGGTGGTTTTCAATTAAAGGACGTTTTATTTCTTTTTACTATTTTCTTGGTTTTTTGATATTTTTTTCTTTTTGTAGCTTTTTTCCTTGGGATATTCTGATGTGCTCAAGTGTAAATTTTTTTGAGATGGCTATTATTCAGAGGTTCACCTAAAGGTTCTCCTCTAGGATTAGCCAACTGATATTCTCTAGAGCCATAGCTTGTTGTTATGATAAAAGGACCTAGCCAATTTGGTTCAAACTTACCCTTTACATCTTGATTTAGCTAGATCTTCTAATTTTCTTTCAATACCAAGTCACCAACTTGAAAGCTTATGATATTTATCTTCTTGTTATAGCTTCGCTTGAGCTGATTCTGATAAACCTGGAGATGGTTTAACATGCTAAAATATCTTTCATCTAGGAGTTCTAACTCATTAAGTCTGGATACTCGATATTCTTCATTGCTGACCATGTCTTTCAAGGATACTCATAGTGATGGGATCTTGAATTTGATAGGTAGGATTTCTTCAAATCCATAGACCAAGGAAAAAGGTGTCACACCCATGGGTGTGTAAATTTTGGTTTTGTAAGATCATAAGGCTAGGTTTATCTGCAAATGCCAATCATGGTTGGCTTCATTATCAATTTTCTTTAGGATTTTCAAGATAGTCTTATTGGATGCTTCGTCTTGACCATTTCCTTAGGGATAGTATGGGGTTGAGAATCAGTGTTGGATAGATAACCTTGAACAAAGATCACAAACATCTTGGTTCTTGAATGGAGTTTCATTATCTATTATGATAGTTTGCAGAATTCTATATCGACAGATCAAATAATTCAAGATAAACTTAGATATTTGTTTCCTTGTGATGTAAGTTAACAAAATAGCTTCTATCCATTTTGTAAAGTATTATGTTGTAGTTATGATAAATTTGTGCCCATTGGATGAAGTAGGAGATATCTTTCCTACCAAGTAAATTCCCCACTATGAGAAAGGCCATGGTGTAGTTATAGGTCGTAGCTCTTGTGTCGGTGTGTGAAAAAGATCATTTTGTTGTTGGCATTGACGACACTTCCTTGAGTAATGAATTGATTATTTCTACATTGAGGGCCAATAGTAACCTATTCTCAACAACTTCTTTACTAGATTAGGTCCACTAGAGTGAGATCCACAAACACCTTTGTGCACTTCTTGTAAGGAAATTTGTGCTTCATTCGCGTTGAGACATCGAAGTAAAATACCATCTAGACTTTGACGGTATAGGGTATCCCGTAGGATGGTGAATTAGTAAGTTTTGAGGATAAAAGTTTTCTTTTGATTTGTCACTTAGTGAGGGGGTATGATCCCATGCTAGATATATGCAAAAGTGTCTTGGTACCAAGGTGATTTAGGACCAAAAAAATCATATACAAGTTATGATTCTGGGATATCAAATGTTGTATAATTATTTGCTCCATGAGGAATTCATATTTGGGAATGTTTTGGAGTATGTCAAGGAGTGAACCTATTTTTTCCATATCATCAGCTGCTCTATTATTGATTTTGGGAACCTATTCAAAGGTGATGACCATAAATTATTGGTTGAAGCTATCCACCATTATTTTGTATGGCATGATCTTGCCATCCTTCTTTTGGTATTCATTATTTACCTGCCTTATGACTAGCCGAGAGTCACCATAGAATTGTAGTTCCTTTATTTTCCATTCTATGACCATATTCAATCCAATGATGAGTGATTCATATTCAGATATGTTGTTAGTATATGGAAAGTGAATCTTGTAAGCTTTGGGTATACTATCTCCGTGAGGTGTAAGCTGAAAGAGTCGTGTTGCGTGGGATCCGTCGAAGTACAAGGTCCAATGGATTAACTGATCAGTTAGAAGTATGCTCTCATCTAGAAATTTTGATATTGGAGGTTGATGATCTTCCATAGGTGCATCTTCTAATTGATCTTCTATTACTTATCCCTTTATGGCTTTTCTGTCAATATATTCTACATCAAATTCACTAGGTATCATGACCCACTTAGCGATTCTTCCTATAAGAGTTTCCTTTGCCAAGAGATACTTTAAGGGATCCTCTTTGGATATCAGCTTGATTTGTCTATTTAACATGTAGTGTCTAAGATTTTTTGATATGAAAAAAATAGATAAAAATTCTATTTTTATGGGTGTATAGTTTAGCTCATATCCCACCAAGGTTTAGTTGATATAGTATATTGCTCTTTCCTTGTTTTGGTCATCTAGTTTCACTAATAGAGTTCCTAAGGCTGTCATTGTTGTAGATGCATACAAGATCATTTCCTTATCCTAAATTGGAGGCATCAACACTAGGGGAGTGAGAAAATAATCCTTTACCTGTTGAAAATTTTGGTCACTCCTTCCATTCAATTTGAATAGAAAATGTGTGAATGGATGACATTTTTTTGCTAACTGTGCAATAAATCTTCTGATGGGCTGAATCTTGCCTTGTAGGCTGCATAGTTGTTTCAATGTTTTCGTAGGAGGCATTTATAGGATAAATTTAACCTTGGAAGGATCCACCTAGATGCCTCTTCTAGATACAATGTAACCCAACAGTTTCCCAGATGTCACATTGAATACACACTTCTTTGGATTGAGACGCAGGTTATATTCCTCTAATCTATCAAATATCTTGGCTAGGTTGGCCAGATGATATTTTCTTTTGATTGATTTTGCTAATAGGTTATTAACATAGTCCTCCATGGTGATGTAAAACATATCATGGAATATAGTGGTCATTTCTCTTTGGTAGGTTGATCTTGCACTCTTCAAGATGAATGGCATGACCTTCCATCAAAAAGGTATAAATGCACAGGTGAAAGTTGTTTTGTGTTGATCTTCGGGGGCTATCTTTATTTGATTGTACCCAAAGAAATCATCCATTAGTGAAAGAATTTAATGCCCCATAGCTAGGTCCACAATCATGTCAATGTTGGGTAGGGGAAGTCATCCTTAGGGCATGCCTTGTTGAGATCCCTAAAGTCTATGCAGATCTATAAGCCCCCAATGGGTTTCAACAATGGTGCAAGGTTGGATACCCACTCAGGATAGTCGATGGGTCTGATGAATCCCATGTCTAGTAGTTTTTAAAGCTCTACTTTGACCAAGAGTATTATTTATGGGTGCATCTTATGTAGCTTTTGTTTGATATGTTTAGCTCCAAGGAACACTGCTAGGTGGTGTACTACTAAAGCTAGATCCAACCCTAGCATGTCTACATATGTCAAAGAAAAGTTGATTTTGCATTCATTAATGAATTTTGAGAAGTTGAACTTTTCCTCAGGATCTAAGGAAGCTACATGATATGTTATTTTTGGTGTCTCCGTTGTGCCAACATAGATAGGTTCAAAACCTTCTACTAAGAGTGTTGATTTTTCTTGATATTCTATAATGGGGAGATTGTATCCTCCATCTTCGGGTGCCTCAAAGAGGTTTTCACCCTCAGGTACATCCTTCATTTTCTCTTTTCTTGATCCAATAGATCCACATTATGGTTTTCCCTAGGGGATCTCTTTGTGATTTTTAAAATTTTCAATTTATTTTGTGATTGGAGGACATAATCTCCCCTCTAAAGTATGCTCCTTTTTTGAGCTCCATTACAAAACTAGCCTTATGATCTCCTCATGGTATATTAGTTTGAAGTCCCATGAACTCTGCAATAGCTTCATCATTCTAGAATGAGTCCAAAATAGGTGTGTGATGTTGTTGATCCCAGTCTATTAACTGTGGGTAAAGCAAGGGTATTTTTTCATTGGTATCAACAAAGCTTATGGAAATCGTAGATAGGGTAGAGGTATCAGTGTTACCAAGGTTCCATAGGGTATCTAGGTTATACTCACTAGAGGCACAAGAATCCCATTCATATTCATTGGAATCCATTTCAATGTGATAATCTTCATATGTAGGTTATGTAGTGATGGTATTTATGTTAAGATTTCCAAATAGGGTTTGGATATACAATTCGTTGTCTATAAGGTTGTAATCATCTGATGTTTCAATGATGATAGAAGGATCTCTTTCCTCATAAGAGGTGCTTTCGGTGCTTGGGGTAATAATGTCTAATGAATCATAATCTAGTCCAAGATTCTTCTTGCACTTTTCTATGATAACCGGTTCTCTTATACCTTGTTCATGTAGACCAAGGCCACCTTTTCTAGTGAACCCCATGATTTTTAATATCTAGTATCCTTTATTGTTTTGATCAATAGGAAGGGGAGGTAGTTGTTTATCCTATCCTTCTTCTTTGTAAATCCATGAAGAGAGGTCTTCTTTGAACACTTCCTCATCTTGCATGTCTCTGCACTTCGTGAAAATGGTGGGTTTGACTTCCATTGTAACAACTTAAACATACTTGATCTCTCTCGGTCCTCTATAAGTCTTTGGTGTTGAGGGAAGCATTCCAATGAAAAGGATTGGTTGAAATGGTATTTTATATAGCCCTTGTCAAGAACTTGGATCTTGGGATCAGATTTTGGTGGCTATATTGATGGATATGCAGTGGAGGATGAAGCTAGTGATGATGGGTCAACATATGAAAAATATTGGAAAGATATGTTGTTGCTAGGTATTTGAAAAACCTTTTTGTACTTCTCCTCCAAGTTTGTGCAGTAATTAAAAGGTTCGAGGTCAACATATATTTTAAACTCCTTATCATTATGAGGAAATTTTAAGCATTGATGGAATGTTGAAGAGACTGATTTTAAGGCATGGATCCATGGCCATCCCAAGAGAAGGTTCTAGGGTAGCTCAAGATCCAATACTTGACATGTTGTCTCTGCTATTGCTTGTCCTATTTGAATGAGAATTTTGATTGTTCATTATGAATTTCTCTCCATATCATCATAATCCCTTATGGTGATACTTTTTATATTATCTATTACATCATCAGATATCCCAACTGTTTTACTAATTTTAGGGTACAAATGTTTAAGCCTGCATTTTTATATATTATTACTATTTTGACCTTGTGTTTATGGACACAAAATTCTAGATAGAAGCTTGATTATGGAAAGATATTTGTTGAAGGTCTTTCTCAAAAAACACCAAGTGATGGGTAGAGGTGATTTTACCAATCATGGCTTGAAATTGATCAACGTTTAGGTCATTAGGGACCGATGGTTCAACAAGAGCTTTCTCTGAGATTTGTTTATGTGTGGGTGACAGCTTCAAAAGCTTAAGGATGAAGATTAATTTTAGAGTTTTCTTTAATTGTTCCACAATGTTGTAGTCATTTGATGGCTTACTTGTGGCTTTTTCTTAGGGTGGAGCTCCTTGGATTATGACTCTCCCTCTTCATGTAGTTACATTACCCTCAGGATCTTTTCCTTGTATGGTTATAACATTGATTGTATGATTAGTTTGAGAGATGGTTCCTATGACTTTGTTATAGGTAAAGTTGGATTTATGGTATTCTTTCCCTTTACCCTTGTCATTTCCCCTAGAATTTTGGGGATTGGATCCTTCTAGATTTTTAAGTCTTTATTTCCAGGATGATGTTCTATGTCGACCTCTCCTTTTTCTATCAAGTCTTACACGATATTTTTGAGCCTCATGAAATTATTGGTGGTATGACCCTTGATCTTGTGAAATTCACATTTTTCATTCTCATTATACCAATGGGGTTTAAAGTTTGGCTCATGATAGATTATTTTTCCATTAATCTTGATAAGGTTTGTTTGGACCAATTTACTTATAATTACCTCAAGGGGTTCTCCCAATGGAGTGAATTTTATTCTAGGTTGGTCATATTACCATGGAGGCCTCCTTTGATTATCTTGTCCTTGATTCAACTGTTGGTTATTTGTTTGGTTGTTTTGAAGATAATTGAGTTGGTTTTTTGGCATGTTATTTGGAGTATAGGTTTGTTATGTTGTTTGAACATTATTTTGTGGACCATTGGGAGGTTGTATGTTTCATACAACCTTGTCATCGAAAACTCTGTTGTTAGTTATGTTTTTGTTCTTTGCCCATATCTTTGGTTTGTTGTTTGAACTAGAAGCTTGGTCCTTACGATTGTAGAGTTCAATTACCCCCCTTGCAATGATAGCTCTTTTTATGAGAAAACCATTTTCAATAGTCTCCTGAGAGTTACTAGGGCACAACATGGTGAGTTGGTAGTTAATGTTTGCATGTATGCTAGAGACAAAGATGCATACGCGCTATTTCTTGAGAACAAAATATTTACATTTGTTGGCTTTGTGTCTCCATATTTGTAGATATGAAGAAAATGATTCCCCTTGGCCTTGTTTAATTTTTTATAGATCAGGGATCATTAAATCTTGTTCCACATTGTATGAGAAATGATTGAAAAATTTGTTAGACAACTCATCGAATGTTTTTATACCAGGCAATAGATGAGAGAACCACTCGATAGCGACCCCATCAAGACTTCATGGGAAAATCCTCACTAAATATGTACCATTGCGTTGCAGATCCATGCAAGCTACTAAATATTTTTGCACGTTCTCTATTGGATCCCCTCTTCCCCTATATTTGTCAAATTTTGGTATTTCAAAGATCTTGGGGAAAGGTATCATAGATAAGTTTTGATCAAAGGGATATGGACATATATCTTATAGATCATAGCTCTTCTTTGGATTTCCGCTTTGGATGTACAATATTCTTTGGTCGAGGGTTTGTATTTGCATGCTTATGTCATTAGTTGGTGCACTTGATTGAGTATTTTTTGTGTTGTAGCCTTGTTGTCCTATGAAATTTGTTTGTTCATAAATGGAATGTTGTGTAGGTATGGGACCTTGTTGACCATATTGTGTGTAAGGAAGATTGATTCCTTGTTGTGTGTTGTAGGTATGTTGAGTTTGTGGTACACCTTCATATTGATTTTGAGGTACTCCTTGGTATTGATAGTGTGAAACTCCTTGATATTGATTTTGAGGGATACCATGGTATTGTGTTTGAGGTACACCTTGTTGTTGTGGAATAGGATTTTGAGTTTGGGTTGGGGGAATACCATGATGTTGTGGATTTTGAGGAGTACCTTGGTAGTGTGTTTGAGGCACACCTTGATGTTGTGGATTATGAGGAGTATGTTGGTAGTGTGTTTGGGGTACACCTTGGTGTTGATCTTGATGAATACCTTGATGATGTATTTGGGGTATACCTTGATGTTTATTTTGAGTACCTTGGTAATGTGTTTAGGGCACACCTTGATGTTGTGGATTATGAGGAGTATGTTGGTAGTGTGTTTGGGGTACACCTTGGTGTTGATCTTGATGAATACCTTGATGATGTATTTGGGGTATACCTTGATGTTGATTTTGAGTACCTTGGTAGTGCATTTGGGGTACACCTTGATGTTGTGGATTTTGAGGAGTACCTTGGTAGTGCGTTTGGGGTACACCTTGATGTTGTGGAATTTGAGAAGTACCTTGGTAGTTCTTTTGGGGTACACCTTATTGTTGTGGAATTTGAGGAGTACCTTGGTAGTGCATTTGGGGTACAACTTGATTTTGTGGATTTTGTTATGATTGCACTTGTTGATATTATGTGTTATATGAAGGGTCATAATATGATGTTTGTTGTAGTATGTATTGTCCTTGTGATGGGATGTTACCTTGTTGGTCCACTACATGTTGTGGTGGTCCTGTTAGAAGGCTTCCCATGTTCTACATAGTGTTTTGTGGTGGCATGTTTTGAGTTTAATTTACTTGATATTATTGAGCTACCGTTGCTTTCTCAATTTGGGATGGTTTCCTATACAACAGGTTATCCATAAGTTGTGGTTTAGATTGATCCTTGTTTTGTGAGAAAAAAGGTGGTATCTTGGGATCCACTGTTGGATTTGGTATCTTTCTAACTATTGTTGGGTCTCCTATTGGAATGATATTAATATCCTTAAGAATGTACACATTAAAGTCTATGGGTAGTTTAGCACCATTTTGTGCTAGTGTAAGGAAATACGAGTTTGCATTCTTCCCAAATATTTTTTCCATAAGTTTCTGCATCTGAGGATCTTCGGAGTACTCTAAAATTTTTTCATTGGTAAGTTCATCATCACTATCATATTCTTCTACGATGATATTTTGAGAACTAAGAGGTTGGTTTTTTTCTATAAATCATGTTTTGATGTTCAAGAAATGTTTACTCATCACTAGGTGGTTGATTTTGTTTAGCTTTAAATGTGGGTTGTCGTTGGGGAGTTGAAAGTTCATTTTGATCATAACCCCATGATTGAGGTTCCTCAATAGTGGTGTTTGTCTTGGGTTCACTATAACTAATCTTGTTGGCTTCCATCCTCTTTTTGTATTGAGATCTCATTGTAGTCATAAAAAAGTTCAAGACCTTGGCAAATTTTGTAATAACTAATTATGAAATGGGATGGTGTTTTGTTTTTGAGATTTTTTACAAAAATTACGTATGAAGATGATGTGTGAAAACCTTTTGTTCAAAGGTTGTTGATGGTTTGCTATGGATTGCATGTTTGATGCTCAAGACCCTAGGATAAGAGTATGAGTGATTTGTTCGATGTTTTGACATGACACTAATCTTAGGACACAAGGTGTACAAGACTTGCATTGATATTTTTCTATATTTTTAGAGTATATGTTGATGCTCTAATTCAACTAGCTATGAGGTTTCAAGCAAAGGTTGATGTTAATATCGTAGAAAAATTATAGCAAGAGGATAATCCAAGCTGTTGTGTTTTGGTATGGATCTAAAAACTAGGTTGATGTTTTGATTTGTTGATGGATATGAAAATATGTTGATATGATTTGTTGCAGGTTTGATTGTTTATGTTTCAAAGGATGATGGATTAACCAAGTTTGGAAAAATTATTATATGCACTAGAATGTAGGACAATAACGATTTCTGTTGAGGATAGTAGCAGTAATTTTTTTGACAATAGTGGTTCCTTTTACATAATGACTACAACAATTTGGAGTAAAAGCGATCTCTATTTAAATCTATGACTGGTAAAATAGAGAAGACAATAGTAGTCCTTTTCATGAAATTAGTGAAAAGGTAGGATGACTATGACAATATTATGGAATAAAAGCGACATAAATGATAGTAGCAACTCTATTTCCAAAATTTCTAGTTTCTTGATAGCAGTTTGTTGGATACATTTGCAAGTTTGAGATGCTTGTTTGATATGATTTGATGGAAAGTGATGCATACAAAAGAAAATTTGTGATCTAATGATATAACTCATAGATTATCAATCAACACATCCTAAGGAATAAAAGGTATGATCTTCTCTGTAGGCTTACCTCACCCCTGGAGGAGTGATTGAATCAAATATATAGAGGGAACAAATAGGGTATATCAAGGAAATGTACCATATTGATACTCCAAGAAAAAGAGTCCCTTCTCTTAATTCTTTATGCCTCAACTATAGATCTGATGTGTTAAGTAACTTTTGGGAATGGTGCTATTCCCATGCACTACTTTGAAGGAAATTTTGGGAAATTGGATAGGATTCTAAAATAAGGTTTTTAATGGCAACTGTGAACATTGTAACATATAGATCAAACGTAAGCCACTAAAGGATTTATCCATTCCTACCCAACTCATTACGTTTAGATGAGGATGAGGTACAATATGCTATTCCCACCTAGATATAAGCTACTTTATTTCAAATTCGTAAACTTTATATAGCCCACCAGTAAACGTGCTTTTATAGTCACCTATATGAGTTCTCCATTAGGAGATGTATCTCATTAGCAAGCCCTTATCCTAGGAAAATAGGTGACCACAAAAAGGTGCAAAGGTCCCAAAGTGTTTTTCGTTACCCAGGATCGTCAAAAGATGTAGGGGGAGAGGATACACACTCGACTTGCCAATTATGGTGGACATGGTATACAATTCATAGAAATTTGATTTTAAGGCCAAAATTGAAGTGTGTAAAGATAAAAATTCATTTTTTAGATGCACCAACTTCAAATGTTTAAGACTTCAAGAAAGAAATGCCATAACCAATTTATTGCAATTAGAAAAGATGATTTGTTCACTTTTATGCACCAAACTAAAACATGAAGATTGTGACCAAGTTTTAATGCACCACAGTAAATATTTCAAGTTGTGTTGTTCATTTTTATTACAACAATAGAAAACGAGTTTGTTTTAATAACACCAAATGAAAATGAGTTTATTTTAATAGAACCAAAATGAAACGTTCAATTTTTCTTGTTCATTTTTATTGCACCAAAATGAAATGTGAGATTTGTAGGTTCTTTTTAGGTACACCAAAATGAAGTGTGAGATTTTTAGGTTCTTTTTAGGTGAACCAAAATGAAATGTGAGATTTGTAGGTTATTTTTATGAGAACCCAATGTAAATGTTTTAACTAAAATTTTTTTTTGACAATTTGAAGGCCTTGGACTATTCGTCAAATTTTCAATCAAATGGTTAGTTGTTCACACAAAAACATGCCATAACCTTGTAAGGGTTGCACCAACAATGTTAGAAGATCTTACAAGCACAACAAAAAATAGTGTTTAGGGTTAGGTAGACTGAAAATCCAATTGTTTTTTGCAAATTGAAGCAAAAACAAAAATCAGAACAATAGCAGACCTGTTACCTTCAACAGTGGCCTTTTCACTAGAACAACTGCGACTCCTTTAGACAATAGCCGCTTGAAAAAAAGTATAGTAGCAGTTCTATTTAGGATGAAAGTGGTTCTATAAATGTTAGTTCCCTTAGAAACTTACAACATAGAACAAAAAATAGTGACCTTTCTGACAATAGTGGTTGGGTTTAGGATGACAATGATTAGATTTAGTACGATTACAATAAAAGTAAAATGATAGCCGCGTTTAGATTTTGGGACTTCCATGACCCAAATAGCAACAATGATTCCTAGAAAAGGTGTTAGCATTCTGGAACCTATAACTACTCACAAAACCTTACAAAAAAATTAAAGGACCTAGGTCCCACCGGGCATGCCAATTAATGTAAGGGGGAAAATAAGCATGAGGAAACAACAATGAAATCAAATGAATGAGATTAAAATGAAGACAAATCCCAACCTACCCATGAAATGAAATCATGAAAATGAATCAAGCAATACAATCATGAAAGAGAACATAAATTGAATTCATGAATTACAATATTACCATCCCATGTTGAAGTATAATTCTTATTGATGTTGAATTTCTTGGATCAATAGAAAGCCTTCATTGTTGAGCAAAAGATTCAAAAGGTATATTAATGGTGATTAAAGATGTAAGTGTTTTCTCTTAATAATTTGATAATGAATTCATTACCTCTCCACACAAATTCTCTAGATTATCCGATCGTTTTTGAGAAGGAAGAAAGTTGTTTTATAGATTTCCACGTTTTAGATGAATGATCAAGATTCAATAATGAAAGATCACGATCAATAGTTGAGAACCATTGAGAGGAAATAGATTGGTCGGTTAACTCCTTTAGTTGATCCAATTAAGGATTTTATTTGAATAATTAGTGGGATTAGATTGGAATGATTGGTGGGATTGAGAAAGTCATGTTGAGTTAGGAAATAGATGGGTTAGTTAACCAATTAGAGTAATAAATTAGTGGTCATGATTTACTCAATCAAAAAGGGGCGAGGATAATTAATTAATATTGGAGATGAACGTGCAAGTTTCTTTTGACTTTAACAAATAAAGATATATTTATTTGTTGACCATGTTGAGTGATTTTTGAATAATTGATTTAATTATTCAAATTTAGAGAAGGAAAAGTGGTTTAATTAAATTATTAATGATAACAATTTAATTGATTTAGATGATAAGGTATATTAGTGACATAATTAAATAACTTGTGTTTATTTAATTAATCAGGAGGAATATAGTTAGATTAATGATAAAATAGTGAATTAATTAAACAATGTAGGATTATTCAATTAATAGATAGAAATAGGGTTAATTAGTGAAAATGACGTGAAATGTAATTATATAAATGATAATGATTTCGATTATGAAAAATGCAATTCAGGATGTCTGATATGCATTAAGTCATTTTTACATGTCTACAAAATTAAGTCAGTCATAAACAAGAAAATATGTAATTTGTAGCATGTTGACCTTCATATCTATTTGTGGTACACAAGAATGATAAAACATTGTTTTCATTTCTCCTAAATGATTCATAATGTGAACCATAAAACACCTTCAATCACTTCTTCAACTCTGCTCAATCTTGAACTAGTGGTGCACATCATTAACATAGCTTAGTCAACCTTAACAATAAGCACAAATTCACAAAATGAATTATAAAACCTATGCGGTATAGGAAGCAAGAATAATATTCATGTTCTTCATACCATAGGAATTATAAGACACATGGAGTTTCCACGCAAACTCATACAACTGAACTTCACAACTATATCACTCTGAAACTTTGAAAACTAAACTTGTGGAGCACCAGATCACTTGAAAATTTAATATAACATACTTTAGACATGTAATTGAGTATGTCCTCAAAACTACTTGACTATAACTTCACATGTGGTGGAATACATTTCATTCCAATGATTCTTTTGAACCACTTTGCATTTCCCTAACACAGTCTGGTACTCTATCACTTCTAACTTTCTTATCGGAAGGATTATTGACATGAAACTTTGGATATAAAACCTTCACATATCCATGAACTTAAATTTTGAACTACAAGATTAGATGTTTCTTTGTGGAAGGATGCAAACCAAAATACTGTGTCTCCACCTTAGAGTATATACTATGAAAGACTTGGACTAAATTTTTGCAACTTTTCACTGAGTGTGGTACACCAAAATAATAAAATATTATTATAGGCATCTTGAAAACACATCAAGATATGTGTATCCACATACACATCATACTTAGGCAACATAACAACTACTAGTTTTTCACATTACAACATAACTGACTTGCACCATTAGATGCTTCCGCACACCAAAAATCTCCAAAGAATATACTTCCTTAGGCACACTTTTGACATCAATGAAAATCAAGCTTATCAAGCTACAACAATCTCCCCCTTTGTCATTGATGGAAAAAATAAGTGATGTGCACAAAATCTCCCCCTTTGATGCATGTTCTCTCCCCCTTTGACATCAAGGGAAAATGTTAACTAATCTTTATCTGTACATACAAAACTTATAGCCCCCCTTATTCTATACAACTTTTACTCCCTCTAGGATGAAGTTTGATTACTTCACCAAAAATATCCTCATATGTATAGATTGTTCTACTTCACATATATACACAACATCAAAAAGGAAAAGACATCTTACATCAAAAATCAAACTCAAATCAACTAGATGGAAGAATGTTTTTGTAAATTTTTTGAGTTGGATCAAATTTCTATCACATTGTTCCTTTTTTGTGGTCAAGGTATGGAATTGACATATCAACTACACATATGTGTCTCTTCTTCCTCCAACAAAGATGGTACATGGTACTTTTGAGTTACACCATTTTCTTCCACCAAAAGTCTAGTGAGTGAGTCCAATCATAGGCTCACTACCTCTCTTAACTACTTTACCCGACCCTTAAAATGATCCCTTTGATCTTGCAATTGTTGCACCTCAAAGTGAAAAATATTCACTTGTGCCATTATGGCACTATCACTATCTTGCACAAGATCATAAGTTGCAACCAAATTTATGAGCTACACTTCAATAACATTGATCTAATCCTTTATGCTCTTTGTTGTAGCAGGCCACTTCAAACATAATACATACAATACTTTTTCTGAATCCAAGCTCTTCTCAATGTCCTTGATGCATGATTGTGGCTTGGAAAATGCACTGACACTTTCTGGAGGCTTTTGTCAATCTCTTTTCATTGATTTTTTTTTTGTATGCTTCTCCAGATGGGATGAATGATTTTCAAAAAACTCCATTAGTTGCTTCATTTGTTGTGTAGGGGACAGGGATGCATCCCTTTTTGCTTCAAGAAATTTCTCTTCCAATACCTTCATTGCCTCTTCTAATGCCTCTACACTCTCCACCTATTGTTGTAGCAACTCTTGCCTTGTTGTGGAGTGGAGTACATCTCCAAGCTTCATCTTATGAAGGGGATACATACCAAACCAATTGACTTGCCCATAAAATGTAGGAACTTGTAGAAACTATAGAGACACTACCAATTGAATATGCATCTCTTGTTCCAAAAAATCCTTGATTGAGTCAATCGAAGATGAATATGTTTTCTCTAAAATTTCTTCTTTATCACCATTCTCCTTCTCCTTCTCCTTTTCCTTCTCATTTTCATGACCAAAGACATCCACTCCTTTTGATGACTGAAGACTTGTTCTCTTTTACACTCTGGAGGGGACACATTAATAATATCTTGCTCTTCTATAGGATCCTATGAATCTGTTGGTGTTCCCAATTGATTGTGTGGGTTTTCCTAAAAAATAGATAGTTTTATCTATAGAAAACCTAGGTTAGTGGCCAACGAATAAGAGATAGATTTTACAAGTTCTCTACACTCCAGGCTATGCAAAACCAAGATGGGTTCCCCTATAACATCATGCAACAATAATGACCTACAATGATTCCTTTGCTAATAGATTCTTCACACTAATTTGCAAGAGGTGTATTTTATGGTCTAAATCATCTTAAGAATCCTCTATATAACCTATTTTGAATTTTAGTGTGAACTTGATCAAAAAATAATGAAAAAATATAATAATGTAAAGATTGTTTAGGTTTTATATCTGATTCTATATCAGATTTAAACCTTGAGAGTTAGGTTGACCAGTGCCTTATCCACACAAAGTCTAGAAATGAAGCAAAATTCTATAACAAACCAACCTTTGGCTTCTAATAACCTTACTACTTTACAATAAGAAACTGAAAAATAAACAATATTATCAGACTAATTAAAGATCCATATTATAACAACACAACCCTAGATAAATGAACTAAAAGAAAATTTCCTCCACTCCTTGAATAGAAGCAAACAATTCGTGCATCCATAACACAAAATGTGAAATGAGAACAAGAAGATAATCCTTGATTATATTGATTCAAATGTAGTGTGTAAAATTTAATGGAGAGAAGGACAAATTGATATTAACACAGTGCAATACAATGAGTATTTAGGTCATCTTCTATTATTATAGAGAAAAATTACAATATTTCCTCTCTTAGTTTCAAAGGAATTACCTATTCAACCTAAAACCTATACAAAGATTTACAAAATCTAAGAAGTAGGACCCTTTTAATGAGTCCCAAAATTCCCTTTAATAGACACAAGGGAAGCAACAAGAAAAATGCCTCATTCAATTGCCTAGTCACTAGAAGATAAAAATCTAGGTGATGGAAAAATTTACAAAGGACAAAAACTTGTTCAAAAAGCTGATGGCTGCCCAAAAGTAGTTGGAGATAATTTGTAACACTACAGTAATTGTATGGTAGAAGATCTCCTCAAAATCTCCTTTTGCATCAAATAGGACACCTTTGACATTCTCCATCTGACATGTCCATGCAACAATTATACGTCATTGTTGGAGACTGATTCAAACACAACTCAAGTTGTGCTATCCAATTCCTCCATGTGCTCTCCCTACCCTATTGAGGTGTCATTCCTTGGTGGCCAAAAAATGTTGATCCTTTCTAGATGTGCTTTATAGTCCCCACCAATAAAAAATTGCACTGTTTGGAAAAATTGTTATACTATATTCCAGATTGGCTAGTGTATCTATACTAGCATTTAGCTTATCAACATCCACTTATCCCTCTTTATTGATTCTACTATACATGGGAGTGAGGAGATTGGAAAATTTTGATTTCCATTCCACATATGCCATAACCTCCCCATCACTAGTCAAAATTGGAGGCATATAAAACTCCTCAAAGACCTCAAAAGTGTTGATATCCCTCCTCAATAGATATCTATACCTAATATAATGACTAATTATGTCATCCAAATAATATAACTTACTCAAAATGTGAGATGCCATGCTATCATCAAAATTTGAATTGTTAACAAGAAACCTCAATACCTCAAATCCTTTGGACCATCTGATTTGAATGCACTTCAACCTCATCCACTTATGATTATGGGTAGAGAATGTATCTTTGAACATTGAATAGTTTTCCCACACTTTGTTTACATGGGAGAGAATCTTGGACAACCTATAACCCAAAATGTTCTCCACCAAGTCATAAATCTTCTTCATAGATATTTCTTTTGTTGCCCTAACCTTTGTTGTGCTCTGTTTTAGTTTCTCCTTCAGTTCCTTTATCTCCAACTCTAATTTTTTCTTGTCATATGAGGATTTTTCCTCACCTATTTGTTGTGGAGTGGGTAATTGCCCTTGAATTGTATTGATCCTTTGCTCAAGTCTTTGGTTTAAGGAATTTTCCTTATCAAGATTTTCTTATAGTTTCCTTTGTGAAAAGGGTTGCATTAAATATTAAGGAGGCCAATTGGGTTACACTTGTATCTCCAAACCTCCTAATAATGAGATTGAAAATGAGCTCATTAGGGTTGATTATTACCTAGGGCTCATTGGTTTCAAGGAAAATTGACCAAATGGCCAGAGTCCCATGCTTAGGGTGGAATCCAAAACCAAAGTATAGGTTCTTTGCTTGCCCTTCTAATCCCAAAATTGGATCCCCACCCTCATGCCTTCTAATAGAATCAAATAAAATAGTCGAGGAGATTTCCCAACCAAGAAACAACAAACATATTCCTTCTTCACTAATTCTCTTCCCCTTTTAGTGGTCATGACATCCATCTCCTCAATTTTTTTGCCAAAACTTGTCAACAATCTCCTTCTCTTTATTAGAGAAGCTGCTTTCTATAAGAGTTAATCTTATCCTTTATTCTTAAGGACAAAGTCCTTAAACTCCTGTGTGGTGATGAACTCATTATCCTACAAAAACTCCTTAGAGGCCTTAGCCCTGATGTCATCTACCACCTTCCCACCTATTTCAAAATTCATGACTAATCTATCATTAGTGGGTCTCTCAATTAACATCCTAGGAGGGGGGAGAATTTGTTGTACCATGAGGGAATCCTCGTTCATATCCTTTGGATCAAGTGGATAATCCACTAAAGGTCCAACCATTGGATCAATTTCTTGTAGTAGAGTCACTAGTGGTTTTGGACTTGGTGGCACTTCTACTCTGGAAGAAGCACTCAATGTGCTTGGGGGTACCTGTGGGACATTTGAAAATAATTGGTTGGAATTATCCAACATATTCATCATTTTGGCTATGGGATCTTTGATGTGCGTGAATGATCCCTAGAAATATGGGTCAACTTTCCTTATTTTATTTTCTGAAATTTGAATTTGGACCCATAATTCCCTTCTTCTAGAGGCCCATCTCTTTGAAGAGAAATTCCTGATCAAGTCCTGAATATTGTTATATTGTTGAAGATAGGCTGAAAACTTGTAAATTTCCCTCTCCTTGTTGATGAAGCCTTCAGGGTCAAAACCTTTAAATTTATCCACCTTCATCTTGTAGGGTAGAAACTTCTCCTTAACTAGTTCCATGCCTTCCCTTGATAAGGAAGCAAAATAAAAAATGGATCTGAGCTAGGGAGGAGGGTATGTTTTGTATTATTTATGAAATGAGTCATGTTAGAATCATTCAATTTCCACATCACTTCCAAAAAGGAAATCCTATCAGGGACATCCTTAGGTAGCACATGGGGTGCTACTAAAGTCCCATACATCCTTATAACAGTGGCATTGGAGTAGAAAATCCACTCACCCTAATTGTGATCTATCTTATTTTTAGGGGTGAGGTCCTTTGGCCTCAAAAATATCTTCACTTCCTTAGAAAATCCCTAATCTTTGGGAAAGCCTAGCCCTTTCCTTAGAGGCTTTACAAAGAATTCTTCAAATGTAAAGTAATTTTATTGCTTGTAGTCCTTATCCCAAATATAGGTCCATTCTTGGACCAAAAAAATCAAACCTTTCTCTCCTGCAAGCCTAACCTGAAGTTCTGGAGGCCATACTTTCACTCCAACATACAAAATCAAATGTAGAAGAAGAGAATACTGCCTAAAGTGCATGTCACCAAATGGGTCTTTCTTAATTACACAAAGGGACTTGTGCAATTGATTTGCACCATACCCTAAAAGTTCATAGGGTCTATATACATACCTACTTTGGATATCTACTACCAACACCATCAAGATGATAGGTATTTGAATATTTCCATCCATTCATAAGACTTGTAGCAATGAAAAGTATGTTTTCTAGAATTATGGCTCAAAAATGTCATAAGAAAAGGGCTCCAAATTACCCTTGCAAAACCTGAACAACTCTCTTCTTGACTGTCTTAGCCTAAAGAATGTCAACCACCTTACTCTATAGTTGTCCCTATTCCTTTCATACTCTCTACTCAATGCACCCAAGTCAATTGGTAGTTGTGCATTGGGGTCCAATTGGAAGACTGTGCAAATCTAATTTATATCTAGTGGTAATAAATTTTGACCACCTGTTGTGAATAAAGACCTAGTGTTAGGGTTGTACATCATGGAAAGTTGTTTGATCAACTACACATTTACAAATATGTAGGGCACCACTAATTTTCCCAAGCCCAAATTCTAGGTGTTGCAAATTGGTCGTTCTAATTACGCCTTCCTATATACATGTTTGAACAATGCATACCCCTATTATGTAATAATGGGGTCTCTTCACCCACTGCTCTTATCAGGGATCTTGTTTGTCAAACCACCTGACCTTGGACAAACCTTTGGTATTTTTCTTGACCATGGGAGAAACACAATTATCTCTTCATCCTGTGGTATTCTCTTACCAACTGATGTTTCATTCATTTTGATTTAGGGTTTATATAAATAAGTTTTTAAAATAGTAACCTCACTAGGGTTTAATAAAATTCTTCACAGACAAGAAACCTAGAAAAATCTCGGTAGAATATACCCACTTCAATTCACTTTTCTTTCCTTCTAAACTAACAGTAGCCACCCCTTTCACCGAATTTTTATTTGAATTCACAATTGAAGGTTAAATTACTAGTTTAGTTCACCATAGAAAAAATCTAATTTCACAGCATAAAACCCTTGTTTTCTTTGGAAATTCATAACACTCCATTTGATCACCTTGGCATTTGTAAATGAAATGAATTTAAACCAATAATTTATCTTGGATGCCTTGAATTTGGTAGATATCGATCCCATCCACAATTACTCCTTCATATGCTTGATCGCATGACCAATAGGAGATGTTGGCCAAGTTTGAATGCGGATCATTGATCTTAAGATCAATGGTCATCACAAAATTTTTAATTTTCCTTTATGAAGTGAAAACCTCCTTTTGTCACCTTGCGGATAGTTGTCACCATTTCATAGACTTGTGAAGGTATAATAAGACAAAAGCAATGTATTTGCAAAGGAAGAGTTCTCCGTGAAGCATTATGATGCTAACATTTGTCACCATATCATAATTTCACAACAACCAAATCGGTCCCACCATGACTTGGTGAAGGGCCGAGCATCCTGAATAGGAATCAACACATGGTATGAAACATGTCAAGATTTTTCCATTCCACGGGGAGGAATGTGTCAGAATGTTAGAGCTCCACGAATAGAAGAGCCTCTGAAAAATGCACGTGCTCAATTCAACAACTTAAAGTGACTAGGCAATAAGCAAACTAACTATAGACAAGACAATAAGGCTTGATGGAATGAAATTAAGACTTAAGAGAAAAAATTAGCTTATTGAAATATTTGGACATGCATCATGTTATTAGGGCTCCACGAAGCTAGAAAACAATAAAACTAAATCCTCCATGAACCATAGAAATAATGAAAAATGTCGACATGTGTACAGGGTGCCTAGGGAGCATACAAATTTAGGAAGGTAAATAATTTAAGCTCAATAAAGTTACAAAAGGAACTTCCAAGCAAAAAGGGGATGCGAGAACACACGTTGTCAATGCCCTCAAGTTATAACTTAAAGACTAGGTAAAAAGTAAACCATGTCAACAAAAAAATAGAACACTAGGGTTTTAGTCTAAAAGAGTTTTTAGAAAGCCCTAGGTTGTAGAACTAACAACCCTAATTTGACAATTGAGGAATTTTAAAATTTTCCCACACACTAGACAACACAAAAAAATATAAAATTTTACAAGCTCCACCAGAATGCATCCTAGTATTAGTTTGCACCTCTTCAAGGACTTACTTTGTGAATTATTTTATCTCCTTCTAAATATTCTCTCTATCATCATCATCATCCATGCCCATGAGAAAGTCTATTCTATTCTTTGTGTGGAGCTCTTGAGCTTGCTTCTAAGCTATCTTATCCTTTTTCTTTGGGAGATAGAGGACCCAACCTTGTTGATAGCTTGTTTTTTGAGTTCTTCATCTTCTTTGATTACATTCTCTCTTCCTTGTATTAAAGCCTGGGCTAGGATTTCTAGATCCTTTTCAAGAATGTCACTCAAAGGCATGTTATACTTAAGAATATACATGATAATGACCTTCTCTATGGTCTTTTGATCTTCTAGAGGCACTTCTAGATGGAAATCTATGGTTTTATCCAATATACCATGATGAACAATTACATTTAATATGACTTTAAGCTTGAGGGGATCATGTGGAACTATTATCGAAGGAGGTTGCTCTATTTTCTTCTTCTTCTCTACCTTCTCTTTATTTTTTTGTTAGGAGGTACCTTCATCTCCAACTTCTTCCTCCTCTCCATATTTCTCCGTATCTATCTTCTTCCTCTTTGACTTTTTCTTAAGCCTAGTAGCCTTCTTATGTGGTGAAGTCTTTGATACAACTCTTCTCTTTGTACCAATTGTTTGCATAGATACAGAGGGCTACATAGTAGATGCAACAAAAAAAGTATACCTACCAAACTTTCTTGGCCTTGAATCACTCCCGGAGGAAAATATTTAGCTTTAGAATCCTCTATGGCATATCAAATGCAAATTTTGGAGGAATACCCCATTTATTGTGAAGTGCTTCTCTATGTTTTGGCATGTGCTCCTTTGCATTCTTCATATGCACCCTATCCATTATCTCTCTATATGTGCCAAATATTTTAGCGGATGAATCATTTGGCTTCTTCAACAAGATATCCACATATCCCTTGACTTCTTTAGATACAAATTCATAAGGAAACTTAGGAATCCCTAAGGTTTTGGGCTCCATTGCTCAATGTAACAATGATCCTTGTCCACCAGAAATGTTATCTCAACCTTATATCTATGGAACAAATTGGATAAAATTCTCTCTCTATCTTGCATCTTTGTTTTCATATTCTTAAAGAATCCCCAATACAATGTATTGTATGCTTGCTTATCCTGAAAACCTCTTATGTGATTTCTGATTTGAGTAGCTACTGAAAAGAACTTATCCCATATTTTTCCTTTAAATCATGGTAATTCATTTAGGAAAAATAATTTAAAGAAAATAATTAATGATCCAAACCTAAAATTGTATCTGGTTTCTTTTGTTGACTTCAAATTCTCTATTAGTTTCTCCTGCAATAGATCACACAGATCAAAGTTGGCACCTTCCTTCACCATCTGATACGCAGGTTGGATTGTGGTAGTGGTGGTAGATCCTTCTTTATTGGTGTAGTAGATTTTTTAGGCAATCCCTATTGTGGCACAACAGACTCCAAAATCAATGATATCTTTCATTGTTAGGGTTATTTTATCAATTTAGCTATGGTAAGCTCAATAACCCTCTCATTATTGATTGAATTCAACACCGAGACTGGTTTGATGGCACAAAGACTAGTAACAACCCTAATTTAATTTTTTTTTTAATCTTATAGGGCTTATACAAATATATAAATTCATCATGAATGTGGCTTAGGACAAACCTTACCCATTCTTAGTTGTGGTAGAAGTCTAGGAAATATTTCCAAACATCTAACCCTTTTTTTGCCAAATTTGCATATTTTGGCTTGTATGCACCATGATCATCCAAGAGATCATATCGAAGCTCTTCAAATGATGTGTGATCAATCTCATTAAGTGTAGAATAAATATAGATTCTTACATATTTAGTATATATCACAAGGAACCTTTGAAAATGTAACATCCTTATCGACTTCCATTGCCTTGAAAGGAAACTTCTTATACTTCATCCTAAGTTTCTCTACAACATCTATTGACTGTGGGATCACTATTGATATTCCTTTTGAAGTCTTCAAACATTATCTCTAGGGTTTAGCAAAAAAACACAAGATAGCTTGAAAACCTTTTCACTCTTCTCTACTTTCGGACACAAGTGCTTTTGATTGCAAGTGAGAAAAAAATGTTCAAATAAAGCATAAAAACCATTTCATTTTCCCTAACTTTCTATCATTCATGAATTTATCCTTGTTAGGTTATTTTTTTTCAAGAATACTCTGTGTCATCACAAAGATAAAACTATACTCAACAAACCTCTACATATCATTATTTTACTTCACAACCCTGATCAACAGGTTTAATCTTGCCCGTTGGACCTTCACTTCAAAGGAATGGATCCAAATAAACTTTCATGCTGAAATATTTAACATTTTATCCTTTCTAGGGGGCTAAAAGATTTACAAATAATAGCCCCCCCTAAGATAATGCTCTATCTTATTTTTTCATAGGATCTTGTGCAGAATGCACAAGCATAGTATCATCCTTCTTCACATTCTCCTGACCTTGCTTCTCTTTCTAAACTTTTGCATTATCCTTATTTTTCTTAATCCATATTTCTTCCTTCTTCCCGTTCTGAATAGGTGGTTTCACATAACCACTCCTACAATTTTTTTCTTTATGCTCATAATTATTGTATTTGTAGAAAATAGTGTTATATTCTAAAACAAAGTTATTTCTCTTAACTTTAGTTCTACTCTCTACAACATTATGACCAAAATTATTACATGCATAGCAATATCCATGAAAAGAGTGATACATCATAACATCATATCTTGGAGGCTCAAATGGTTCTCTACCCATGTAGTCATTTCTTTTTGACCTAGATCTATAATTAACAGCCTTATAACCAATTTTATTGTAAGATGTAATAGTGTAAATTTGCACCCTAGGAAAATTTCCCATTTATTTACCCTTACTTTAGAATTACAAGTATGATGATGCATAAACCTACAACCATCTTCCTGATCTCCCCACGTGTCATTATATTTTTGCGGCGGTGGAGGAATATTTGTTGGGGATGCACACATGCCACATGGATGTTTGTGTTTTGTGCTTCCATCTTGAAAAATTCTTGCCTTTGAAATCTGTAAAAGCGTTACGTTTCTTGGTTGGTCACAAAGGTAACATTCTCAGCTAGGTCTTCACCAATGAAAAATGACTCGCCTCCATTTTTCTCATTCAAAATCATTATTTCATACTTCTAAATTCTATAACTTATTTTCTCTCACACTCTCCATTCACTTCTTAATCATTCTTGATTCTCCATATCTCTATCTTGTTGCTACTAGCTTTCTACTTGGTTTCTATAGTGTCTTATTGCTTCAACACCATCATCATTGTAGGTTTATGAAGTTATATCTCCTCCATGTGGTGGTGCTATTATCTTCTTTCCTCTATTGACCTTGTGTGCTTATAGAAGGGAACGTAACATTGTGTCTTTTCATTTTTCATCTATCACCTTATAGAGTATCATTCAAGTTGTCATTTCTCTCTACTCTATTATGTAATTTCTATTCTTTCCTTTATTTATTTTTCTCTATATCATTGCATATTTGGCTATTCGTGGAGGTGGGAACACTAAAATGGGGGGATGGCTGAGGAAAACATAAAAAAACAACCCAACACTTTTCCTATTTTTGTGTGTGTAGGTGCAGATTCGTCCACTCAAACCTAGTTGGAGAACTCAACCAGACAGTGCATGAAAGGTATCTTCTCCTACTCTTTCCTTATCATTTTCATCATTAGAATAATCCTTTCCAGTATTCTTCTTCTTGTACTATTTATTTTTTGAATCTTCATATTAAATTGTCAAACTATAAAACTCTGATATGGTTGCAAGGAGACCTTGAGTGTCTTTGACTGTTATTCAACTTGTTGTCTATATAGGATGTCAACACATCCTTGAGATTCTAGCATGACGTGCTGAAGTTCGGCTCTTGTGTTGTCATCCTCAGATAGAGAGCTATTTAAGTCACAGTTTGAGACCCTTGTAGTCTACTCACCTGATTTCTGAAAACACCTATCTAACCTTTTTTTTCTATTTGATCAAATTGAGGTAGTTTAGGGTTGTTTTTTTCCTTGGGGCTCTCTCATGACCTAGAGCCTTGGGGGTGACAAATACCCCTACTCTATATAATAATAAAAATACCCATGAAAGGATTGAGGGAACCTAGTAGGGGCATGCTGATTGGCAGATGGAGGACCTTTGAATCTTTTTTGTCTGCAGACTAAGATAAATCCACCTTCTTCCTTCTTGCTATAATCTATCTTCTTGGATTGATACAATTTTTCACTTTCAGAGGTTGTCTTCTTATGTTCTTCAGTGCATGATTTCTCCTCCTTCATTTTAGACTTACCATTAGCTTTAAAAGTATCATAGAGGTCTGCATATGCACTAGTTGTTGGACTTTTACCTTTCTCAAAACCAAGACCATATTTTTCTTTTGATAGTTTTTGAGAGCTGATTATCTCATCAAGAATCTCAAAACCTCCCTTTAGCTTTAGACCCTTGTCAATTTGTTCCTTTGCTTTATCCAATTATTTCCTCAGGGAGACAATCTCCTCTTCAAGCTTGGAGCATTGAGAAGATTTTTCATTGAGCTTGGCATTTAGGAAATATGTAATTCTTTTACCTTCTTCAACTTGAACTTTCAACTTGACAATTGATTTTTCTATTTTTTCAAGTTTGAACTAGAGTTCTTCACTTTTTTCTCTTTCTTCATCTAGATCATTATGAGAAAAAAAGAGTTCTCCTTCATAATCTATTGGACAATATTCTTTATTAAAATCAAATCCATCATCCTCCTTATGGAGGATGTCCTCTTCTTCCTGAGATAATTTCTTCTTGGGCACTGCTTCATCCCCCATGTAATCCAAAGACATGATTTACCTTACTTGTTAGGGTATATCAAGGAACCTCAAGCTCTGATACCAATTTTTGAACATACCAAAATACTGAGAGGAGGGGTGATTCATTATTCTTCAATTTAAATTTCAATCCTTAACTACTAAAGCTAAGTTATACCATTAAATAATTCATCTAGTAAATCAAGAAAATAAAGAAGATAAGAATCCACACAAGAAACATAGTTGACACTAGATATACGTGGAAAATCCCTTAGGGGAAAAGCCACAGTGAGAAAATCTACTTGGATCTACTATCCAAATCCAACCTCATAAATAAAAAATAGTTACAAATTTGATTCAGGGCTACAACCCAAGGAAGCTATAACTCCCCGATTAAATTTTTGGGGTTACACCCAAGGAAGCTACAACTCCTTGATTAAAATAACTGGAATATGACTGACTTTATGGCTTCAACCCACTGATATTCATCAATTATGTATATTAGGTTTATGGAATACCTTACCACAACCTTCCCATACACTTACACGTCCTCACACATATACTTTCATTTCTTCTCATCTTTGATCTTCAATATATCATATTCACGCTTTGCAAATACAAAATAAGTCAGCCATAAACAAGAAAATATGTAACTTGTAGCATGTCGGCCTTCATATCCATTTGTAATACATAAGAATGATACAAAATTATTTTTAGTTTCTCCCAGATGATTCGATGTGACCCATACAATACATTCAATTAATCCTTTAGCTCTGCTCAATCTCGAACTAGTGGCACACATCATCAACATACCTTATTCGACCGCAGTAATAAGCATAACTTCATAAAAATAATTAAAACACTTATGTGGTATAGGAAGAGAGAAGGATCTTCATGCAATTCATACCATAGACACTATGAGAAATGTGGAGTGTTTGAACTCATACAATTGAAGTTCACAACCTTTTGCTAGTGCAAGTATTCAAACACTTATTTTGATGAAGATTAAGCATCCAAAACCAATTGTATCACTCTGACACTTTGAAACTAAACTTGTGGAGCACCAATTCACTTGAGACTTCAATATAACATACTTTAGACATCATTAAGTATTTCCTCAAAACCACTTGACCAAAATTTCATGTGTGGTGGAATGTGGATCATTCCAACAAGTCTTTTGAACCACTTTGCATTGCCTTAACATAGTCTGGTACTCTGTCACTTCTAACTTTCTCTGTGAAAGGATTATTAACATGAAGCTTTGGATATAATACCCTCACATCTCCATGAAATTAACTTCTAAACCACAAGACTAGATCTTTCTCTGTGAAAGGATGTTGATCAAAATACTATGTCTCTGTCTTAGAATATATACTGTGAAAGCCTTAGTCTAAACTTCTACAACTTGTCATTGAATGTGGTACACCAAATTGACAAATTATCACTGTAGGAATCGTGAAAACACATCAAAACATGTGTATCCACATCTGCATCATACTTAGGTAGAAAAATGACTACTATCACTCCACATCACAACAAAGCTGACCTACACCATTAGACACTTCCACACACCAACAATATGCAAAGTATATAAAACCTTAGGCACACTTTTGACATCAATGATAATCAAGCTTCAACATCTTCAAGATCTATGTCCCTACCCATTTGATAGAAACATAAAAATGAAAATTTTCTCTTATAATTCTAAGATATTGAAGTTTGAAAAATAAAAGGGTGTTGAATCTTAAGAATATTGGTTACCATTAATGTCAAATGTGTGTTGATGATTGCATATACTCTAGAGATAGTTGATATGTAGAGATATCAGTTGGTGCAAGTCAACATTGTAGTATATGGAAGAGTTATGATTATCTTGATGACTAATTGTGATGTGGAGGTGGGTACACATGTTATACTATGTTTCCATTATGCCTACATTGATATCTTACCATTTTGGTGTACCACACTCAGAGAAAAGTTGCAAAAGTTTTGTTAAGGAATTCACAATATATATCCTAAGGCAGAGTCATGGTGTTTTTGGTTTGCATCCTTTTGTAGATAAAGATTTAGTCTTTCAATTCAAAAGATAAGTTGATAGAGATGTGAAGGTTTTATATCTAATATTTCAACTCATTATATCTTCTACAACCAAAGTTATAAGTGACAAAGTTCCGATATGTGCTCTAACAGAGTAAAATGATTATGAAGGCTTGTTGGAATGCTTCAGATTCCTCCAAAAGTGAATTTTTATCCATGTGGTTTTGTGGACATGTTCAGTAATGTTCTATACATGCTATGTTGTAGTATCAAGTGGTTTGGTGGTCTATAAGTTCAATTTTCAAGTGCAAGTATGCTATAGATAGTTTCAGATGCCTAATTATTCTACAAAACATATGTTTAGGTACTTGCATTAAGTGGAGAATGTACATATTAGTTTTATGATTTTGTGTGGACTTTCTACATGTCTTATAGTATCTTAGGTTTGAAGTGCATGCAAATTTTTCTTGTTTCTAGTACTTCTAAGTTGTTTCAAGTCAATTTGTGATGTTGTTGAGGCCGACTAAGGTATATTAAAGTTATACACCATAAGTTAATGATTGAGAAAGTTTTAAGGAGTGTTTGTAAATGTTGTATGAGTCATGCTAACTCATCTGGAAGAATTGTAAATAATGTGATATCAATTTTTTATACCACCAATGAAGATGTAGGTCGACATGCTATGTAAGTTTCATTATTCTTGTTTGTGGCTGACTGATTTGTAATTTCAAAGAGTGTAGATGATATATATTGAAAATAAAAGTTGTGGAGATTATAATGAATTGTGTTAAGATGTTTAAGTGCATGAGTAGATCATGTTAAGATATGTTATAGACCTAATGATAAAAATTTACTATTAGTGGTTGAAGCCATAAACCAATCATATTCCATTTGTTTTTTTCAATTAGGGAGTAATAGCTTCCTTGGGTTCAATGCCCTAAATCAAAGTCAGGGAGTAGTTGCTTCCTTGGGTTGTAGCCCATAATCAAATTGTAAATTGTTTTTACTTTTGAGGTTGGATTAGAACAATAGCTCCTAGTAGCATTTCTCACCGCAGTTTTCCCCTATAGGATTTTCCACATAAATCTAATGTTATCTATGTTCTTTTGTGTGCTTATCTTCTTTCTTATTTTCATTAAGTGGATGAATTATTAATTGAAACTTACTTTAGTTGCAATTAATTGGGATTGAATTCTAAATTATACTAATTCACCCTCTCCTCTCAATATTCTGGTGTGTTCAATGATTAGTATCAAAGCAAGGTTCCTTGATATTTGCTTAACAATAGAGGTAAATCCTATCTTTGAAAACATGGAGAATAAAGAAGTATCCAATAAGAAGTCCTCTTAGGAAAAAAAAGCTCATACTTCAGAAGGAAGATGATGAATATGAATTTGAATTCACTAAAAAAAATTGTATAGTGGATTTTGTAGGAGAGCTTAATTCTTCTCTAAATGATCTAGATGAAGAAAAATAAAATAATGAAGAGCTCTAGTTTAAGATTAAAAAAATAAATGAAGAAAATTGGCAAGTTAAAAATTTCAGTTGAAGAAGGGAAAAGAATTGAAGAATATATAAATTTCAAGCTCATTGACAAAACTATTGAATGTTCAAAGCTTGAATAAGAAATTGTTTCTCTTATAAGGAAAGAAAAATTGCTAAGTGTTTCGATCTTAAAGAAGAAATTGTTTCCCTAAGGAAAGAATTGGAAAAAGAAAAAGAGAAACTTGACAAAGGTATAAAGATAAAATGAAGTTCAGAGATTCTTGATGGGTTGATTAACTCTCAAAATCCATCAAAAGAGAAGTTTGGTCTTGGTTTTGAGAAATGGAAAAGTATTACAACCAATGCTTATACATATCTATATGAGAACTTCAAAGAAGAAGGAAAGTCTGAAGTGAAGGAGGAGAAAGATTCCACTAAAGAACCTAAGAAGACTACCTCCAAAGATGAAAAGATAGATCAAAATAGAAAAAATTAAGATGGATTCATTCCTATCTAGAGACAAAGAAGACTCAGAGGTCCTCCACCTGCTAGACAATATGCACTGACTAGATTCAATCAATATTTTCAAGGTCATTGTTTTTATTGCAATAAATTTGGGAATAAGTCTATTGATTGTAGATCTAGGTAAAGAAGAAATGATAACATGGGTAGAAGATAATTTGTGCCTCAAAGATACAATTTTGTTTCATTTCACGGTTATTGCTATGCATGCAACAATTTTGGTCATAAGGCTACTGAGTGCAAAACTAAGATGAAGAAGAACAAATTTTTTTTGGAGCACAAAATTGTGTGCTACAACTACAATAAGGTTGGGCATACATAAATTTTTTGTAGAAGTATTTATTTGAGGCCACATATTGAGAACTAGAAGAAAGATGAAACCCTAAATTAGCAAAAGAAAGATAATCAAAAGGTTTGGAAGGAAAAGAAAGTTCGGGAAAATGAGAAGAAGGATGATATTATGCTTTTGCAATCTACACAAGATCCTAAGAAAAATTGAGATAGAGAATTTTCTTAGGGGGAGACTTCATTTGTAAAGATTTTAGCTCCTTGAAAAGGATAATATGCTGAATATATTAGTATGAAAGTTGAATTGGAAAAATTCCTCTGGTGTGCATATTTTTTGAGCAAGAATGAACCTTTTGATGAAGGTTTCAGAGCAATTGAATGGTTTGCAGAGGTGTGCTAAGTTGAATTGTATCCCCATGATGACACAAATATCTCTCGTAAATGATTTACCTAACAAATATGAATGAATTTATGATGGAAAGTTAGGGCAAGTAAAAGGCCTTTTATGTGGTTTTTGGGTCATTTGATCTCATTTGTAATCAAGAGAATTTGTGGTTAGAGTGGAGAAGAGTGTTTACGTTTTCAAGCTATTTGTGCGAAACCCTTTTTTGCAGTGTTTGAATATTTTTGAAGGAATTCCAATGGAAAAACCTTAGGTAATCAATGTGTTGGAGAAACCCAGGGCTAAGTACATGAATTTTCCATTCAAAGCAATGGAGGTTGACAAAGATGGTTCTTTCTTGAAGGTTCCAGTGGACATGGTTTATTTTGAAGATGTGAGGATTTACATTCATGTCCCATTAAGTGAAATTGATCATAATTAATCCTTTGAAGTGGTCCAACATGAGTTGTTGAATGAGAATACTGTGTATAATCTAGAGTATGCAAATGTTGCTGCCAAAGGGTTCAACATCTAGAAAGATTTTCCAAAATTTTGTAATATAAAAGAATGGGTAAGATTCATTTTGAGCCACATTCATGAAAATTTCATTTGGATAGACAAATTGTACATGATCACAAAGGAAGCTATTAGGGAAGTTACTTATCTTTGTTCCATTGGACCTATCTTGGTGTTGAAGTCAATCAAAAATGAAAGGGTTATGGAAATTTTTGAAGCTAAGTTTGATAAGAGAACCCTTATAGTGAAGGATATCATTGATATTGATGTTCGATATGCATCAATGGGAATTGTATATAAGATTTATTTCAAAAATAGAGAAGGTGCTACCATCACCACCGCAATTCACACCAGACATCAAATGGTGAAGGAAGGTGCTATTTTTGACCTATGTGATATGTTGAGAGAGAAACTAGTGGACAACTTGAAGTGTACAAAGGAAATTGGTTATAATTTCAGGTTTGGTTCTTTGATCATATGCCTTAATTTCTTCTTTCTGAATGAATTTCCTAGATTTAATCGAAAGAATTGAGATAATTTTTCTCTAGTTGCTGCACAAATCAAGAAACACATTGATAGTTTTCAAAATAAACAAGAATACAATACTTTATACTGGGGATTTTTCAAGAATCTACAAACTGAGATGCAGGGTAGAGAAATGATACCCTTTGATTCGGTCTAGAAGTATGAGAATGAGGTAACTTTCATGGTGAATAAAGATCATTTTTATATGTAGGCTATAGAGCCAACGACCTCATGGATTCTTGAATTGCCTTATGAGGTTGAACTTGAGCATGTACAAGGTTATGTTGATATTCTATTGTCAAAGCCAAGAGATCCTAAGGAAGAATGATTTGAAACATATAGAGAAATCATGGATAAGATGATATAAAATAAAATAGAGGAAATAAGTGAGAAGAGGGTGGACAAGCTATTCAAGAAATGGGACATTCTAAGGTATTCTAAAATGGTGCCAAATTCCTCTAGTCAAACTTTGATAAATATCCTCTCTAATGTTGAAGAAATGTTTGTTAAGAAGTTTCCAAGGAGATCTGGTAGATCCTCTTTTGCTGCTGCATTTGCTCCGTAGCCCTCTAGATCAACACAATTGACTAGTGGAAGAAGAAAAGCTACATTGTAACTTCACCATAGAAGAAAGCTACTGGTGTTGTGCAAACAAGGCCTAAGCAAAAGGCTAAGAGAAAGAATAATAATCAAGAAGAACCTGAAGAGGAGGAAGAAGATGAAGTTGAAGACATATCCTTCTAGAAAAAGAAAGAGAAGAATATTTCAAATGAGGGAACTAAGCAGACTCCTCTGATTCAACATGATCCTCTTGATTTTGGTGCCATTTTTAATGGAATTGTTAAGTATGGTCTATTGACTGATGTAATGGAGCTTCATTTGGATTTTCCTCTGAAATAAAAGAATTTTATTGAGAAGGCTATCATTGAATACATGCTCAAACAAAATATATATTTCAGTAGCATTGTTGACAAAACTATGGATAGCCTAGTTGAGGCTTTGAGACAAAGAAGAGAAGATGCCATCGAGGTTGATGAGGAGCTGAAACAACAAGCAATTGATAAAGTTGGGATCTCTATCTCCCAGGAAGAAAAAAAAGAGATAGTCTAGAGACAAGCTAAGGAGCTCCGCACCAAGAGAAGAATTGATCTTTTGATGAGCATGGATGAGGATATCAAAAGGAAAATTCAAAGTGAATATGAAGATGCTACAAAGAAGACAATTGAAGAAAGGTACATTGAAGTTGAAGTAGTTGCACAAGATCATCTGAAAAGGCATGATATTGATGTTGAAATGAATGTATAAGTGCCTCTAGATGAACAAGAAACTAAAAATATGCCCCCTTTGGATGATACAAATGAGAAAAATATATCTGGTCAGCAAGAAGTACAAGGACCCTCCAGACAACAAGAAGGAGAAGGTGTCTTCAATATGCAAGAAGAGAAAGATGTCTCCAATATGGAGATGAAAAAGGAAAAGGAGAAAGAAGAATAAAAGGAGAAGGAGAAATAGAAGGAGAAGGAGAAGGATACTCAAGAAGAGATTTTAGAAAATTCATACTCTTCTTTGGTAGATTCAATAAAGGAGTTTTTGGCATAGGAAATGCAAATCCAATTGGTAGTGACTCTGTAGTTACTACATGTTCCTACTTTCTATAGACAAGTGAACTTGTCTAATATGTCTCCCCCACACAAAATAAAACTCGGAGATATACTTCACTGCACTACTAGACAAGAGCTACTACAACAAGTGGGGAGTGCAGATATGATGGAAGAAGCAATAAAATTGTTGGAAGAGAAGTTTCCAAAAGAAAAAAGGGATTCTTGATTATCCCTAACATAACAAATGACGTACTTACTGGATTCTTTTGAGACTTATTTTTCTCATTTGGAGAAGCATACAAAAAGGAAGTTGAATGAAAAGAGAATGAGTGATTCCTTCAAGGTGTGTAATAGTGCACTTACGAAGTTGCTATCCTACATTCAAGACATTAAGAAGTTCTAGGAGGATGCCAAAGTCTTATATGTTTTCTACTTGAAATGGCCAACAACAACAAAGAGTATAAAGGATAAGATAAGTGCAATTGAAATGCAAATCACCAATGTGGCTACCAAATATGATCTAGTGCAAGACAATGATGTTTCCATTAGGGCATAGGTAGAAAGTCTTCACTCTTAGGTACAACAATTGCAAGATCAAAGGGAGTAATTCAAAAATTTGGTGAAACAATTGAGAGAAGTAGTGAGCCTCCGATTGGCATCACTCATAGGTCTCTTGACAAAGGTAAATGGGGTAGTTCAAAAGTACAAGGAACCATCCTCTTTGGAAGATGCAAAATATACATGTGCACAGTTGTCCTCTCAAGTCCAAACCTTGATTGCTACTAACAAGCAATGAGATAGTAGCCTAATTCAACTTAAGAATATCTACAAGGGCATTTTTCCATCATCATCAAAGTGAGTTGTGAATGTATTTCATATAATATATTTTTCCTTTTGTTGTTGTGTACATATGTGGAGTATATATGATTTTTTTTATATCCCAAAGAGATTAAAAGTTGTATAGATTAAGGGGGATCTTGTAGAGTTTTTCCTGTGTAGAGAAAAAGTTTTTTTTCCCTTTCCCCATGATGTCAAATGGGAGAGAGAGACATGTGCACCTAAGGGAGTGCTTATGCACATCATTTGGTTTTTCAATCAATGATAAAGGGGAAGATTATTGCATCTTGAGAATATTGGTTCTCATTGATGTCAAATATGTGTTGAATATTGTATATGCTCTGGAGATAGTTGATATGCAAAGATATCAATTGGTGCAAGTCATCATTGTAGTATATGGAAGAGTTATGATTATACTGATGTCTAAGTGTGATGAGGAGGTGGGTACACATGTTCTAATATGTTTCTAGTATTCCTACATTGATATCCTACTAGTTTTGTGTACCACACTTAGAGGAAAGTTATAAAATTTTTGTTAAGGAATTCACAGTATGTAGCTTAAGGTAGAGTCATGGTGTTTTTGGTCCAATTCCTTTCATAGAGCAAGATTTAGTCTTGTGGTTCAGAAGATAAGTTGATAGAGATGTGAAGGTATTATATCCTAGATTAGAAATCATTATACCTTCTATAGTGAAAATTATATGTGATAGAGTTCCAATTTGTGCTCTAGCAAAGTATAGTGATTATGAAGGCTTGTTGGAATG
>CM021100.1:727092893-727252259 GCA_007115665.2 Sequoiadendron giganteum
ACCAAGAATGGGTCGGAGAATGACAAGCATGTGGTTAGAGGATCCCTATCAACTACAATTGCTGAAAGTAAACTCAACGCCAAGCATGTGCTTTCAATCCCAGGGAGGGGATGGAGCTACCATATGGCGGAGGTACTTTAAACTACAATGCAATTAAATGTAAATAGGTGATAGGCCAGCCTCTTCCACAAACGTGGGAATACAATGAAATAGGCAAGATAATTAAAATAGTTGAACAATACTACTGAACAACTTTACAATGAGAATAATCCTGCAAGTAACATTGTATTAGAATTCTCCAAATGCTGCAAATGATATCAATTGTTTCTCTAACTCCAAGAGACTCTCAACCATGAAAAACAAGCCCCAAAACTCCAACTATTGAAAACTGATATGACAAACCAGCAAGCTGAAACTACAGACCAACAACTCATTAACTCACAAAAATGCTCATAACTCTCTCATAACTACTCCAGATGACATGAGACCAAGTGCAATGGACTCCTAAGAAGATGGCGATCAATTTATGACAGAGAAACAGCTGCAAAACCCAGTCAATGAATTATCTAAACATTTGCCAGGCATGACGAGGAAGAACAGCCTCAAGAGGGGCGACTTCTGCAAAATAAAACCCAATTCTGCATAATAAAATCTAAAAATTGACACAAAGGGGCACCCAGCATAGACAAAAGGAAGTATACAATACCCAGAATGAATATCTTTTGATTTTCTGATTTATGAATGAAACTACAGATTCAGCCCTATTATCAGCAACTCCAGAAAATGACATAAAATGCAATAAACTGAACTACAATGCAAAACTCGAGCTACAATGCAAACCTCACTACAAAACTCTCAAAAACAACTAAATCTCCACTAGATGCTATCTCTCAAGCATGAAGTCGAGCCAAGGCTAGGAGGCATTCATTCCTCGAAGCAGTCCAGCAACCATTTCAGTAGCATAACAATACTCAAGATGACGGATACCAAATGAAGAACTCAGGCGCCCATTTATAACTTTTGAGAAGCCTTCCCCGAAGCTTCTAGAAACCCTAACTTTTCCCTCCAAGAAGTGGCGTCACTTTTCCTTCAAGGCCATTTTTGATTTTTAAATAAATTTCATCTCTTCAAAAAGGCGTCCAACTTATGGCTTTAATTTTTGACTTTGATAAATATAAAATACCCTCAATGAGGCGCCACCCCTTAAAGACCACCTTTTAACACATAATTAAGTTATGAGACTAGGCCAAGGGATAATATAACATTAAAATATAACATTATTAAATGAAATGACTTATCTCTCCAAAATGCATCCCAAGGCCAAATTGAACAAACCAATTGAGTCGACTGAAGAGGAAAGCCAACTGTGCCGAGAACGACAGGACCACTGCCAGAAATAGAATTTACTAAAAATAGTAAATTCCTGAAGGTGCTTGGAATGCCAAGAAAAACACACCACAATGAAGCTCTTTGAAAACCCAGAAAGAATCCGCCATTCAATCATTAATTCACGAGCAATAGCAACCTCCAAAACACGAATCCCTAATTTCACCTTCCGAGTAGCCTACGGGTCTCCGAAATAGGCCAACGGTCAACTGAAAAGATCATGCTCGAGAAGGGGACATTACAGTCCGCCCTCCCCAAGATTGCTTGTCCTCAAGCAATCGCAAACCTAGATGCTGCAAAATCTCATTATTTTCCCAAGTCGCATCCTCCATAGGCAAGTTCTTCCACTTCACCAAATATTCTCTGATTGTCCTTTTTCTGAAAGGACGCTCTCTGGAATCAAGAATCTCTTCTGGAATCAAAACTAACTGTCCTTCTTCATCCAAAGGTGGCAACTGTGATGAAGCAACAACATTGTGTCCGAGTGCCTTCTTGAGGCGAGACACGTGGAAGACATTGTGTACTTTGCTATTCGAGGGTAGCTCCAACTCATAAGCTACTGCTCCCACCTTTCTGATAACCTTGAACGGCCCATAAAAATGAGGTTTGAGCTTCTCAGCTCCACTCTTCTTGAGAGTAGACTGTCTGTAAGGCTATAGTTGAAGATAAACCATATCTCCAACCTCAAAAGAGCGCTCAACACGTCGCTGATCAACATACATCTTTTGTTGATTCTGTGCAATCTGAATATTATTCTTCAATGATTTCAAGATATCCTGACTCTGCTGCAACAAATCCTTGGCTTGAGGGGCTTTGCTACCACCAAACACCAAATCAGCAAAGCTAGGAGCCTCATAACCGTAAAGAGCCATGAAAGGTGACATCCTTATTGACATGTGAAAAGAAGAATTATAGCAATACTCGCCTATGTGAAGCCATTTCACCCATGCTCTTTGCTGCTCCGAAACATAGTTTCTTAGATAGCCTTCCAACCATTTGTTTACTATCTCTGTTTGTCCATCGATTTGCGGGTGATAACTAGTGCTTGGAGTAAGCACTGTACCACTCATCCTGAAGACTTCTTGCCAAAAGGTACTTAGGAACTTGCTGTCCCTATCACTCACAATGTTTTTCGGCAACCCATGCAATCTAAACACCTCATGAAAAAACAAATCTGCGACTTGTGTTGCTGAAAAAGAACTGGTGATGGCAAAGAAATGAGCAAATTTTGTTAATCTATCCACCACAACATAGATACAGTCTTTTCCCTGGGCCTTCGGCAACCCAGTGATGAAGTCCATTGATATGCTTTCCCATTTTTGATTGGGAATGGGGAGAGGTTGCAACAGATCGGCTGGTAGAGTATGCTCATTCTTGTTCATTTGACAAGTGGGACACTCCTGAATGTAGCGTTGAACTTCTCCTTTTAGCCCTTTCCAAGAAAACCTTTCCCGAATCTGCCTATATGTCTTGAAGAACCCTTGATGACCAGTAAGGGGAATGTCATGAAATGTCAACAAAATTTTCTTTTTGAGCTTGGAATCAGCCACCAAAAAGATTCTACCCTTGTAATGTATCAACCCTTCAACCACCTTGTACCTTTCCTCATTAAAAGTACCCTCAAGGATGCTCGTTGCAAACTGATTTTTGGCATAATCAGCAAGCAAAATGTTCTTCCAATCAGCGGTAAGCTCACATAATGAGCTCAAATGAGGTCTCCTAGATAGAGCATCGGCCACAATGTTGTTTTTACCCCTGACATATTCAATGTCAAAATCGTAAGCTTGAAGCTTACTCACCCACTTTTGTTGCCTCTCATTCAAATCTTTCTGATGCATGAAATGCTTGAGACTATTGTGACCACAAACTTGCTCCCCACCAAATATTGTCTGAACTTAGCTAATGCATGCATAATGGCAAGCATTTCCTTGTCGTAGATGGAGTAGGTCCTTTCAACACCTCTTAATTTTCTGCTCTCAAACACAATGGGATGCTTGTCTTGCATCAAAACAGCCCCAACTCCTTCACCGGATGCATCACACTGTAGCTCGAAAGGCTTGGAGAAGTCTGGAATAGCTAAAACTGGACAAGAGCTCATGATCCTCTTAAACTTATCAAAAGTAGTTTGGGCCTTTTTTGACCAACAAAAAGCCCCCTTTTTCGTGAGGTCAGTAAGAGGTGCAGCATTCTGCGAGTAGCCCTTCACAAATCTTCTGTAAAATCCACAAAGACCCAAGAATCCTTTCAACTGAGTCAAATTCTCAGGAGGTGGCCAATCAACCATTGCTTTGATCTTTTCAGGATCAACCCTAACTCCTTCAGCACTGATTATATGACCAAGGTAAAGTAGCTCCTTCATACCAAATTCACATTTGGATTCCTTGGCAAACAAACTCTCTGATTCTAGGATGCTAAGCACTTCCTCCAAGTGCTTGAGATGTTCTTCCCATGTCTTGCTGAAGATCAAAATGTCATAAAAAAATATCAATACACACCTCCTCAACTGCTTCTGAAAGACTCTGTTCATACAAGACTGGAAGGTAGCGGGAGCATTAGTCAACCCAAAAGGAATGACTAGAAACTCGAAGTGGCTATAGTGGCATCTAAATGCTGTCTTCTCAACATCAGATCCTCTCATCTGAATCTGGTAGTAGCCTGATCTCAAATCGATCTTTGAAAAGAACTTGGCTCCATGTAGCTCATCAACGAGCTCATCTATCCTCGGAATGGGGTATCGATTTTTGATGGTGCTTTGATTCAAAGCACGATAGTCCACACACATGCGGATGGTACCATCCTTCTTCTTCACAAGAACAACTGTTGAAGCGAAGGGACTCTTGCTTGGACGAATGAAGCCCATCTCCAAGAGTTCCTGAATATTTTTCTCAATCTCGTCCTTCTGCTTCTTAGGGTACCGATATGGAGTTGTAATAACTGGTTTTGCTCCTTCGTTGAGCTCTATGACATGCTCCGAACCCCGTTTAGGAGGTGGTCTGGGAGGTAAATCAGCAAACACCTTGCTCCTTTTTGTGAGTACAAACTAAATATCAGGAGGATAGTCTCTCTTTGCTTCAATCGAACTAGCAGTAAGAATCATACATTCTGCAGCCCACTCAACTTGATCATTACAAATCAGCCTTGCCATTCTCTTGAATGACACAATCCGAGGACCACCATTGGACATTCCTCTTAGCACTACCTTCTTCCCATCGGATTGGAACTTGAGCTCCATGGTTTGCAGATTTAGAGAGATCTCTCCGAGTGAACTCAGCCATTGAATGCCTAGAACGACATCCGTATCTCCAATGCTGACTACATAGAAGTCGTCCTTGACTTCATAGTTTCCCAATTGCATAGTCATGTTTGAGATCTTCTTGGTGCATGAGATGTGAAACCCATCAGCAACCATAACCTTGAAGCCTTCAAACTCTTCTGTTTGCAGCCCTTTCTTTGCCACCACAACTTCATCCATGAAGTTATGCGTTGCTCTAGTGTCAATCAAAGCAACTATTCGCTGCCCCTTAATCATCCCTCGAACTTTGAAGGATTCATTCTTTTGAAAGCTCGAAAGTTGAGCCAAAGTACCTCCACTTCCCTTTTCGTCTTCGGACTCTTCTGGAGCTCTTTCCCTTTCGCTGTCATCAAAATTAGACTGCTGGTCTGAAGAATCAAAATTACTTTCTTCAGCTGAATAGTATTCAATTTGATGAAATTTGCCCCCTTTTGGGCAAACATGGTCTTGGGACCATTTTTCTCTACACCGAAAACATAACCCCTTTCTTCTGAGTTCGTTAAGTGTCTCTGGATCCAATCTTGTAACTTGAGGTTTATGCTGTTGGAACTCCTTATGATAAGGTCTTTTTCCTTTATCCCTTTTGTGAAATGATGGCTTGGGTTGAAACTTTGCTTTAGGAGCAGCCCACTCCATGTTTCATGCTTTCTTCATTGCCTCCTGTAGGGAGGGTGGATCAAAAGCTTTAATCCAACCCTTGAGTGGCTCCATCAATCCTTCATTGAATAGGATCACCAAATGCCTCTCAGTAACTCCCGTGACCATGACTGAAAGTCTTTGAAACTCAGCTATGTAGGCATCAACTGTGCCATGTTGCCTAAGCTGTGCCAAATCTCGGAAATGCACTTCAGGATCTTTTTTCTCAAATCTCTCTATGAGCCTATTGGTGAACTCATCATAGGTAGTGATAGACCGATGACCCAAGGTGACTAGGCCATGGTACCACCACTCGTGCGCCACCCCATCTAGGTGTAGCGTAGCGAACTTAATCGCCTCCTCTTCCGCCATGGGTTTAAGAGCTAGATAGTTGTCTAACTTCTGTTGCCAAGCTCTGGTTGAACTGTTGTCACTCCCATCAAAATGTGGAAGCGTAACCTTGTTGACGGCATGATGCAACTCCCCATGTACTGCTGTTCTTCTTGGTTCATAATGTCTTCCTTGTCCTCTATTCTTCCTTTTACGATCCAAAAAATCATTGTAAGACATATCCGCCTTAATTTCATCAGGGAGAGAATCATACTCAGTACGGCCGAGTCTCAACTGTTCAACAAATGAAGCATTCTCTTCTGGATCAGGTTGAGGGTTCACTGGTGCCAAGAAGGTGGGTTTGAACGGTCTGGAAGAAATGTATGTGCTGTTTGAAGCAGGCTGAGCAGCATGTCCATTATGCTGGTTGGTGGCACTGTGTTCTCCCCTATGTCCTGGATTGTTCTGTGAAGTTGGGTTCTGACCCACTTTCCCCAACATGAGAGGTACCATATCCAGTAAGGCATCCATCTTCCTCTCGAATCTCTTTCCTGGACTTGATGATCTTTCTCTTCCCTTCCCCCTATCATCTCCGTTACCACCCGATGTCCTCTCATTATCCTCCATTTCTTCTCCCGGAGAAGTTTCCCAATTTGCTCTTAATACCTCTAAAGCTGTCTGACCTTCCGGAGCCTAATGCAACTGAAACTGACTGGTAGCCTTCTTGTATTCCCTTGCTAAGTATCTTTGTTCTCTATTACTCATACAAGGTTTGTTTCACAGGATGGCAGGATGCATGGCTCTGATACCACTGGAAGATACCGAACCAATTTTTTCAATTTTTCAATTACAACGAGCAAAGCAATACACAATCGTTAGGGTTAGTACGTAAACCAAACGATGCAGAATTCAACTCTAACCAAGAATGTGCACCAGGATCCTGAGTTGGGCAAGGTGTGAACATATGGTCAGAGGATCTCAATGCAATGCTGATAAAGGAACTCTAACCAAGAATGCACCGGAAGACGAGGAGCATATGGTCAGAGGGTCTTAATGCAATGCTGATACAAAGAACTCTAACCAATAATGCGTCGGAGAACGACGAGCATGTGGTCAGAGGATCCCTACCAACTACAATTGCTGAAAGTAAACTCAACGCCAAGCATGTGCTTTCAATCCCAGGGAGGGGATGGAGCTATCATATGGCAGAGGTACTTTAAACTACAATGCAATTAAATGTAAATAGGCAGTAGGCCAACCTCTTCCACAAACGTGGGAATATAATGAAATAGGCAAGATAATTAAAATAGTTGAACAGTACTACTGAACAACTTTACAATGAGAATAATCCTGCAAGTAACACTGTATTAGAATTCTCCAAATGCTGCAAATGATATCAATTGTTTCTCTAACTCCAAGAGACTCTCAACCATGAAAAACAAGCCCCAAAACTCCAACTATTGAAAACTGATATGACAAACCAGCAAGCTGAAACTACAGACCAGCAACTCATAAACTCACAAAAATGCTCATAACTCTCTCATAACTACTCCGGATGACATGAGACCAAGTGCAATGGACTCCTAAGAAGATGGTGATCAGTTTATGATAGAGAAATAGCTACAAAACCTAGTCAATGAATTATCTAAACATTTGCCAGGCATGACGAGGAAGAACAGCCTCAAGAGGGGCGACTTCTGCAAAATAAAACCCAATTCTGCATAATAAAATCTGAAAATTGACACAAAGGGGCACCCAGCATAGACAAAAGGAAGTATGCAATACTTAGAACGAATATCTTTTGATTTTCTGATTTATGAATGAAACTACAGATTCAGCCTTGTTATCAGCAACTCTAGAAAATGACATAAAATGCAATAAACTGAACTACAATGCAAAACTCGAGCTACAATGCAAACCTCACTACAAAACTCTCAAAAACAACTAAATCTCCACTAGATGCTATCTCTCAAGCATGAAGTCGAGCCAAGGCTAGGAGGCATTCATTCCTCGAAGCAGTCCAACAACCATTTCGGCAGCATAACAATACTCAAGATGACAAATACCAAATGAAGAACTCAAACGCCCATTTATAACTTTTGAGAAGCCTTCCCCGAAGCTTCTAGAAACCCTAACTTTTCCCTCCAAGAAGTGGCGTCACTTTTCCTTCAAGGCCATTTTTGATTTTTAAATAAATTTCATCTCTTCAAAAAGGTGTCCAACTTATGGCTTTAATTTTTGACTTTGATAAATATAAAATACCCTCAATGAGGCGCCACCCCTTAAAGACCACCTTTTAACACATCATTAAGTTATGAGCCAAATTGAACAAACCAACTGAGTCGACTGAAGAGGAAAGCCAACTGTGCCGAGAACGACAGGACCACTGCCAGAAATAGAATTTACTAAAAATAGTAAATTCCTGAAGGTGCTCGGAATGCCAAGAAAAACACACCACAACGAAGCTCTCTGAAAACCCAGAAAGAATCCGCCATTCAATCATTAATTCATGAGCAATAGCAACCTCCAAAACACGAAACCCTAATTTCACCTTCCGAGTAGCCTACGGGTCTCCGGAATAGGCCAACAGTCAACTGAAAAGATCATGCTCGAGAAGGGGACATTATAGTGGAGTCGATGTCCTGTACCTGTGAACCTGTGAACATAGAGTATATCCACATGCATACATATGTTAAAATTAAATCACACCGTGAAGAGGAAATCTCAAGATCGTAGGGCGCTCGCAAGCGAGTGATGCAATCTCGTCCCCTTCACCAATACAGTATTACTAACTGACGAATTTAACATCATTAATATGATCAAAAGCATAAACATCATTAATTCATTTATCCACTATGCTAAACCAAAGCATGACATATTGATAACATCAGGATCAAATACCATCACACCAAAATATAACATTTGCATCACTTACAGATAACGATCAAATAGCAATTGAGTTCAAGCCAAAGCACTAACAGAAAATAAGGCATAACCAACAGAACACTGTTCAGTCAAAAGAGCAAAACGGAGAGGTCTTACATATCCACCTAGGAAGAAGTAGCTCCCGACATATACCACCTTGTGACCTTAATGATATTGTCAGCTATCTTCTTCACAATCTTAGGTAACACGTGGCATTAGTCACTTCCATGCCCTCAGTGACAGCCAGTGAACCCCCTCAATACAATGGTTAGCCCCAGATCACCATTACCTGCACGGATGGGTCCCCACCCATGCAATCGTTATTGTATCATATAACTAGGGTAGCCCATAGCAACCTTCACCTTTGTGAACCAGGTGAATGTCGGCTAGTCCCTAGTAGTAGCCTAAACATTGGTCATTGGCACGATCCAATGACTGCCCATCACTGCTCAAATATCTTGGAGGTTCACACTTGTGTGGGTCATACATAACATGAATCACAATAAAAAACAACAAATACACAGGCCTATACCTAGAGACCTCTAGATATGGAGTCGATTTTCACAACACATAAAAGTCACATGGAACCAACACAAGATGGACTTTACCCAACATATACATATATTCAATTACCAATTATAAGTAGTTAAATCGCTTACTTTGTTCATTTACTATTCAAAACACATCATGCATTAAATACAAGTTATTAAATTTCCTTAACTCATTTCATACCCATTCGGTACCCATTTCAGCCTCAAACTAAAGCTTACGGAGGAGGAAAGGTCAAACCAATTAGGAACAACCCCAAACCCCGAAGTTATCCCCTTGAACCCTCCCCCTCTAGACTTGAGGTCACAGGGACATCCTTTGCCCAAGGACCGCCTACATACCCGCTTCCAAACGGATCAAAGTCATACGTAGTTCTCCTCGCAAGGTTTCTCTCAAGGAACACATATACACTATTTCCCAATATAGAAAACTTATGTCATGGCACTTCCATCCACTTGTATAAAAATCTCAAACTAAACCTCACCATAGTTATTACTCCTAATTCAATGTGAGCATCCTCGAACCCCTTACAATTTCCTATCAAGGATATTGTGCTACCTTTGGTACCTTGATGATAGTACCACCCAGTTTATAACATAGGGTTTTATTTAGGCTTAGAGTATGATAACATGTATACAACGTGATTGGGTAATCTTAGATATCAAATGTGTAATGGTTTTTGATATCTTAAACCACTATATAATACCAATGAAAAAAAATCTTTAAACATTCATATATGAGGATAACATGGTGTAATAATTTTCTCAATTAGGATACATCTACTAACAGTAAGAGTAGTAATAATCATCATCATCTATTCATAAGATGACAATTATTTGAAGCCCCAATATGGCTCCAAATGGTATTCAACTAATATGATTAAGCATCATGATCCTATTAATTTATAAGATCAATTTCCATTAGAACGTACCATACCTCGATAAGGCCATACAAATATTATGTTAACTTCAAAAGATAAAACACAATAGTTATAAACTTGTTCTCGATTGAGTTGATATACAAATCAACTCAAGATGGTTGGCAACAGTTTATCTACAAGATCATAGTTTACATACTCGGAATCGGAGAGTACTCGGCAAGCCCAAAAATTTTGGCTCGGGAAAAACTCGGGATATACTCGGAAAATACTCGGCAAATACTCAGAAAATGTGTGGGTATTTATGTATGTGTATACTCAAGACTGCACTGTGCACACATACATATCTATAAACATACATAGGATGCCAAGTTTGCATGCATATACACACATAGACATATTTACACACACAAACATGCCAAGTTTGTGGGTTTTTTGCCAGCTACTAGAGATTACTTGATAATTTGACGAGAAAAAATCCATCTGCATACTGCCCGCGAGTAAAAGCAAAAATTACTCGACATGCAATTTTTTTGGAGATTACTTGGCTACTCGGAGAGTAATCAGAGAGTATGTAATCTATGTACAAGATCATTAGAAGACAATGTACACTCAATGATATCGATAGCAATATTATTCTTACCCTTTTGATTCATTTATCCTATAGCACGATCCCACCTTATAATAGCTTAGTTTATGGACTAGATAATATTTGCACTTTTCACTTATAGCTAAATACTTTTATAATTGCATATACCAATATACTATGATATTGGCCATATCATAATATGTTCTTTGATATATTTACCAAATACAGGAAACTCAAGTTTAAAACTCATCCACTAACCTTATACTTAGACTTATTATATCATATATCATAGAAATAAATGATAGTTTCATTCTATTTTATCATAAAATAATGTGGTACAAGTGTAGTTTTAGTTTCATTAATGAAGTCCTTATCAGCTACATTATTAAGTGACGGTATGCCAAATCTTGCATTAGGTGTATTATATTCTTAGATTATATTATGAGGTATTCTTATCACTAGACATTTAACTTAGACTTCCTTGCCATCTTGTTTCACTTGGAGTCTCAATATAGAGGTTTACTGAACTCAAGGTAAGATCCTATTTAATCTCCCACCATTGTCTACTCAAAAGTTCACCCCTGGATATTCAAATAATCCTCCCTTGGTTATAGAAAATTCCTTGTTGATGAATTCCTAATAATCCCAACTTTCACACATCAAGTATTCTAGCATTTGAGATCTTGGGCACCCTACACGATATTAGTTACCTCTAGATCTTGGTTTCCCCAAATACTCATAAGGAATGGTTTTAATTTTATTTAATATCATTCTATATTGTGGTCTATATATATATATATGAACAATGTTACCATAATTTGCATCAATCTTGCACTTGGTAATAAAATTATATCCTAATTAAGAATAAGAAGATATACTATTCAATGAAGTCCCAATTTATTACACTTAGTTGACTATTTAAAGGTACCATATTATTTGAAATTCAATAATAATCATGATCATATTCTAAAACTGGAATATCAAATCATCCTATATCAACTAAAATCCTTGATTATTAATAACAAACATATCCCCAAAATAGATATTAGAATATATCCTTCAATAATATATTAACAACTTTTGTCTATGTTTACAAAACATAAAAGATAGAAATTTAATCGATGACTACCCAATAATCCTTTTAGCTTTTTTCACAACTCATATTTTACAGTTCAACTTAGGTTTATTTGACACGTCGCTTATCTCCAAAGTAATGAAGTTCCGGTGAGAAACATTAAGGAAAAAGTATTAATAAAATACTAAGCATAGGAAGAAAGAAATAACTCATCTATGACTGATGTGTGATTGCCCCTACCCCTGTGTTGGTGAATTTGAGCGCTCATTTCTCCTTCTCACGTTGGCTTTTTGCCCCTCTTCTCCCACTGCCCAAAACGTCTTTGCAATTTGCTTCCCTCCTATCTGCACTGCCCTTTTTTCTTTCTCTCACGCATCTGATAAATTCCTCTCTTTTAAGCTTTCATGGGGATTCCATCACCTGTTGAAGAGCTCTCATTATGGCACATACAAGAACAAAATGGGTATTGGTTGTGGAATTTGGCTTTAAATTTGCCAATTGCATTTGCCTAAGAATTTCTAAAGCCTTTTCAACAAATCTATTTTGTGCATATCCTACAATCTTTGCATTCCATGAGACCACATTTCCTTTTTGGACCTGTGCAACTCCTTTTCCCACGCCATTTCCTACCTTCTTTTCTTGACTCCTTGCCTCCATCTCCATCTGTTTGAGTTTCATGAATTTTCCCTATACTTTCTCCCTCTACTATTCCTAATCTCCCCTCTACGTGCTATCTCCCAAGGCTCTTGCCTCTCCTTCCATTTTTTCTCAAAATGCCTCTTTTATGAGGTCATCAATGAACGATTGGGGTCTTTTTGCGTGGAAAATTGACCAACATTCTGCAATTTTTGGACAACTCCTGGTAGGGACGCCATACCCATGGTAAATGCACGCCATTCTCCCATCTAATTGTGCCCTTGAATGCGTGTTTATTGAAGTCATGGGAGGAGGGTTAAATAATTGACTTGCGTGTCATTTCTCATGCCTTGCAGTCTTCACTTCTAGAAGGGATGAAATTCCTTATTAATGGCACATACGTCCTATTGTCTCACGCCTCCTTCCTGCGTACTACACCCTCACCTATTTAATGGAGTTTGTCCCCTTCATCAATGCCTTCCTTCATTGGCCAATCGTCGTCTTCGTCAATGATTTTAATTTATTCTATTATTTATTTATTTTTAATTTGTTTTCCCTCATCTACTTTGTCCAGCTTCAATGTCATTGGCAGGGGATGTGACACCTTGTTGTGAAAGGCATTTTAAAAATATGATAAGATACTAGATCAATCAAGACATATATGAATTGGTTTATGATTTTTCCTTGGAACTCATTATTGATTGGTCATCTTCTGAACAATCATCAATCATTCAATACATTTTAGGTGTGTTGGGCACATCTTCCATACTTCTTCTCTCTTTACATTATCAAGCAATTCTCTTACCTACACTTCTTTGATTTGAACAATCTCTAGAAAGGTAATTCGAAAGATAGGAAAATTTTTGATTAAAAAAGACCGAGACGATGGGGCTAAATGAAAGGGGTACTTGGGGAAGGGAAAGCTTGACGACTTGATGGAAGGGAAAGATTTAGGAATTTTATTGGAAATCTTCAGGGATCAGAGATTGGGGATGCCAATGAAAATGGCATTAAGGTAAACTCAAGTCCAATACTCTAGCAATAAAAACTTTATAAGGCATAAGGCCAAGATGTTGGGGCTTGAGTGGATGGCATGAAGGTAAGGGGAAGGTTGATAGTCTGAAACTCTGACAAAACACAATGAACATCAGAAAAAAATCCCAAACTTAAAATTTTCACAAACTTATGCAAATTTTTGACACCAAAAAGGGTATGTGTAAGACAACACTTAGGAAAAACATAGGAATGAAAATCCATACAAATATTTCTCATATTGACTATAAATAGGGGCAAAAAGGAACCTAAATGGACAAACAAATAAGGATTAATGAAAAATTTGACACTACAAGATTGAGTCCCAACAATTTCCATCCCTCTTTCTAGAACAATCAATAGCTCTAAGAAAGTGAGAGCCAATTAAACATGTGACAATAATATTGATGGGTGATTGATGTCTAGTATTAGTCCACCCACCGATGATAGAGAAACCCTTCTTTATACAAGTTTTCCTCATTTCTTCTATCACTACACACCTTAGAATACTCTCAAGAAGGGTATGTTGTAGTTTATGTCCTCCAGGGGAGCAAGTGAGGGACTAAAAACAATTGCATTTTTTAACATTTGTTTGAAATAGGGAGAATAAGCCCACATGAAATGGTATGGCATAGGAAAAAAAAAGAAATTTAAGATTCAATTACTTCTCATGATTGCATAATGAACATTTCTACAACACTAGTAGCCCTTCTCTTTCCCTTGGAAAAATCCTCTCCCCTTTGACTATAAACATCCACAATTTCGGTAGGCAATGAAATAGTAGGTTGGGTAGTCTCTATTTATGTTTCCTTATTTCTTTCCTTAGTCTCCACATACAATCTCGTCACCATGATCTTCTCAGCTAGGGTCATTTTTCACAAAAAATTTACCCTCTACCTATTTATATACAAAAACTTGAGTAAACCCTTGTGTAGTTGCTCTTTTAATCCTTGTTGCAAAAATGACATACTACATAGTCATACTCTACTCCACCTTGAATAGTTTTCTTGTCTTTTTTTATGGCTGCTACAAATTGTAAGGTGTTTTTTAGGATTAAATGGGCCTTTTGCATATTATTTGAGAGCTTCAAAAGGGCATTCAAATGGGTTATTTGAACTCGCAGTCCTTGCGACACTCCCACCCCAAAAAGAACCCCCAATATTACTTCTACAACCTTTTTGTTGAAATTCAAACTCTTCACCCTAGCTACCCTCACTGCTGCTCATTACTTTTTTGTGTTTAAAACTCAAAACATGGCTGCAAGTGCAAACAAAAAGAAAATTCCTCCTTAAGTGTTCAAAACTTTGAAAAAAACAAAAAAATGCAAATGAATTTGTGGAAATAAATAGTGGATAATAGATGATTTAGTTTTGATGTTCTCTTGCCTTCTCTTCACTGCATTCTATTTTGTTCTCAAAGCTATTCTCTTTCTTTGTCTTCTTCTTCACAATATGGAAAATGGAAAAATGAGTGTTCTTTTGTTTTTAGTTGTTAATGTGGTTGTTTTAGGTTTCGGGTTGGTGTAATGAGGTATAGGGGTCCTTGTGGGCCCCCAAACCCCCTGTTTTCAATGTTTTGTGTTTTTTAAAAAAAAAAATTCACTAGGTTGTTGGAGATGGCTAACCAGCCCTAGGACAGTTAGGGGACAACTAGTGGGGGTCCTTGTGGGCTTTCAATCTCTTTTATTTCTTTCAATTTAAAAAAGAAAAAAATCTACTAGGCTATAGGGGATAACTAGCCATCCCTAGGACAATTAGAGGATGGCTGCCATCCCTTGTCATTTTTTGGAAAAAAAGAAATCCCAAGGACTTTTCCTTTCTTTTTTTTGAAATTGGGTTTGATTGGGGGATATTTTCAATCCATCCCCAAGGAACATAAATTTTTCTTTGTTTCCATCTCCAAATAATGAGCTTGAGTACATACCTCATCAATGTCCATAGGTTTTCCCATCAAAACAGGTCACTTAAAGGGCCCAAACAAACCACCAATGTATTTCATTATTGATTCATGTTCTATCATGTCTTTCCCAATTTGATATGCTTTCTTTCAGAATTTACTTGTATAATTTTTTAAACATAGGCCTTCTCTTTTCCTATAGAAGTGCCACTAGATGGCCCTCTCTTCATAGCATATGGGGTAAAATTTCTTCTTGATCAGTGCTTTGAAGTCTTCCCACTTGGAAATCAGAAAAATCTATGGATGTGCAAAGAAAATGCATAACTTTCATACAATGTGAGAGCATACCAAATAGTTTCAGCCTTGCGAATAAAATTTGTTGATGTGCACTCAACCCATTCAAGCTGTAATAGACCTCCATCGAACTATCGAATGATCTAGGTTTCCTACACTTACCTATCCATCAAATGGTTGAATCTCTATCTTCATTTCAACCTTGAAAAGAGAGTTGTTATTGCTAGTAGATGAATTTTCCAACTCTTGTTCAATGCCTTTAAACTCCTCTTTTTGATGCAATGATAGATGGAGGATCTAGTTAATGAGTATCCTATAGAAAAAAACACAACAGAAACAAAATGTCACAGCAAATAGATGGAATGGCGATATTATTGATTCACAATCTTGGTGCAAGGGCTTACAATAGAATGGACCTCAATCATTGATTTCAATGCATCATAGGCACTATCAATGTGCAAACTTAGTTATAGTCTTATGAGTTGATATACAATATGATGCTCTTCAATCTGCTATTCAAATTCCTTGAGCTAGTGATAAGCTAACTATCAACTAATTGCCTTCCAATATAGAATGAATGATATTTATATAGTGAGTTCAATAAAATAGGAGGTTATGTGTCAACCAACAAAGTGGTAGAATGCTCAATGCACATTGAAACATGTAGAAGGGCTTTCCTTGGATGAATGTGGTGAGATGTAAGATTTGGAATGCAATGTGGTCCTAATCATTAACCTTCCTAGGACCAATAAGCTTGTATATGTCTTCAAATGTCGGCACGATGTTCAAATATTTACCACATGGCTCAATTGGGTTTTCCTCACAAAATTTGAAAAGACACATTATGTTAACCAATAAGCAAAACCCTTAGCCATGATGTGGCATGATAGAATATGACCTTACAAAGCTCTAAAATCAATTTAGAAGCTACGGGACGAATAGGCAGAACTACACAATAAGATTATTGTTTAGAATTCTGATGTGCTAAAATAATGACTGAACAAGGATATACCTCTGTGGTAAGAGTGAGATGTCTAGAACTTAATTTGGAAAATTGCAATTTAAAAAAAAAACATGAAAGAAAATACTTGTAGGTGATACAAGATTGCTCTTGCATATTGGATGCTCCTATATCATTTTCTCTTCATGTTCTTGAGCAATTCCCAATTTTTTGGACAAGGTTAAAATGATGTCTTTCAAACTATTTAATTTCCCCATAGATAGAAATCTAAGCCACATCTTCCCACCAACGAAGTCTTAATTCTTCATTAAAAATTTCTCTATCCATGTCTTCTGACGTTGCTCTCATTGTACAATTCTAGTCTCTAGTACCTATTTTGAGCTCAAACAAAAATAACTCATCACTCCCACTTGATCTAGCTACAAGCATAACTTCCAAGTAATCTTCTTCTACATTTCACCACAAGAACTTTGTAGGGAACTTAAACCGTTCTCTAATACCAATTTGACTAGTAAACTGGATTGGAGATTCCACTTTATTGTTTCTTAACCATGAATTTATCTCTACTAGGTTCACAAACCCTTCTAATGACCAATAAAATTGCAAATGCATAATGAAATCAGTATAGTTCAAAAGAACACATGCAATGTAGCATTTAAACACTAGAAAGTGATAGTAACAAGTATGAAAATGAGACTGGACACATGTACACACTTGAAGAAACCCTTAAATGTGAACAAGCTCTCACAAGGGAGAGCTTCAAAATCCTCATGTCACTATGTATCAGCCTTTACAAGTAGGTTCAATGTCACTAGGACCTTCAAGAATACATGGAAACAAGAACAAAGGAGTTACACAGCTACAACATGCCTACAACTCCATGAAAACTCTGTACATCAGTCTGCAACACCTTTCTATGAACACTTAGGAATAATAGAATATGAGCCAACCTTTGTACAATGTATGTCTTAAGTTTATATAGCTCCAACAAGCCATCTTCGTTGGTTGCTTTATAAAAAACGCTTGGGAGAGGAAGACACAACTACAACCGTTACTCTATCCAATAAGGCACCACCAAAGCATTTGTGAAATCATCAAAGTAATTGTGAAACTGCCCGATGCTCCATTTTCTGCAACACATCTGAAACTCTAACTTTGTTGAGATGCTTTGGATCAACCAAAGATAATCTTTAGTAATGTGGAGTATCTTGTTGGCTTTAAAACTATCATCTGCAAGGTTTTTTGAAGTTTTGAAATTCTCCTACACCGTCTTGGCTGATAATGACAAAAAATGACCTTTTGATCATGTGTCAAGATCTGATTTTCGGACCTGTTGTTGGATAAACAATCTACACTATGAGTTGCAAAGGGCCTACCTTAGTGGAAATGCACCCTAGAGTGATAACAGGAGGTCCTACACTCAAGTTTGAGCTTGTCCATAGAAACTTAAGAGGCATCTCTGTTATTGTCAACACTTCTAACTCATTGGGACCCAACCAGATTAACATAAAATACTAGTATTGCTATAATATAAAGCTAAGAGTCTTACAAGGGAAAATTTATATTGCAACGGTACCATACAATGCCAACCTAAACCTACTCAACAGTAGCACATATCATTGATCAACACATGCTTCCCAAATTAGATCATAGGTGACAAATATTCCCAACATTCAGTCTACTAGAATTGTTCCTAACATCAACTCAAAATCCATATTCAGAAGTGCAGGCTTATAATTTTTTAGCAAATCTCCATCATACATTGACACACATAATCAAACAAATATAAAAATCTCAAGTTACATTCCACTACCATACATTCTTCATTTGCTAAAATCCCAAATTCCATTACTCTTTTGAAACATAAAAATAATGCAACTAGGGAAAATAGTGAGGAAGTTGTTGCACAATTATGACAATAACTAATTATGAGGTGGAAAATCTCAACATTTAATTGAGTCTAGGAAAGGTTTGACTACATTTGTCTAATGGAAACCTCATTCAAGAAGGTTATGAGGCTACATGTATTTACTTGAGCTTCCCCTTATAGTTTGACTAGTTCCAAGGTCATCGGATGCCACCACACTTGTTGTGTTGTGATTAGATCTGCATGAATTTTATTAACTCGGGCTCTTGATTCCTTTATATCACCAAACTCACAAAATAAAATAAGACTTGAAGATATCATATTTCTATCACATCTAGGTGCATCCCTCACTTTTATGGGGCCTTTGTATATTTTTAAATGGGTTGTTCATAAATATTTTCTTCCTCTTCTTATATGATACCTCAATTATTGAAAAAAAATTCAAATATTACATAATATGTTTATAATCAAGGGTGCAAAAGCAAAGTATTGCATGCATCATCTTAAGTCAACATACCAAGGCTAGCAAATTTTACTGGTTAGCTCATTATGGCTACCAACAATGTCAAACTGTACCTGATTCACTTATTAGAGTACAATCCCTTTAGTGTACCCAAGAGGATCTACAATGATAGTGATTAACTTCATTCTTTTGACTTTTACTTTATCTACATTTACCAAATTTGAGCTGTTCTCTCGGTTATAGGACAAATAGAAACAAAAGACAAATTATAGAGTTGCTAATGGAAAAAGTTGAGAAATCTTCTTTGCATGATAAATTATAAGATCATAATGCAATGTAGGTTCACAAAATACTTACAATTCTACACATGAGAAGGCCAACAATTGTAGATGCAAACCATAATTTTTGTTCTGTCATAGAATATTGTTGAGTCAAAAATTCAACATTGTATCGATAAGACCATGCTGCCTCCATCTCAGTTATGAATTTTAGCAACATAGAACCTGTACATGAAGCCATTTTTCTTATTATTGCAAAGAAACTATCATGGAAAAAATATACTGCATAGTGCCATAATCAAACTCAGAATAATCACCAACCTTGGTACCATAGAACTTGCATTTCCTACCATTTGCACACACCTCCTTACAACCCTTAATTGGTTCTAAAGATAGTTTGCAAGTACAAGCAACAAAAGAAAAAAAGAGCTTTTATATCTTTGAAACAAAAATCAAACTTTGCATCATTTATAATGATCAAAGCATGTGCACTAGAAAAATTAGTTGCAAAAAAGGCAATATTATTAAAAGAGAGTATCGATTGCTCTAAAATACAGTCCTATCCACCTCAAAAAGAAGTGGAGGCACAAATATTTACGTGTAACATCTACAGACGATAAATCAAAGATGTTAAAAATTAATGCCCATTTGGTATGGTGGTTGCCACATTAATTATAATGCTGAATGCAGTGTTAAAGATTTGATTATGTTAATTGTGCTTTTGAGAGGGCATCGCCAAGGGATTTCAGGCTTGCTGCTGTTGGTGGCACCTTTTGAGAATGTATATATGGACTGAAATCTATATTCCAATATCATTACATTCTAATTGATATATTCACAGCTGTCCAATTGGCTTGTGAATTCTAATTTCTAATCTCATCGCTCTTAAAATAACACTTGCACCCTTATGACATATGAGAAAGTTGTTGCATGTGACCATGGAAGTGAAACTATGGTTAGAATATATTTTACCCGGATTTAGCTCAGTTTTGTTGATGAATGGAATAGTGCGCATCTTAGATTTAATTCACTTACATTATACATGCAATATACTTGAATGTAGAGAATGAATCAAGTTTATATTGATTGTAGATGATAGTTTGGTGCTATATATTTGCTGAATGTCAATATCTCTATATTCTCAACCACTTGGTCTTTTACTCAAAGAAAAAGGGAAAAGCTCTTTTCAAAGTCATCATAAGAAATGAATACTATGCTTTACATGCAAAAACTTTTTCTTGCTGTTTTTTATTCACTTTCTAATCCTCTATTATCTTAATATTTTTAATAACACTCTCATAAGAAGGAAGAACTTCCATCATGTACTTCTCAATGTCATCAATTTGTAATAAACACCCCTAAAGTTTTTTGAAAATTTCTCCAACTGAAAATGAATTACAATGCAATATCGTTTCTACTTTCTAAGAACCCAGTTCCTGAGATGGGCAAGGTGAGAGCATACAATGTTCAAGACCACACAACTAACTAGAATGCAGCAACTTGAAAATAAAAGCATTAGGCGGCAAGCTGGCCAATCTCACTTCTTTAGTGGAGTGCTATGCAACTAAAAGGAAAGAAAACTACACGCGTATTCAGCGGAGTGTATAGTACAACGAAAACAAGCACTTCATGCTTATTCAGCAGAGTGCAATTACAAAGCTTCCACTTATTTAGTGGGCAACAAATTCAACTCTCTCCACTTATTCAATGGGGTAAGTAAATATAATATTTCCAAATTTAGTGGGGTGAGTAAATCCAATATTCTCCACTTGTTCAATGGGGTGAGTACATACATCAATAAGAAATGACCAAGCCCACTGGTGATACTACCATCCAGTGTTTTACAATGATATATCAAAAGCAATACCACTAATATAACTGCTGCAACACTCTATAATAGGCTAAATAACATGGATAATCAATGTAATCAAGAACCCAACAAGTAGAATATCTCAGATAGACGATAATAAGGTAGATTGCTGGTCTATATCAATTGTAACAAACTGCAAACAGGTTTAAATAGCAAGGAAATCACCCAAAAACACCACCACCTCATGCCAAACACACCTCAAATCGATCATAGGCTGAAACACCACCTCAAAACAGCCCCAAACTTCACCCAAACTCATTGGAAGAGGAATATACAAAACTGGTAATTGAATTCAGATATGTGTAGGTCTGATATGGCACTGGTACAACAAGTAGAACACCAAAAATGTCATCACAACTCCATAATACCAAATAATCTCAATGCCAAACTACTTGGAGAGGGTTTAAAAGATCTTGGAACCACCAAAAAAGAAGAAATAAAGCCCAAAAACTAGGTTCTTCACCCAACAAGGTTCATGCCTCCCCTAACAACCATAGTATATCCTATACAAGGTTGTACAGATAACAACTTCAATATTTTTGCACCCAACACTATGTACAACCTGCAATGAGAGAATAAAGGCATCCACTAACAAAAAAATAGAAGACCAAAAAACTTTAGAGATTATACCAGCAAACAGTACGATAGGCAAGGTGTACGACCAGTTGGGGATCCTCTTGAATCGCCAAGAAACCCTTTCAACTTCTGAAAATACTAATCACTCACAACAATATTAGCAACCCCAAATATCAGCTCAAAATACATCAAAAATCTCCATACTTGCAACCAAAAATTGGAACTTCACTTTGTCATTCATTGGTGATTCCTAGATGAAATCACTCTAACCAGCTAAGGGGGCTTTCATCCCCAAAACCAACAATCTCAAGAGGGTTTTCATCCTCAAATGTTTTTGAGAAGATCACAAGTTCTCTCCATATGTAGAAGCAAGTATAATTTCATAGCTAACCTCAACAATGAGCTCTCATCATCTTATAACTTTTTTGAAGGGAAATAATAATAATTAAAAATAATAATTCCATTTTCCTCCACAAAGACCTTTTTGATAATAATAATCCAATGTAAAAAAAGACCCCCTTGGCTAGGTGTCCAATATGATGCACAAATTAAATTTTTTTTAATAAATTATTACACTAAGTTATCTTTTTAATATTTTCAACATTAAACAACTTAAGTGAATAATTATTTAATAATTCAATAATTTACCCAAGTTCTGAAAAGTATCAAAATGACACAAATATGCAACTCTAACCATACTGATGTGAATTTGAAGTCTTAGGATGAAGAATTGAAGCAGTTGAGTGACTTTCTAAAAATAGCGAACCTCTCCAAGAAGTTTGAAGGGCTCCCAAAAGGTCGGAAATCAATTCTGAAAGCACTAAGAGGCTTACCAAAATCAACTAAACTCACTGCCAAGAACAACACCTCTGCTAAATTGAGTCTATGCTCTCTAAGAACTTTGGAGTTCTCCCTTACTCGTCAATTAGCCTATGAGAAAACTCAAAAAATAGGCTTATTGTTTATAAACTGATTTTTCTTTAAAAAGGGGACTGTGATAGACCTTGCTTATTTTGATGGATGGATGCATAATTAAGTTAAGCACTATAAGCAGTATCAATCTCAATCCATGTCTGAGATGTTTCTTGTTTAATCAAAATAGTTTTGCTTTAGATTCTCAATGTCTGAAATAATAAATGAATCTCAATAATTACATCAAATAATATTCCAACTATCAGACTCGACTAGGGAAATGTATGCTGGAAATGAATGAAGGCTTCTGTCCAATTCTAGTGATAGTGATGGCCAGACCCGAGCCTTAACTTGGGTGACGTATCTACTTGTAAAGGGGATATGGCTGCACTCTGTCGGCTTGTCCCTTCTTATACGTCACTCCCAAGATGACATATCATAGGCTGATGTTTGCTGGGCGATTTCTATTGCCTCTGTGCCATCCTTCCTTACTTCGTATTTTCGTCTGAGTCGTTGCTTCTATCTTCGGGCATGGATTTTGGCCATCTCCTTCTAAATGCTCTGTATCGATCTAAGCATTCTTTTCCTCTATGTATCTGTCTCCCCCCTTCCTTTGGTCTTCATTTCCGCGATATGTATTCCCTCATCCGATACATCTCTTCATAGGCGCTCCTTCCTAATGACGTGTCTGGTCATATTCGTGGTTCTCATCCTGGACATATCGAATCAATATTTCATTATTAGTATTAGTTTTATATAAATAATGATTTGTTTATTTATGTATTATTTTATACAATTATATTGTATGTGTGTATATTTATATATATATTTATTCATATATATTTATTTATATATACATATATATGTATATAGATATTTATTTATATTCATGTATTTATATAAATAAATATAAATATTTATACATGAATATAAATAAATATCTATATACATATATATATGTATATATAAATATATATATTCTTTTGTCTATTGGAAAATGCAATTGAACTAGAACATATACTTATCTTAATTATGTCTGTAAGATGGGGACATCATAGGGACATTATACTCCTCCCTCCCCAAAATTGTTTGTCCTCAAGCAATTGCAGGTCTCAACCAACTGTTTATTTTTGAATAACCAATGTGGCTGTTAGATCCCAAATCAATCTAGGAGGTTTGTGAATCTCTCTGTTTGATGTACTATGTTGCAACACACATGCAATTAAAACCTCCTTAACTCTTCTTGCTAAAAGAACAACAATATGTTGCAAGAATTCAACAAGCTCCTTGAAATTTTTCTTTCCTTTACCATGTTTCCATTGCATCATTCGGATATAAACTGGAAAATTTGAGTAGTCATTCACTATTTTCATACCCAAAGACTCTTAATGATGGCCATAATTATGCAACAATTTGCTATCATAAATTAACTCCAAAGGTAACATATTACAATTCCCGCCACATTCCTTTGCAAAATGTGCTGCATTAATGATGATGAAAGGAGTTCCTTCCAAGAAAGGACATAAATCAGCATGGGAGCAGGCTTGAAATAATTTATGACAGCCACAAGCCCCATAACTCATCTGTTTTTTCACCCAAATCAGAATTGTGTTGGATGGAGTATCCATTTGCTTCAGCTGAAAACATTTAATGGCACTTTTCAATGATTTAGTGACCTCAGAATGATTAATCTTGCTCCTGTTCAAGTCTGGAAATGACATCTTCTAAAATTTCTTCAGCAAAGGCTGAAAAAACTTCCCCAACAATCACCAACTGAAAATTGCTCCATCCCTTGATAAAGAGTACTTGCAAATCATGCTGTAAGTATGCAAATTAAATCATGTGATGGCTAATTGGGATGATAACAACAACACTAAGATTGAAATTTTGACCCATAATCCTCCATGGTACATTCCTTCCATCATCATTAATTTCTAACAATCCTTTTCGATGATCTCTTGCATACATACTCATCACCATTCACCAATGAAGTAGCTCCATCATGTTTACGTTGCAATACTCTGCTATTCATGTGAACTTCTCATAGGGATCTCCTCAAGGTGCTTAAGACATCTTGATTAGAAATAATGCTTTCATGCCTTAAGTTATAATCATAGAGATAATCGAATTTCTCACCATTAATTATTGATCACAAATCTTTGTCCAATTGAAAACCACCTCAAGTATTAGAAATAACATCTATCTCATGCCTGAAGGTTTCATTTGAATCCCATATCCTATTATTGTTACATGCTATGCTATTGGAATCAGGAAGTGTTTCAATATTCATAACAAAAAGCAGATTATCAAAAGACAATTTTGCATCCAATCCAAAGAGGGGATTATCAAAAGATTGGAAGTTACTTCCACCCGCTTGTTTGAACCATTCTTCACATGATGACACCTTGGGGTACCCACTGAACTTGCCCATGGTGGAAGATTATTTCCATCCTCTTGCATGTGACAACATGATGTCCTCCATTAGACATTCCTATCAACACCATCTTTCTTCCATCAACTAGGAATTTCAGCTCCATTGTTTGTAATTCAGGGTGATTTTCCCTAATGAATAGAGCCATTGGATGCCAAGAACAACATTGGTGTCTTCAATACTCACCACATAAAAATCATCTTTGACTTCATAGTTTCCCAATTGTAGACTCAATCCTGGAATTCTCCTTGAGCATGAAAGAGTGAATCTGTCAACAATCGTGACTTTGAAGCTTCCATTTTTCTATATTAAGGCCTCTTTGTGCTACAACTCCTTTGTTAATTAAGTTGTGTGTAGAACCTATATCAATAAGAGCAACAATTCATTGTCCACACAACACTCCATGAACCTTGAAGGAATCATTCTTTTCAAGACTTGAGAGTTGGGCAAAGGTTCCTTCATTTTCCCTTTCTTCTCCAAGTTCTTCTAGTGCTTCTTCCTCTTCATTTTCATACATATCAGCTTGCTGTTCTGAATTTTCCAATTCAGATTCATCAGCTGAATACACTTCTAAATGACGAACTTTTCTCAAAGCACTTATGACGTAGTGCCCATGGCTCCTTGCATGTAAAGCATAATTTTTTCCTCACTATCTCATTTTAGAGGTCATCATCCTTTTTCTAGGAATTTTTTAAACTGATTAGACTCCTTGTGAAAATGCTTCTTATCTTTTTCATGTTGTAAGGTCTTGGGTTTAAATTTACTCTTGGGAACAAACTCTATGTTCCTTGCTTTCTTGATTGCATCTTGAAGTGTTGGTGGGTCAAAAGCTTTCACCCACCCCCTAAGAGGCTCGGTCAACCCTTCAATGAACAACACAATAAGTTTTCTTTTTGAAATATTTGGCACCATCACATAAAGCCTTTGAAAATCAGCAATGTAGGCATCAACAGTTCCATGTTGCCTCAACTAAGCCAACTCTTTGAATTGCAATTTTGGATCCTTGTCAAATCTTTCAATTTGTTTGTTGGTAAACTCATCATATATAGTAATAAGGTTGTGGCCTTGGGTTATCAATGCATGGCACCACCATTCATGGGCTGCACCATCTAGGTGCAAAGTGGCAATTTTGATCACCTCTTCTTCTAGCATTGGCCTAAAGGACAAATAGTTGTCTAATTTTTGGACCCATGCATTAGCAATACTCTTATCACTCCCCTCAAAATGAGAGTCACCTTTCCCAAAGCTTGTTGGTTATCTCTTTTCACAATTGGACCTTAATTCTCTTGCCTTCCACCATCTTCTTCTTCTTCTGATTCATGAACTAATCAAAAGACAAAATGTCTCGAATCTCCACTTGAAGGGTCACATATTCTGCATAACCTTCCCTCACTTCATCTGCCATAGGAATTTGGACTTCTTGAGCAAGTTGTACCTCCTCCCTACAAGTGAATGTAGGTAGGAGTGGTCTAGAACAAACCCAACAACGGCTCCAACAGTGTGACCATTACTACTGTAATGATTGTTAGTGTTGCAAACATTAGCTTCTCCATTTTGAACTTGGGGAACATTCTGATTCATTTTGGCAAGAAGTTGGGAAATCATGTCAAGCATGACGTCAAAATTTCTCTCTGCTCTAGCATTCAGACTTTTTGGATTGGCAATACCCTTATCCTTTTTTGCCATGTTTTTTGATGGAACTTCAATATCAACAACCAAATTTGACAGGGTACTAGGACTTTTATAAAGGTATCTTCTACTAGAGTTTTTGGCAACTGATACTGAAGTCCTTTTTGTTCTCTGTTATAGTATCTCAATTTTCTTTTATTGGTATTTATAGAGAGCAAGCTACATGACAAGGTTAGTTTCACAAGCTAGCAAGATCACCAGCTCCGATACCCACTATAATAAACACCCCTAATTTTTTTTTAAATTTCTCCAACTGAAAATGAGTTACAATGCAATATCCTTTCCACATTCTGATCACCTAGTTCCCAAGATGGGCAAGGTGAGAGAATACGGTGTTTAGGACCACACAACTAACTAGAATGTAGCAACTTGAAAGTAAACACACTAGGCAACAAGCCAGCCAATCTCACTTCTTCAGTGGAGTGCTATGCAACTGAAAGGAAAGAACACTACATGCTTATTCAATGAAATGTACAATACAATGAAAACAAGCACTTCATGCTTATTCAGTGGAGTGCAATTACAAAGCTTCCAATTATTCAATGGGTAACAGATTCAACTCTTTCCACTTATTCAGTGAGTTAAGTAAATACAATATTTCCCTTATTCAATAGGGTGAGTAAATCCAATATTCTCCACTTGTTCAGTGGGGTGAGTACATACAGCAATGAGAAATGACCAAGCCCACTGGCAATACTACCATCCAGTATTTTACAATGATATATCAAAAGCAATACCTCTCATAACTGCTGCAACACTCTGTAATAAGCTGAATAACATGGATAATCAATGTAATCAAGAACCCAACAAGTAGAATACCTCAAATAGATGATAATAAGGTAGGTTGCAGGTCTGATATCAACTGTAATGCGCTACAAATAGGTCTGAAAAGAAAAGAAATCACCCAGAAACACCAGAAAATTGTGGCCAACAAACCCCAAATCAATCATAGGCTGAAATACCATTCAAATCAGCCCAAAACTTCACCCAAACTCACTAGAAGAGGAATATACAAAACTGGTAATTGAAATCAGATATGTGCAGGTCTGATATGGCACTGGTAAAACAGATACAACACCACAAATGTCATGAAAAATCCATTAAAACACATTATCTCAATGCCAAACTACTTGGAGAGGGTTTAGAAGATCTTGGTACCACCAAACAAGAAGAAATAAGGCCCAAAAACTAGGTGCTTCACCCAGCAAGGTTTGCATCTCCCCTAACAGACATAGTATGGCCTATACTAGGTTGTATGGTGAACAACTTCAATGTTTTTGCACCCAGCACTATGTACAGCCTGAAATGAGAATAAAAGTGTCCACAAACAACAAAATAGAAGACCAAAAAACTTCAAAGTTTATACTAACAAACGGTATGGCAAACAAGGTGTGCGACCAACTGTTGATCGTCTTGAATCGCCTAGAAACTCTTTCAATAACTTCTGATAATATTGATCACTCACCACAATATTAGCAACCCCAAATATCAACTCAAAACACATAAAAAAACTTCATACTTGCAACCAAAAACTGGAACTTCACTTTGCAACTCATTGGTAATTCCTAAATGAAATCACTCTATCTAGCTAGGGGGATTTTCATCCCCAAAACCAGCAATATCAAGAGGGTTTTCGTCCTCAGTTCAAAAAGAACACAAGTTCTCTCCACATGTAGAAGCAAATACAATTTCATAGCTAACCTCAACAATGAGTTCTCATCCTCCTTTTATAACTTTTCTAAAGGGAAATAATAATAATTAAAAACAATAATTCCATTTTCCTCCACAAATACCTTTTTGAAAATAATAATCCAATGTGCAAAAGACCCCCATGCATAGGCGTCCAATGTGCAAAAGACCCCCATGCCTAGGCGTCCAATATGATGCACAAATTAACACCTTTTTAATAAATTATTACACTGTTGTTTTTTTAATATTTTCAACATTAGACAACTTAAGTGAATAATTCAATAACTTATCCAAGTTGCAGAAAGTATCAAAATGACACAAATATAAAACTTTGACCATACCGATGTGACTTTGAAGTCTTAGGATGAAGACTAAAGCAATCAGGTGACTATAAAAATAGCAAACATCTCCAAAAAGTTTGGATGGCTTCCAAAAGGTCGGAAATCAATTCTGAAAGCACCAAGAGGCTTACCGAAACCAGCTAAACTCACTGCCAAGAACAACAACTCTGCTAAATTGAGCTTGTGCTCTCCAATAACTTTGGAGTTCTCCCTTATTCATGAATTAGCCTACGGAAAAACTCAGAAAGAGGCTAATTGTCCATACACTGATTTTTCTTTTAAAAGGGGGACATTACACAATTCCTTGAAGAAATTTCTTTGCCTTTGCCATTAATTTGTAAAATTTCTTCAAAGTTTCTATCCCTTTTGACTTACACCATTTTTCTAAGTTCTTACTGCAATCAGCTAGCTGATCCAGTCTTTTTTATGTTTGTTAGATCGTAAAGCCTATGGTTTAAACAAATGTTGTTGCTAGAGATGGTTGCAAGACATGAGTTATTTACACTCAAAGTTGTTTGACTTTAGCCTTCAAAACCACTTTATCTTCACCATCCTTCTTCAGTCATTCTTTTATGTTTTCTGTGACATTTTTTAGCATGTTGACATCTTCTTAACAAGTATTTGAGCCAAAATATTTCCTTACAACTTGAAAATCAGAAACTTGGATATCTTGAGCACTTTTATTTGAAGGAATAATTGTCTTAGCAATGATACATCCATTTTTTATCAACTTTGTCTGTCTTTTTACTTTCTTCTCTTTCTCATCTTCAAATAAATCAAATATTGCACTTAAATTAAGAGGTGTTTTCATTATTCTTCTCTTCTTGACTAAGGATGTACAAATCCTCTTGGAAGTGCTTGTATCAGGTCCTAAAACTATTGCCTCTGCAATTGTTACCTCTCCATTGAGTAGTATTGGTGAAATATTTGATGTTGGGACAAGGGACATCTTGGATATGGAAAAAAATTTGGCTGAATCAATTCTGAAAATGAAGGAACCAAAACTTTTTCAAAGAAATCTGGAAGAATAATTTCTGATTATATTGAAACTGGAGATGAAGACTTTGAAGCTTTTGTGTGAGAATCTAGAAATGGACTAGTTTGAACAAGTGAAGAAACCTTTTTTCACTAATAACTACTACCTTCAATTTCTTGAGGTTTGCAACTTTTGGGACCTCCTTTTTCACACCCTTGTTGCTAGATTTTATCTTCTTTTTTTTTTTTGAAATATTCAGTTTTTGATCAACAAGCACTGTTCTTTTTCCTTTTGTGATTTCCATTCCTTTCTACTAGTTTCCATTCTAAGAACCCTTTTGATCTTTCTATGACAATCATGTTCATCCACTCTTCTGAAAATCCATGACAAACTGGAGCCAAAGTCTGTATGTTTTCTCTTGATAGAACAAAAGAAGGAGATAGGATTTCTTCTTTTGAATCGTTTAGATCCTAAGGAACCTCTTTTGAAGTGTAAGCCCTTAGTTGATCTAAGGTCATATGACTGTTTTCCCTTCTATGAGATTCACGCTTACCAATACAGTTTTCCTAGAAATCTTCAATGTCAAGTTCATGCGTATACTTGTCTCCAAGCTTTTCAGTCATCATATCTTTAGAATCAAAACTCCTACTTTTGCAATGAAACTTGGGATTGAAATTAGAAATTTCAGCACTCATACCTTTAGCTTTAGCAATATTTTTGCACTTATATGGCCCTATCTGTATAGGAAAATCAACTCCCAACTTATGCTTTTTCCTGCAATAACTATGAGCAACTAATAGTGCCTACAATACTCTATCAAAACAACCAGGTCAATTAAATATCAAGACAACTTGTATGGATAAGAGTTGAAACCACATACCTTCATATAGGTGACCGTGGAAAATTGAATAAACCAATCAGCCCACTCATGAATAACTATTTTGGTAATATCGGAAATATAAACATGCTTTTCGTTCTCTAAAACTTTGATAGTCAACATAAAAAATACATCATTCCCCTTTCTGTAATGTTTCATATTCTCCCTAAATTCCAACAATAGATATTTTCTAAAAAAGGGTCCGTTTACCTGAACTTTGTCCAATAAATTGAATGCTAGAGATTGACCAATTCATATACCACATATGGCATCATATGAAAAGATTTGGTCTTGGAAAAACTTACTGAGTATGGATGCAATGACTATAAGAGAATCCCAATCAATGTACCTTTACCCTTCACAAATGAGATTGATCAAATAGAACATCCAAATTTTGAAAGTTCATGCTTCAACTTGCCTTGCTACTGTATTCAATATTGTACCAATAAACCAATCTCTTCTTTAAAATCATGTTGATATAAGCACTTAGGCAACCGTGAAGGTTTTCTGGATTCAACCATCCATTTCTTAGCAATCTTTTTTGATGGTCCTACAAGTTATTTTTATATTGCTCTTCACATTCCTCCAAGTTGATCAATTGGGTTTCTTCAAAAGGTTGCATGTCAAACGTTAAATGAATACAGTTCATCCGAGCTGCTCATCATTCAATTATTCAAAGACATGATGCACTTGGTACTTGGCTCATAATTTTGAACACATGCTATAACCAACTCTAAGGATTGAAAAGTCACTGGAAATGAAGCTGCTTGGATCAATTCACGGTTGACCAACTTGCTAGCCAAGTTAATTCCTACTTTTATCTTTTCTCTGAACTTTAAATCAACAGTATTGATGTGAACGAGAATAGTATCTATGACTTTATGTGATAAATCTGACAAAACTATATTGGGCTCCACAACACCTTCATGCAATTCCATTGCTAAGAATGATCTTTTTATGACTTGAATCTCTAAAATAAACCAAATTGAGAAGACTTCTTCACTGGAAATAAAAATCAGAATCTGGAAATTGGATTGATCAGCAAGAAATACATACTAGATGATGCAAAATATAAGATTTCAATTCTGAAAATCTTCAACCATCATCACTACAATTGAAAAATCTTTATCCTAATGTTTGAAATCAATTTTTAAGATTCTTAAAAATTTAGAAAATACTTGTATTTGCTAATGAACAACAAAAATGAATTTACTTGTGAATAGTAGATGCTGACCTTTTTATAGACTTTTACTTTGCCTATTTTTAAATTTTTTTTGTATACTGCAATTTGCAGGGCTGTTTCTTGTAGTAGTTTGTAGTTTTTTTCCCTCCCCTTTGAGCTTTGCTTTTTGGGTTGAGGCTGCTTTCTTTTCTGTTTTTCTAATATGATGCACTTTTTTAATAACTAATTATAAATATTAATTATATTAATAGTAAAGTAAAAGTAATGCAATTACATTAATATTTATTTATGTGTTATTAAATTAATATTTATTTATTCTCATTAATGGGACTTCGAGGATTCAGCCAGTTAGCTCTCTGAGGATTTTGGCCAAGTGGAATTCTCCTCCATTTGACTCTTTTAAGATCAATTTTGATGGTGCCTCTAGGGGCAATTTAGGGCTTTCTAGAGCTGGTTGTGTCATCCACAATAATGCAGGCTTTCTTGTTAAGGTGGCTTCCAAAAAACTGGTTGATGGCACTAACAATGAAGCTGAGACACAGACTTTCATTTTGGGTCTGCATGCAGATTTTGGGTCTAAAAAACATTTGTATTGAAGGGGATTTGATGATCATCATAAGACCCTATCAGAAAAAGGTGTTGTCAAAATTGGAAAATCAATAGTATTTTGAAGCAAGCTTGCAGATTTTTTGGCTCCCTTCAAGATCATTTCAATTGAGCATCGTTACAAAAGGCCAATTCTGTGGCGTACTTCATGGTCAATTATGCTATTGATTCTAAAGAAGATTTGATCATTGATAATAATGTGGCACAATAAGAAGGTTTTAGAAAAATTTGGACTCATCCATCAAGGACCCCTTCCTAATAATCCTTAATTCTCCAAAATCATTAGTTGGTTGGGGGAAGTACCCCATTCTTTCAAATTACTAAGTTTCTTGATTTTGTGGCAGTTGTTGTGCTCTCACATGCTTTTCTCCAACTCAATTACATGTGTGGCAGGTAGTAATTGGCTCATTTGAGGATACTTTCACTACAAACATCTGCCCTTTGAAGTTTGTTTCTTCTTTGTCTGTCATGGAGTTCCATTTCTTTTTACTTGCACAGAAAAAAATGATCTTTGGAGGTCCTATTTCTGATGAGTGTCTAGCTCATGTTTTTATTATTCAGGATGGTTTGGTGCTTGTAGCTATAAAAGAAATCCTGCAAGTAGATTATTTGGAATTGGACATGTGCAGTAAAGTCAATTCAGAAATTTCTTCATTGTCAATGTCCAATTTCTTTACTTTAGTTAGAAATACTTGTGTTGTAAAGAAAGCGGCCATTTACTTTGTGAGATTTCAATTCTGTGGAGGTTTGGACAAGCAGTTGGAGGTTTGGAACCACTTGTATGGCTTATCTTTCAAGAACTTGAGAAACATTTCACAATGTTGACTGGCTTGGTAGAAAAAATGAATTTGGTCATGATTAAGGGGGAAGAAGATGAGGAGCTGGTTTCTCTGCACTGCAGACGTCATTTGTGTTCCTTTCCCCTTTGCTTGACAGTTAAATGCATTCCAAGGCTAAGAGAGCAGCAGCAGCTCTCATGCAGTGGTGGGGCATGGGAGACACAGTACCTGTTGCTCCTGAGGAGGCATCAGGTAGAAGCTGCAGAGGAGGATCTCTGCCAGGGGGTTCTCTGGGGTTGTGACAGTGAGGATTGAGTTTTCTATTTGGTTGATGTAGTATCGCTATTTTTAGCATGTCTTGAATATTGGAAGGTATATTCTGCTCTGTTTGCTTTCTGCAACAGGTTTTGTGAATTGGAAGAAAGTAATGATCTTTTTTTAAGTTATTACAATGGAAGAGGGACTCACTTTCCTCACTTATTTATCAATATATATATATATATATATATATATATATAGTACAGCCAAAACCAGCTGTACCGAACCCATGGAAAAATAATTTGCCAAACCTGAACCCCAAATCCATATCCAAACTGGCAACTGAGGTGTTTATGCTAGGTGCTTTGAGCTAAGTTACCGGGTTCGGCCCTGGGGGGCCCGGGTTCGATCCGGGTTCGAAATTCGGGTCCGGTTCGCCCTAATTCGCCCAAGGTCCGGAAAAATGCACTGTGGGTTCGAACCGGGTTCGGAACCCGGACTGTTGATCCGACCAGGGTTCGAATTTTTCGAACCTGGGTAGAATTTAGTGCCCAGGCAGACTTCAAAGCACGAATTTGACTTTTTTTTATAATTTTTTAAGTCTTTGTTGACTTTTAAATATTTTTTTATTCTTTCCAACCCTAATATGTGCCTCTAAAACATGAAATAGGTAAAGTGATAGTCATTTACCAATTTGTGAATGAAAAAAAAGGATTTTTTGCCTCCATTGCTGAACTTTCTCTTTTGCTTGCACAAGCTTGAATAGACTTGAAGGTTGATTGTAGATTGTTCGAAGTTGGTTGTTGTGCTATTCCTAAGCACTTGCAAGTGCCTATTCGTTGCCAAGAAGATCATTGAGCAAGATTTCTTCAAAAGAGGTAGGTTTTTTGAAGTTTTTTGATTATTTTTTTTACATTTTTTTTAAACAAATGGACTTCAACTCTTTTGTTTTGTTTTTTAGTTTTAGTTTTGTTTTACTTTTCATTCCTCTAAATGTCTATAACACATGTTCAATTTTTTCATTTTTTGAAATTAATTAAGTCTGTTAGTTTCAAATTCAATCAATCAATACCAAAATTTCAATATGTTGTGCCTTAGGTATTCCATATTACAATGGCAACCGGTACCTCCTCAGGCTCAAGCCAATCTCGTTTCAAAACAAACCCAAACTCTCCCCTTTGGAAATATGTAGAAATGGTTCAACAACTTCCAGGTGGTGGAGGATATGTTTGGATTTGTAGTCATTGCCATGTTCAGTATTCAAGCTCATACAGTCGAGTGAAAGGGCACTTGTGTGGGATCTCTGAAACAGGCATAAAAAATTGTCCAGGTGAAGATGAGAAAGGCATTCCAGATAATATAGTGTTGAAATATATTGCTGAGCAAGAAAAGGCAGACCAAAGAGCAGCCAGTGGTAAAACAAGCCATCCTTTAAAGAAAGGATCTCGTTTCATGAAACCCCCTACACCGCCTTCTTATTTTCCACCTACAGGAAGCCATCCATTTATGGACATCCCTCAAGAGCAAACCACGCCCTCTTCAAATAAAAGATCTAAGGGACCGTTGGAAGCTTCATTTCAGAATGAGGCAAGAGAGATTGCTGATCAAGACATAGCAAGATGTGTCTATGCCAATGGATTGGCATTCAATGTTGTTCGTTCACCATATTGGCAAAAAATGGTGAAATCTATTAATGAGGCTCCAAAGGGGTATAAGGGCCCAGGTTTTGAGAAGGTTCGTTGCACCTTATTGGAGAAAGAGGTGAAACATGTAGCAGACTCTTTGAAGCCCATAAGGGATTCGTGGATCGAAACAGGGGTGACCATCGTTTCTGATGGATGGAAAGATGCAAAAAATCGCCCATTGATCAATGTTATTGCTGTGTCCCCTAAAGGGGCAATGTTTTTGAGAGCAGTGGATTGTGAAGGACAGGTGAAGGATGGTCCATTTATTGCTAACATCATTTGCCAAGCTATTGAAGAAGTGGGCCATAAAAATGTTGTGCAAGTTGTAACTGATAATGCCAAAAATTGTAGGGCTGCTGGGTTATTGGTTGAGGAGAAGTATCCACACATTTTTTGGACACCTTGTGCTGTCCACTCCCTTAATCTAATGCTACAAAAAATTGGATCCAAAATTGAATGGATCAAACAGGTGTATGCTGAGGGCGAAGACATTCAAATGTTTGTCACCAACCACCATATGACACAAGGAATATTTAGACAATTCTCAAAATTGGAGTTGTTGAAGGTAAGTTAATTCTCAATATTTTTAATTTTTTAATTTTTTAATTTTTTGTTAATTTTAAATTTTGATTTTGTAAATTTAAATTATATTTTAGTTTTAATTTTGATTTTCAAACAGGTTGCCGAGACTCGTTTTGCCTCCAACACAATTGTGTTGAGACGCCTTATAAAGGTTCGTGAGGCACTCTCTGCAATGGTAATCAGCCCTAATTGGGCCATATGGAGGCAATCTACCAGTGAAAGGGCAAATAGGATCAAGCAAAGGATCCTAGATGATAGTTGGTGGGACCTTGTTGAGTATCTCGTCAGTTTCACTGAGCCCATATTGAGCATGATCCGTTACACTGACATGGATAGACCTTGTTTGGGTGAAGTATATGATGGTATCGACTCAATGATTGAGAAGATGAAAATCATCATCAATGCAAAAGAGGAAGATCCCGAAGAAAAGTTCTTCAAAGAGCTACAAGAAATCATTGTTGATAGATGGAACAAAATGACCACTCCGTTGCATCTTCTTGCTTTTGCATTGATTCCCAAATATTATAGTCCAGAGATACTTTCTGCTTCAGCAAGAGTTGCTCCATATAGGGATGTTGAAGTGGGTCAAGGGTACAAGGCAGCAATTCGTAGACTCTTCACTGATCGTGACCAACGTGATCGAGTGAGGGCTGAGTTCATGGCTTTTGCATGCTCTGGTACTGTTGATCATAATCTTGATGTTGTTCGAGACAAGGTTAGGGTGGATGCTCATAGTTGGTGGTACTTCCATGGGCAAGAATACAGGCACCTCCAACCTATTGCAATAAAATTTTTATCCCAAGTAAGTTTTATATTTTGTAATTTTAATTTTAATTTTAAATTTATATTTATATTAAATTATTAATTAATATTTTTGTTTAGTTAAATCAACTTAAATTTTGTAACTCCTAACTATTTAATTTGGTCTTAATAGGTTGCTAGTTCATCTTCTTCTGAGAGGAATTGGAGCACATACTCCTTCATCCACTCAATAAAATGCAATAGGCTACATTCGAAAAAGGCAGAGGACTTGGTGTATGTGCATTCAAACTTGCGCCTCCTTACACACAAGCAAGTTTCCTACAAAGAAGGAGACACAAGGAGGTGGGATATTGAGCCAGAGCAGCTTGACTTGGATGCTTCCACAAGTCACTTAGCTGCACTTGATATTGATGATGACTATGAGCCTGAAGCAACCGCTGAGCATGAGAGTGGTAGTGTCAGTGCTAGTGGCAGTGCTTGTGCGAGTGCAACTAATGCTATTTGTGGTTCTACACATAATGTAGCATCTAATGATGATGATGATGCTGCTTTTTTTGATGACCCATATGACTCAGATTGATCAATGATCAATAATTATTAATTATTAATGGCTCATTGTAAACACTTTACATTTTTATGTTTGAACTTTGATGATTTGAGTATAAAATGGTGGTGTATTTTTCATTTTTGCTATGTTATTTAACTATTAATATGGTGGTGTATTCTAAACTTAATTACTGCTGCAAATCTGTATATATTTCTGATTTTTATATGTTTTTGTATTACCGAACCCAAAACGAACCCAAATCGAACCCAAATCAAAAAAAAAAAAATCCCGAACCGGCGAACCGGGTTCTACCCGAACCCGAACCCAAAACTGAACCGGTAACTTAGGCTTTGAGTGTTCAAACCCCAGATTAAGACTCCAAAGGGAAAATCTCTGCATTCATGTGGTTACCCTAGTTATGAAAGAGTTAATCACCAAATTCAAAAGTGTGGAAGTTCTTGTATCTTGAAAGGCAGATGAATGAAGTATATCTCAATGATTGAGAACAAGTGCATGTCCAGGAGAATTAAACCAAAAAGGTACCCTGCAATCACTACATCCTAGCTTGAGATAGGAAAGGATGCTTCCTAAAAACACAAGAATGCTTCAAACCTCACACATAACAAATATTGTCAAAATAAGTGTTACCAGAAAAAAGAAATGAAACATGAAACACATTTGAACCTTGAAACCAGGGTTCCAATGTTTCAACTTTCAATGGTAAGAACAGTTTGAGAGCTCTTTATGCATGTTCATTCAATTTTTACTAATGTTTTTCCTTTGAAGAGGATAAAGGTGGGTTTTTGAAAGGGTCCAAACTGTTTTACAAATGCTAACACAGATACAGCAAACACCAGAGAAACTTTAAGCAGGGTATAACAGGAGAGTCTAGCTGCACAAAAGCTGTTAATCAACGGCAAAGATGCTAAGCTAACAGCAAACAGACAGCAAGAGGTAATCAAAAAATGAATGAGGCAGAGACAAGACCGTCAATCCCAAGTCTTAGCAAGCGGCTTAGAGCCACTAACAACCGAGGAGCACTAACTATCATCAACCACATCTTGTGCTGTTTTCCTGAAGCGAACTGCCATCTTATTAATCTCCCTCTCTTAGAAACCACCCCTCCATCAGCGCTTTTGGGATAGTGCAGAACTTGCTTAGAAATAAGAAGAGGGGAAGGTCAAAGTGATTCTGTTGAGAGAGATAAGAAAAAGGGAAGATATTCTCCCTATCCAACTCTTTAGGACTGGAATCTACTTCAGTCGGAGCTGATAACATCGTTGCTTCTTTTGCACTTACCCCAACCTGCTAACAATATCACCAATTTGCAACTGTTGAACCTCTAGATCAATAATCTGTCTCTCTTCCATGGAATCTTTTGAAGCAAATAACCTGCCATGATTCCTCCAAAGGAAATCCTCGCTAGGTTTTTCAGATCTAGGGATCCAACGCAGCACCAAATCCCTATGCCTTTTTCCAAAGGAGGATATAGAGTGCCCCAAAAAATTGGGCCAGAAGCACCCGAATGGAGTCCTTCAATATCCACATCTTGCAACCAAGAACCAACCGTCAACAAAAATAGAATGGAGTGGAAGACTGGCCTTGAAAGGTTCCAAAAGCACACAAGCTCTAGCGCAGCTCTCCTGAGAACCATTGCAACTAGAATCCAGTTTGATAAAAGACTGAATACGATTTAGAATTAAACAGATTCCTTCCTTTGCTTTGCAGACCAAAGGGAGATGGTAGAGGCATACCCAAAAGGGTACCACAGCGAGAACCACCAGCTCAGGATCAAGAAAGGGCTTCCGAGGGCTGAGGAATAGCCCATCATTGGCAAAAAAGCAAGGCCCTTGAACTGAAATTTGATCCTTATCTGCAGCTGACATTATCTGAATCGAGAACTGAATCGAGAAGAAGCCATTATAGAGAGCAGACATAGAGGGGATATGGATATCATGCCATTTTTCAGCCATCCACTTGCTGAAAGCCTGCTCCTTGACAGATTTACCTACAATTGTTACTACAATGATAAAAAAGAGAAAGTGCATATTATCGAACTTTCTAAAGGACAAAAGCATTTCACAATCAGACTCATTCTTGAGAGATAAGAAGAAAGAAACAAGTTCACAGAGGACACTAGACATAATTGCTGCATAATCTGAGTTTTACCAGAAGACATCATTCAATTAAATGTAATAAATACAGCACAAAATCTGTGAATCACTCCAACAGGCGACTGATTAATTAACAGAAGTCTGTCTCAATGAAGAGCTCAATATGACAAATTGAAGTAGAATATTCCTATGGACATGTGTTGAAAAGGTTACTGTTCATGCAGAGTTAGTTTTTTATATGTTTAAATTTGCTTTTTTGGTGATCTGGCTGGATGTTCGTTGCAGACCAAAAACAGGCCAAGAAAAGCCAACAGAAAAATGGGTTTGGAAATTGAACAGCTCCTCCCCATTCTGTTTCTGGTAAAACAGGTCAAGGGCAAACCCATGTCTGAAAATAAATTGAGCAGATAAATACCCCTTAGTCGTGGAACCTTACCTTGGGGGTCAGGGTATTTGCTATTGCAAAAACACACAACTGCTTAAAAACTCACTCGAAGCACATCTTGAAAACAGGCAGTAATGTGAGCGGAATTTCTTACTTTGGGCTATAAATTCGCCGAGACTTGACTGATATACAAATTCGATTTTTGTGGCCACTGCAAGAAATCGATTAATTGATTGAACTTGTATCCTTTTTAAAAGATTCCTTGTACTGTAATGCCAATGAGAATGGAATCTTTAAAGGGTTTATTTGGCCAATTCGCTAATTACTGAAAGAACTTTCAAAATTAGTTTTACCAGTAGAAATTTCCAAACATACATTCGACAAATTTTCATATCCAATTTACAGAAGATTATAAGTATCACCAAAACGTACATGTATCAAAAGTAAGTCCTATGTTCTTTTTCAAAATCAACCTAAATGAGATACACTTGTTCATCTACACATCCATATATGCTTTTCAATCTAAACAGAATAGTAAATCAAACCATGTGGATGAGAAAGGTTTGGAGGAACTCACAAGCAGAGAGACGAATCCAAATGATTTGTTTGGCCTGCGAAGGGCGAGGAAAAGAACAATGGATCTATCTAAATGATTGAATTTTATATGAATTTTTTTTATGGGAGGATAAAATCTTCACTCAATTCAGTTGATGAATCCAAGCAGAATGGTAGTTTGCTGGACTTATCCTGTTTTGTTTATAGCTTAATTTAGTAAATGAATAGATTCCCCTCAGCGAACAGACCGTGCTCGACAAGCAATGGATATTATTTGTATTCTTGTAGAGTAGGCTTTGAGGTTGATGGAGAGATCATGATTCAATCTTTGATTATCATTGAATTGAGTTTTAAGGTATCTCATTCACAAGCTGCTCCCGCCCTCTACAATCCGGTTTCAAATGACCAAGAGTGGCCACCGTTTATGCCAGATCTATTAATACCGGAGTTTGAGGGGAACGAGGGTGCTTAGTTTAAGGTCCATCTTCCATTAGGACTTGATTTCGTTAAGGTGGTGTCTAATCAGGTTGTTTGCCTACTTTCTTTGTGTCTACATCAATCTTTTTCAATTCGAACCTCATCTGTAACTGGAGCGGTTCGTTGCGTTCACATCATCTTACGATACGATTGATCTCAAGTAGTCTTGACCTTTCTCTCCTTGACTTCCTCAATGATCGAAGTGCATTTTACAACCAAATAGTTAAAAAGAGTGAATGAAACAATAAGTTAATAATTAACTAGTACTTGTATCTAAAGGAAGTTTAAGGATTACGTTATAGAAAATTATATGTATGCATTTTACTCATAATTGATTTACCATTAAACGACGGCTAAAACTTGTTTTTTGATGACTCAATAATGGTTTCAAGACATGAGACTTGTTTCAGGCTCAAATCTCACACTATGTGTAATTCATGGAATTGTTATTAGTACTTGTCTTACCCTTCTTCAACTCATTTTGTTAACTAGTTATTAATAAGTTGGTTTTCAACCAATTAAAAACTAGAATTTTATGTTCTTCAAATATAATCTTTTGTAAAGTGAACATGTTAAATACTTAAAATTATTTCTCTTTGAACATAATTGGCTAAGAAGTTTGGGGTGTTAAGCAAATTTGTAGGGAAAGCAAGGTAAACTATTTTTTAAACATTTTTTTTAGAATGCATTTCATTACATCTTTCTAAAATAAATAAATGTTACTTATTTTTTATTCTTTTTTAAGAATGAATTTTTATTGTATGTAATTGTTATTTTTTTATTTAAAAAATCTCACAAAAATCAATTAGTTATTTTACAAAGATTTGGATTCACACTATTAAAATAATAAAATAAAACTTAAATTAAAGAACATCCATAAATTAGCATATAAAATAATCTTCCTAAGGATTTGATTTTGCACAATTAAAATAAAAATATAAATTAAATCTTAAACTATTTGACATTGCCACTTTTTTTATTTTCCAAATTTTATTAACTTCAAAACATACATAAATACAAATAAGAATTAAATTAAAATAACTAAAATTATTATAATAATTAATTAAAATATAATTTTAATCTTATTATTATTAACTATTATATTTTGAAAAGCATTATAATTAGGATTAGGATTAGAATTTAGAATAAGGTAAAAATTATAGTTAGAACTATTCAAAAATTAAAATAAATTAAAAATGACACTAAATATAAATAATAGATATAATGCTCCAAAATTTTATTCATCTAATATCTTTATTCCAAATCTTATTCTCAATATTAATTCATAGTTTTTTTTTTGTAATGTCACTCTGTAATTCTTTATTGTTAGGGTTAGGGTTACGACCATAGTTATGAATAGTGTTGTGATCATAGTTAGGATTACAAATAGGTCTAAGATTAGCATAATGGTGTATAGGAGCAAATTTGTAAATTCCCCTTTTGCATACCCTCACCTTCGAAAATCAAACACGAAGGTGCAATTGCACATCACCCACCTGTCTTTCATCCATTTAGCGCCTATTTTGTGCATTTGTGGGGAAATATTTGTTAGGGACGCAAGTGCGGCATACAGACATCTGCACTACACGCTACCGTCCCTGACAGATTCCTGCCCCTAGAGTCCGTAGGAACATTACACTCCTCATTGGGGATGAAATGTAATGTCCCTTTGTCAACCAACTAACCCAAAAATGGCTCTATCTCTCCCATTTTGGTCTTGAAATGGCTATCTTATTCATTCATTCATTCTTCCAAGATCTTCGAGCAATCTATCACATTCTCTCAAGCATTTTCACACAACTCCATTGAGCATTGCAGCAAGCAAGTTTATTACTCCATCAATTCCATCCTTGTACGTGTGGTGCTGCCATAGAAGCTGTGAGTTTGGAGTCTTGTGAGACCTCTCTTCGTCACTACTATGACCATGTCGACTTTTCCAAGCTCATTGCCTTGCATTCTCCCTTCATTGGACTTGAGTGCCTTTGGGTGGAGGTGGTATTGCATCACTCTCTTTTTCCTTTTGTGGTTTGATAGAGTAATGTAGACATTGAAAATTGGTCTAGGCCTGCGAGTACCACTTTCGGCATAATTTTCTATTGTCCATGGTCATGATTAAATAATGTTAATTATCTAATTATTTTATAAACACATCTTTCTTCTATTAATTAAATAACTTTAATTATTTAATTAATTCATTATAACCCTTGTTCAACTTTGATTAATTCGATAAATCTTATTTATTTAATTACATCACTAATTAATTAATTCTCTTTCTGAATTAAATAATTTATTATTTAATTTACCCCTTTATCATATTTTCAACTATAATTAAATATTTTTTTCGAATTATTTAATTATTCAATTAACCTTTTCACTCAATTAAATAAATTATTATTTATTTATTTAATTAAATCATTTCAATTTTTGAATGTTGAGTTAAATTAACATTTAATTCATAATTAATTCTTTTTGTCACATTCTTCTATCCTCCAGTTAACTAATTATTCACTCACCATCTAACTCGAGATCTATTTAAATCCGTCAGTTATCTCTAGATTCAATATTTGATCGTCTCTGTGAAAAGGACTCTCTATCACAACCAGTCAATTAACTAGTTCTAACTCATATGCATGAACATATTTATTAATTAAATATCTTTATTTAATTAATTAATTCATGTGTGCATTCGAACAGATCATTCTCCAAGTTCTAACTTTATCCTTTTCATTCAAAGTCTAATTCTTCTATTTTTGAAGACTTTCAATTGAAGGTTAAATCATTTGTTTAATCTTAATGTTTATTCTTAAATATTTTTGAACAGTCTTAACACCAGATTAAATTATTATTCTAATTTAATTTTTATCCAGCAGAATTTTCCAACTCACGTTCTAACTGACTCAAAACTCACATCGCATGGCATTCAACAATCTCGATCGTTGATCTCTCTTTCAAATTTGAGTCGATCGCTTGAAAACCAACTTTCTATAAATTGACTGATCTTTGGCATTATTCCTCCTCCCAAAATTAATACACTTTTTGGAAAAACTTAATCTTCGATATTTTGCTTAGACATACATCAAGGCTATGCTTGCATACATACAAAAAATCTGAGGGCAAGAATACCAACACAACAAAGTGGAGAAGAACAATCAAGATAATTTGAGGAAATAGATTGATCTTCGGTGAGATTGTTCTGATTATTTTTTTATTTGCTTTTTAGTTAATTTTATCTTGTTCTTTGTTGTTTGATTTAGATTTATGCATGTTAGATTAGATTTAACCATCTTATTGTGCAACATTCATTTTATCTACGTCACATTTGGTGAACCCGACGTGAATCACACTTCAAACTTTGTGACTCCATTCCACTTTTTCATTTTTTGTTTTATAGGTATCGTACGACAAACTACATCTGACTAACGAAACGACGCATCTGACAAATACCGAGATGCATCTAACGACACGAACCGCATCCGAGACCTCCCACAACGCATTTGACTATCAACATCGTGACGCATCTGTGAATTGAAATGACGCATCTGGTTGGTAATAATTTTGAATTTTAACTTCCGTATTTTTGCGTTTTGATAGTTTCATTTTTTTATTTTTTTTCGCTAATCTTTTGCTTACAGTTGTATTTTAGGGGGATAACATTGTTTTTGCAGGACAAAGCATAGAATATATTGAAAACCAAACCCATTTTCTTGCAGGACGAATGACGAAGACCAACGAAACTACTAACAAATTGCATGCACGACCTGTTGTCGAAAAATTTAAATATTTAAAATGAACTTTTGTGTTTAGTAGTTAGATAATTGTCATTTGGCTTAAAATTAACCAGTGTTTACTTTGTCTGGTGCGAAAGCACACTTTGTAATTACCCTTACGATTCAGTATATCGAAGTATCCTCTCCCCTTGCGAATTCATGCGATCTTGGGTGTAAGAGAAACGGTTATTGACTCTAGAACTTGGGCCTGTCTTGGTGGGAAAAAGTACTCACCCCAAGATGACTTAGATTGGTAACACGCTTGTCGCCAGCAACTTCCAACCGGTATATACAAGTGGATTTTTGGGGGAAACCCCAAAAATCACGCTCACTGTTCCGACGAGAAGGGCATAAATGGTCTCTCACCGTATTGGATGCTGCCCCACGAATGAAATTCCCTTACTAAAAACCTTGTTGTAGTTTTGCCAAAATCCTAATCTATTTACTGGTGCAGTCGGTCAGACCTATGAAGCCATCTCAAATTCTTATGGTTCATGTGTAGAGATGAAATGTATGCCATGGGAGTTCATGGGTACAGTAGCTTGGTTGCCCCGTATAAGTGAGTGTCATGGAGGGGAGCCAGTGGGGTCAAGCTACTAGTCATCCGCCTTGAATATGCCTAGGTGGAGAAATCCAATTGAGAACTTAGTAAATACTGTCCAACATAGCCTAGGTTGTACTTCTCTTCTGATTTTAATAGATTCATACACGTCAAACTAAAAATACTTTGTATTATGTGCTTGTTTTTACTTTATTTGTCGAAACTTGATCATTAAATTGAGTCAGTCATAACGTTGTCATTAGAAAACCACAACTGTAAACTGAGTCACAACTGTCATATCTCGAACCACATGTGTCTTTACGAGTCGCAACTGTCATATTTAAAATCACATGTGTTTTTACGAGCCACAACTGTTAAATGAAAAACCGCATGTGTATGTCAACAGATTTAGTGTCAGAGTTTATATTCCAAGTCGCATATACTTACTGAGTCGTATTTGTTTTGTGAGTCGCATCTGCTTTATGAGTTGCATATGTCATAGTTTAAACTGCATCTGTAAAAAAAGGTCGCATTTTTTTGTCAACAATCGAGATCTTGTTTGGTCAATTAACCGCATCTGTCAAATTCATCAACGCATTTGAAATGCGAACCGCAATTAATTGTCAACAATTTTTTTTGAAAAATTACAAACTCAATCCGAAAACAAAACTATCTTTTTCGCCTTTGTTTCTTACGATCAACCTTGGACAAAAACTAGAAAAAATTGCTCAAAACCCTTGCATTATTAGGTGTCATTTACGTATTAAACATAGTCATCCTAAGTTGCAAACATTTAGACACCCCATAGGAAGTTGCATATCATAGAATAAAACAAATTTCCATGTCATTGGATATGTTCATGCTTTGATTTGTCGTTATCATTGAACCTAGTCACTATTATCCTATTAGTGAATCTTTCCAACTCAACAGTCTAGTTTGGGAAATTCACCTTGTCAGTTGTCTTTGTCCTACAATCAGGTTCCTTGGTAAAGTTAGATCATTGCTTGGATTTATTCCATAGGTGGTAAGTTATACTCATCTTAGAATCATTTACTGTCATAATCTACTCAAAATTTTGCATATCGTCCATCCTAACATACGTCATCCTAGTATACATAATTTTAGAAATCCTTAATTTTTAGTGACATCCTTTATATTTAGAAAATCCCAAAAACATAGAAATAGGACATATCAGTTTTTAGACATAGTTTGCATTACCTCATTCTGAGCAACTTTTCATGGTTGAAACAAGGTCTAAGAAGAAACATAGAGCAATGTCGGACCTTAACGAATTTGTCAATCGTTTCGAAAACCAACCATTAGGGAAAGAGAGACCACACAAAACTTTGCTTGAAAAACATGTCACTAGAGACACACGTGGAAATTTTTTTACTAAAGACATAGACGTTGTTGTACAAGATCCTGAGTTTGCATCCTTTATGGATGAGTGTTTGGAAAATGATCCCCAACGACATCTAGCAAAGTTTCTAGTAGAAGGTGCCACACTACCACCAGGATTTGATGTTCACAGTTTGAAAATAGCATCTACTCAACCAACACAAACCATGACATCAAGTGTCTTTGTTCCTCAAATTACCGCAACAATACCAACTGGCATACCTACTCAAACATTGTCAATTGTAAACACAACCCCATTCAACATAACACAAGGTTTAAAATTCATTGCGGGGGCATCTTCATGAAGCCCATTTGGCACAAATAGTGTTGGTAAGAGATCCAAAGTCGACACGAATACAACTATACCTCATAGCAATACCAGTACTGTACCCAACCAGAATATTCCAACAGGAAACATTCCTACACCAAACCAAAACATTCCAATGGGAAATATTCCTACACCAAATCAGAACATTCCGACATGATATATCCCTACACCGAATCAAAACATTCAAACAGGATATATTCCCTCGCCAATTCACAATCCGTCACAAAACATAGAATTTCAGAACACCTACATTGATCCTAACAATGCAAACAACATGTCCTTGACACAAGTAGATGTTCTCCAAAATCAAATGCAAATCTTTCAACAATAGATGGAAAACATGTCTATGTCAGGCAAACGAACTATCTCAGCGCAAGATTTATGTCCATGTCCTTTTGAAAAAGTGCTATACATGACACCCTTCCCACACGGATACATTATACCAAATTTTCCTAAGTATAATGGGAGGAGGAATCCTTTAGAACACATTAGAGAATTCTCTACAACATGCATGGACATATCATATGACACCACATACTTGATGAGACTATTTCTGTGAACCCTTGTTGGGATAGCACTGGAATGGTTCTCTAAACTACCATATGGAATACGATCATGGGGTGAATTAGCCGAGAAGTTTGTCAAACACTTTGCCTTCAACATAGACAATGAAATAACAATAACTACCTTGTGTCACACCACGCAAGAAGAAGGCGAAACTTTCACCACTTTCTTCCAAAGATGGAGAATTTTAGCTAGTAGATGTCCAATTGAGATACCCGAGAAACAAAAAGTCACGATATTCCTTGAAAATCTTCATCCAAAACTGAGAAGTGACTTAAGAGTACATTGTTGTACCTCTTTCCTAGACTTGGTGCAAAAGGGCATTTATCCTTGAAAAAGGCCTTATTGACAAAGGAGAAATTAAAGTACCAAGTAGAAATCCAATTGTTCAACATCAAAACGCTCCCAACAATAGAAACAAGTTTTGGTCTAGAAACAAAAATGTTACAAATGACGGTATTGTTGATGCTAAGACCCTACATGTGGGACCGGTCATCACACTTAGAGGTTACAACCCCAATCAAGATGTGACGAGTAATCTAGATCAAACAACATATTTTGTCCAAAATTCACAACAACAATGACCACAAAGGAGATTTTCTAAACATGAATTTACCCCTTTGGGAGAACCAATCGAGACAGTTTTCAAAGAGCTGATTAAACATAATCTCCTAAAACCTCTGGAACCAAAACAGTATGATCTTGGATAGTTTAAACTCTCATGGTGGGATGATAACACCTATTGTGAATACCATCAAACAAAGGGACATAACCTACAACAATTCCGACAACTGAAGAATGTCATACAAGACTTTGTTGAAGACGAAACCATAGAGGTCAATGGGAAGAAACATACCAAGAATAGTGATCATAAGGTCTTCACAAACCCATTACATGACTATGGGAAAGGAAAGGCCTCCAGTTCAGGAACTAAGACTAATACATCGACCACTTATGCATATACCAAGTATGACTATGGAAAAGGTACGATCATAAATCACCTCTGAGATGCAAATGAAAATATCCATACCATCACCATTAAGAAGTGTCCTAAATGTGTTGTAAATACATGCATAACTAAGATAACTCTTTCGGGTTCTTCTTCTAAGCCACCTACACAGTCTTCCAAATCTAAGTATAATTTGCTTGATCAACTGGGCAAGATCCTAACACAGATATCCATCTTGGAACTGTTGACTTTATCACCAGATCATCGAGCCATTCTTGACAAAGCCTTAAAAAGCACAACTATCCCTACCAACTTAGATGTCAATCATTTCGAAGAAATGGTAGGATACTTAACCAATTCCAATCATGTCACATTTTCTCAACAGGATTATTCAACTGAGAAGATTGATCATAATGACCCATTACACCTTGAAGTCCTAGTCCATTAAACCAAAGTCAGACGAGTCTAGGTAGACAGAGGAGCAGGTTTGAACCTTTGTACCCTAAAATTGGTTAAGTCATTAGGATTCTCAGAAGCATGCGTTGACACCACTAAGAGTATAGTCATTAAGGCTTACGATGATGAGGAAAGATAATCCAAAGGAGTTGTCACACTCCCTATCAGGATTGGCCCTGCAGTTATGGACACTAGCTTCCAAGTCTTGGATCTCACCCTTCCATATAACATTTTGTTAGTTAGACCTTGGATACATGCAATGAAATCCGTACCTTCCACATATCACCAATGTCTTAAATTCCCGTATAATGGAATCGAGATCATGATTGATGGTGATCCAGATCCTTTTCAATATTGCACAAGCCTATGAGAAATTCCACAATGACAGGTGCCAGTTAATCAAGAAGCTTCATCATCTACTTTATCCCTGTACATTGATCCATCAGCTCTTACCAAGTCCATTTCATCACAACCACCATCATCCACTCCTAAGGTCGAGATCCAAGACAAGGGTTGTGGAGAATATCACATGAAGGCATCTTATTGTGTCAGTCAGTTGGTTCCACCTAAGACATATGGTTTACCCATAGCAGATAGGAGACAATTTGTAGTCACATTTCATGTTCCTCCTATAATGAAATTGACAAAATGGAGAGAGTTAAGTGAAGAAGTTGTGGACCAAGATTATATTACCTCTTGGTTGTACCAGGAAGACAATGAATACCCCTCACCGTCTATTCAAATAGCTAAGGATCAATATGGAAAAGCTTTATGATAATGCAAAGCAAAGGCTATGACGAACATAGTGGGTTAGGACTACATCAGAATGGAAGGACTAAACCAATCATTATCTCACCATGACCAAAAGGCCTAGGGTTAGGGTTTCAACCGCTTATAATTGGCTTTCCTAGTACTTCGTCACCATTTCATGAGGAAGTAAGTGCTTATGAAGACATTGAGATAGCTCACGAACCACTTGACCCAGTTTATGATGAATCCCCTGTCTCAAGCGACTATGAATGGGATTCCCTTTCCTCTACCAACACCATGAACCTAGATAAGCTATTTGGGGAACTTGACAGAATGATAAAACCCGTACCAAATCCATCTAGCCCCCCTCATAAAAATCCCTTGTCCAAAGAAGAATGCCTTAAGCATTATTATTGGGAAAACCTTGATCCTGCATCTTGGGCACCTGACGAACCATCTTCTGATGACCTAGCCCTTATAGTAGTCCCACATCAGAGTTTACCTACCCATAGGAAAAAGAACAAAAAGGGGTTAGTCCAAAACTTCTGTGACCATGTTAACCACTCTATATTCACCTTGTCAGCCTGCACATTTGATAACTCCGATGATGACATGCCCCTTGTATATCCCCAACTTATCGACTGGGATCAACAAGGTGCACCCATCTTAGACATATTTGAGAATGACGAAGCAATAGCTGAGTTCATGGGACTTCGAGAAGTCATACCAAGAGGGGATCATAAAGCTAGCTTTACCATAGACTTGGATGAAAACGCATATTTTGGGGAGTCCGTTTACACCTCTAGTCACCAAAATGAAAATAAAAAGAAACAAAGAAAATGAGGAAAATGACAAGACCCTAGGTGAAAACCGAAAGGCGCCTTTGGACAAAGAAATAGTAAAAATAAAGGACATATCCGAGGGCAAAAACCTCTCTGAGGCACCCAAGGATGGAGGTTTGGATATTCTCCCAGTTGCTCAGGAAAAGTCACCAATGTTAGTAGAAGAGTCTGTTGAGGTCAACATAAACACAAAAGAAAACCCTCGGGTAATATACTTTGCAGCCTCTTTGACAGAGACAGAACAACTTGAGTTTCAAGACTTCTTCACAAAGAGATAGATAAACTTTGCATGGTCGTATGTTGACATGCCTAGGTTGGATCCAGATCTAATATTGCACCATCTACCATTACAACCAGGTATAAAGCCCGTCAAATAGAAGCTAAGGAAGATGCATCCAAAAATTTCTCTACTGGTCAAAGCAGAACCTAAGAAACTATTGGATGTTGGATTCATAAGATCCATAGACTATGAAGATTGGATTTCAAATCTTGTGCCAGTGACTAAACCAACTGGGGGAATTCACATTTGTACAAACTTTAGAGATATCAACAAGGTGTGTCCTAAGGATGACTTCCCTTTGTCGAACATTGACATGATAGTGGACCTTACAGTAGGATATGAGATGCTATCCCTCATGGATGGTTTCTCTAGGTATAACCAAATCAAATCGCAGATGAAGACCAACACAAGACAACTTTCACATGTCTGTGGGGAACATACTGCTGGAATATTATGCCTTTTGGGCTCAAAAACGTAGGAGCTACGTATCAACATGTGATGACGACTATTTTCCATGACCTTGTACATACTCTCATGGAAGATTATGTCGATGATCTCATAGCTAAATTAGTAACAAGGGAAAATCATTTGAAAGTTCTAGACAAGATATTCCAAAGGCTAAAAAATTACCAAGTCAGACTAAATCCAAAGAAATGTGTCTTTGGATTGAAATCAGGGAAACTTCTAGGATATATCATTTCTAGAAGAGGCATTGAAGTAGACCCAACGAAGGTAAAAGCTATCATAGAAATGCCTCCTCCAGCCAGCATTGGTCAACTAAGAACACTACAGGGAAGATTATAGTCCATCAGGTGCTTCATAGTACAACTAGCAGACAAAATACATCCATTCCAACATTTTCTCAAGAAAGGAGTACCATTTGTATGGACACCTAAATTTCAGGAAGATTTCCAACAGATCAAGGATTATCTGCTTGCTCCACCTTTGTTAATGCAACCTATAGATGACAGACCTTTGATACTTTACATTTCAGTAACTCAGTCAACATTAGGAACCTTCTCGCACAAAATGATGATCAAGGTCATGAAAGGGTAGTGTAATACATCAGTCGTACCTTGGTGGGATATGAACTAAACTACAGTAACATAGAATGTGAATATCTTGCGGTAGTCTTTTCTACTCAAAAACTTCGGCACTATATGGTAAACCGCCAAACCATGTTGGTCGCAAAGATTGATCCTCTCAAATATCTCCTAAGTAAAGCAAGATTAACAGACCGATTGGCTAAATGGGTGATGATACTTAGTGAATATGACATCCAATGTGTGGAGAGGAAAGCTATAAAAGGGCAAGTAATTTCAGACTAATTAGCAGATGCACCCATGAAGGCATACCATCCTTTAGTGGAAGATTTTCCTGATGAGTTTATCTTCAAAGTTGACACTAGAACCAAATGGAAATTATACTTTGACGGGTCACATACTAATCGCGGTTTAGGAGCAGGCATACTATTTGTTACACCTCAAGGCGATACTATTCCTAAATCATTTAGGATTGCTTTCCCTTGCACCAACAACATAGCGGAATACAAAGCCTTAGTGACAAGACTAAGAATGGCAACCCAATGGAAGATTAAGAGTCTACATGTTTATGGGGATTCTTAGCTAGTAGTTCGGCAAGTAAATGATGATTATGAAACTAAAGATGACAAACTTGCTCCCTACAAGCGCATGATCGATAGTTTCAAACAGTACTTTTATGACATCACCTTTCAACAAATACCACACATTCAGAACAGGGCAATAGATGCTATGGCAACCGTGGGTTCCTTATTGGATATTCCTAGCAACATGCCTAAGTTCGAGTTTTTGGTTGAACAGTTGTTGGTCCCTACCTATGATGTCCTCGATTTCGTGATGGTGTGTACAATTTTTGGTCCTACTTCCCCTTGGTACAAGGACATATACGACTATCTAAATGCCCAAATCTTACCTTTAGACTTGTCAAACAACCAACGTAGAACCTTTATCTGTAACTCTGACAAATACACCATCATTAGAGATACCCTGTATAGACGTACCTTAGATAACACCTTAATGAAATGTCTCGATGCGGAAGAAGCACAAGAAACCTTGTGAGCAGTACATGAGGGTATATGTGGATCCCATTCTAGTGGTCCTACTTTAGCCCATACGATTATGAGATTAGGTTACTATTGGCCTACAATGGAAAAGGACTCATATATCTTTGTCAAGAAATGTCGATAGTGTCAAATACACAGAGATTTGATACGCACACCAGCACAAGAGCTTCATATGATTACTTCATCATGGCCCTTTGCCTAATGGGGACTTGACCTCATAGGTAAGATACACCCTCCATCATCTAATGGCCATAAGTTCATCATAATCACCACCGAATACTTCAACAAATGGATTGAAGCTATTCCCATGACTTACATAACAGACACATAAATAACCAAGTTTATCCTAAACTACATAATTTTTCAATATGGTGTACCTCAATCCATTATCATAGACAATGGTCGTCCATTCAAAAACCAAGAAGTCTGCCATCTATGTGAAGAATTCCATATCCAACATCATTTTTCCACTCCATATTACCCACAAGGTAACAACCAAGCTGAGGCATCTAATAAAACCATTATCAGAATCCTCAAAAAGACTGTCAATGATGTTGGTTGTGACTGGCATTTACAGCTTAATCCTGCCTTATAGGCTTACCGCACAAGCATTCGTACTCCCACCGACGCCACTCCATACTCCCTAGTATTCAGATCTAAAGCTATCTTACCTATTGAGGTTGAAATTCCTTCCCTAAGGGTATCCTTGAAAGGTCATATTGACAATGAAGAATACCGTGTATCCAAATTACATGAGTTAGATTTCCTAGATGAATGAAGACAAAAGGCACTAGATCATTTGCAAGCATATCAGAATTGTATTCGTCGCAGCTATAATAGGAAAGTTCTAAATCGACACTTTGACATTGGTGACCTGGCCTTAATGGAGAACCCCAAGAATCAAGCTGAACGAGAAAAACTAGGTAAGTTTGAACCTAACTAGTTAGGGCCCTATATTGTCACAAAAGCTTTTGGATCAGGAGCTTATCAACTCTCTACCCCTGAAGGAGAACCACTTTTTTCACCAATCAATAGCCTTCATCTAAAGAGGTTCTATGTGTAGCTTCTGAGAACTATGTTTTAATCGAAAAAATACAAAAAATAAATGAGAAAAACAAAAAAATGGTTACCTTGATGAAAACCTGGCAAACAAACGTCTTTGTAACACCAAAAAATTTGAAAAATCAACAAAATAGTAAAGAGAAATAATTTGTCCAATAGTGAAAACCACTTCGGTGGCGCTATGGATAAGTACCATGGTGAAAACCTAGCAAACAGGCGCCATGTGTAGTCGACTTCGCTCCTTCGTCTACCATCATTCCAATCAAACTTTTCACCTTCACTCATAATAAATGGTTGTCTTATCCATTACTTGGAATGATTGACATCAAGTCCACTCTGTCTCCCCACTCCATCCTGTATGTCTTATTCCTGACTGGGGGAAAATCCTCGTTCTGTGTCATGTGGACCTTGTACATAGCAACCCAATGTCAGGAAATGTCCTAAAAAAAATCCAAAAACATTAGAAAATGTCCTAAAAAAATCCAAAAACATTAGAAAACTCCAAAAAGACAAAAAAATTCAAAAACATGTCAAAAATCCCAAAAACAGAGTTGGGAGTCAGTTGTGTCAAGGTAGTCATAGACATAGTCGAACTATGTTGCCTCTGCTACTAGACGTAGGCAAGGCCATTAGTCGATGTGCCCCTGAGACATTAGGTTTGTCTATCTAGGTGTCTCACGTCTCACACACATAAAATCATGACTTATTCTTTGTATATATCAAAGTCATTGGTCGTGTTGAACTATGAGGTCTTTGCGTGTACAACGTAGGCAAGGCTATCAATCGATGAGCCCCTGAGGCCATACTAGTCAGTTCATTAGGGTTTATCACATTCACTATCACACACATTGCATATCATCAACTTAAGTACATATTTTCAGTCAGTTATGTCAGTTAAAGTCTGGTCAAACTATGAGGTCTCTGTGTGTACAACGTAGTCAAGGCTATCAATCGATGAGCCCTCGAGGCCGCACTAGGTCAGTCCTTTAGGGTACATCATCTCAAGTCATACACTGTTAACACGCACACACTCATAATAGTCAAGGCATCAAAACAAGTCGTGCATCAACAAGGAAAACATCTCAAAACTGTCATCAAGTCAAAATCAAACACATTGTCAAAGTGATCAACTTATGTCTTAAGCAAGGTATGTCTTTCTTGTCAACGAACATCGTCAATCATCATAGCTTAATGTAGCTTGTCGCATCAATGACATCAGGCTCAACGTCTTATACGACACGTGTATTTCTGAAACCAGGCTTTGTCATGCCTTACACAGATAGTCACCAAGTCAAAACCAGACTCAATGTCTTATACGGTATGTGCCATCCCTCACATCGAGCTATGTCAAACATAAAACAATCACATAAGATCAAGTTTTGGCAAATACTTTTATTTGGCTTTTTGACTTTACATCGTATTTTGTCTTATCTTTTTATCGATTTGTGCATGAGTCTAGTTACTAGCTTTCTCAAGGATGTCCCTTGAAGAATTTAGAGAAGCAAGGATGTCTCAGACTCTTTTTCTTTAACTGTTGTCTGTCAACTGTCTTTTTAACTTTGGATTTTGAGTCATGTTACTAGTTTCCTCGAGCATGTCCCATGAAGGATTTAGAGCAGCAAAATGACATCTCATGACCTATTTTTATTTGTTTGTTGTCTATGGTTTGTCTGGATAAAAAGACCGGGGCAATCTTGCCCTTAGTATGAGTTATGACACTCCTTGTCTGCGACTGTCTATTTTTTGCAAGTGGATGATTTTGTACACTATGGTCTATCTCATATCATGGTGTGTACTATCCATTTGTGTCAGTCCTGCCCAATGATGATAAAATGCAAAGCTTAGTATATATATGGCAAAATATCGAAGATCATATGTCCTTTCAATCAACCTTCTTTGTTTCTTACTAACATTTTGAAATCATCCATGCTAACATTTCTCCTATCCGGCATAATGATAGAGTCCTGTGACAAGACAAAAAAACTAGATAATCTGCATATGCATACATTCTATAAGAAGTATGTAAACAGTGTCGTATGTCTCTATATAGTACATCATATAGTTATGTTGCATTTAAAACAAGTAGGAACATTAGACATCCCCATTGCATATCTAGGAAAATAATGGCATAATAGGCATTCAATCGTCATAAGGTACATAATGGAAACATTACATGTATATAACCATCACATGTAGATAGCATTATATATATAACATTTCATCCCATTATCATAAAGTACATTACATCCATAATCAATAGGGTCATCATAACATCATAGACTACATAAACACATCATAATGTAGAAACCATCATCCATAACATGTATATATCAGATAAACAATAACATATCATAGGAAACATAATCATATAGGAAAAAATGCATCATAAATAGAACTACATATCATATGAAAAGCCACCAAAAATCATATATATCACTCAAAATAACATGTGTCACAGTACAATGTCAGAATGTATCAATAAATAAAAATGAGCTTGTAGGCTCTATAACCAAAGTGCAATGTCTACAAACATGAAAAATTCAATGAGTCCTACTGCTGCTACTCCCATGTGGTGAACATGGATGAAACTACCTCAGAGGTACTCTCTATGAGGTGGAAGGCCTGTCATATGGACCTATCCTTGGTGGTCCTACCATACCCTCTATGCTATGTGTCCTAGTCTGACTCCTGCTTTGTGATCTCTAGCTGCGTACCTCAAAAAAGCTAGGAGCTCATCTCTCAGCTAGCACCACTGACTCCATTGCTCTAACTAGCTCACAAGAAAAACCATCATATGATGTACCACTGCAGAGGTGTCTAATCTCTATAAGTTGTTGCTCTATCTCCTACCTCCGAGCTACTGCCTGATCTCTCTCCATGAGAGCACTATATCTCTCCATTTGTAGGGCATCCCACTCTGTAGGAACCACTCTCAGTCTCTCCTCCAATGACTCCCTAGCACTTTCTCTAGGAGCCTCCTCATCCCATCTCCCCTCTACTATCTTGTCCCAGAGCTCTCTCTCCTGCTCCTCCATAGGGATATTCTCCTCAACATCATCTTCTCCATAACCTGCTAGTATGCCAAGGGGATCAATGTCCATGTACTCTCTCTCGGCCTCCTCCTCTGCATGCTCCTCTATCCCAACCTCCCTGTCAATCTCAACCTTCACATGCTCCTTTGCTACTGCCTCCTTGGCAGTATGCTCTCCTCCACTCTCCTCTCCTCCACCCCCGAGGTCCAACATCGGTACATCCTCAACCTCCACATCAGCCTCACAAATAGGTGATAATCCACCTACCCAACCACCTCTTTGTCCTCTCCGACCTCGTCTCCCGCCTCTACCACCACCACCACCTCTACCATCATCACCACCATCTCTGCCTCCAACCCTTCCACCACCTCTGCCTCTGTGCCACCCTCTCAGCCCTGTCCCTCGTCTCTCCATTGGTGCTGACTGATCTGGATCTATGTATGGCATATGACAATGTGCTACCCACTAGGTATCATATGCAATGGTAGTCCCAGGATCCGCTACTCCACCCCTCCATCCCCACTATAATAGTTGTAAATCCTGAATATTTTCCTTTGTATTAGAAACTGGTATCATAGGCCCCCACCAAGGAACCTCTCTGGATGATCGAGCAAACTTTTCTCATCCTCTCGACTCATCCTGCACCTCACGAAACTGTCTCAAGACACGGTCTAGCAGATGTCTCTCTATGATGTGAACACTAGAAACAATCCTCCCAATCAGGTACTATGTCTATCAACAATAAGGCAAATGCCTGTCCTCATCCGACCATCACTCACAATCCATATACAGTCTCCATGTAAACTGAACCAATGTGTCCAAGGCATGTCTCCAATATCCAGTATCTCCCACATGGCTCTGTGTGATGTTTCCTGCATAGTGAAAAACATAAGGAGATCTCGCCTCCTTATCAATAGTAATTGGAGGATGGAACACAACAATACGTTCCCATGCCCAAACCATGAGAAGAGTAGTCCTGCAGCTCATCGACTGTGCATCTCTATATGCTATATCATGCAAATGGAAGTAAAGCATAGCTAATAGACAAGGACCCCAGGTGTATACAACCTCTCTCTCTAACATCCCAACTAACATCTCCCCCCACCCAACAAGAAATCCATGACCCCGACGGTCAGGAAGAACTATCTCGACAATCAAAGAACATAATCTACAGTCTATCCACTCATACCTACCTGCTAGCACCTGCCATCTAATCTCATAGTGCTCTATCCCTAAACTACAAATATCATCATATACATAATATCTACTAATCTCACTAAAACCCCTATGGGTATCATACATAATTTTGTCTCCTCTTATAGGCAATCTAAGGATCCTATACACATCCTCCAATGTGACAGTTACCTCTCCAGTAGGCAAATGAAATGACGAAGTCTCTAAATGCCACCTCTCGCATAGGGCAATGAGCATACCTCTGTTTGCCCGAATAGTGGGCATGATGCATACATGATGAAGTCCAAGTCTCCATAGCAAGTGTGTCTTTGCGCTCACTAATCGATCTCTAAGCTCAAAAGTATCCGGTCGTGACTCCCGAGTATAAATAGGATCTAATATAACCTGCAAAAGGGCATTCAAACAAGGTGTCAATGTTAAATCATTCCAATTTTCTATCAACAATTTTTTTCTAAACTTTGACAGTCAAATGCGTCGTTTTAAAAATATATGCGGTGCACATTTCATATGCATCATTCTTATTTGTAAATGTGGTGCATGACCCTACATGCATCAAATACATAAGCATATGCGTTTCACTTTGCAAATGTGTCTCAAAACCAGACAATTCAAACAAATATGAAAATACATGCAAATGACTACAAATGCGTTGCATTTTCATTTCCTATCTACTATGCACATGTGGTTCATTTTGGAAAATGCGTTTCACTATCCTACCTACGCATAACTAACTTTCGAATGCGGTGCAAGAAATCAAATGTGTGTATTTCCTAAATGACCTAATCATGCCTATACGTGATTTCATAGATGCGTCGTATCGCACGCAGATGTGTCTCATACGAACGCATATGTGTTGCAGAAAAAGTGACACATTTGCAAAATGAAGTTTGGATGCCTAAAACTATGTGCAAAACAAAAATTCAAGAGATCGTTTCAAGGTACATACTGGGGGTCCCGCGTCGGCTGGCCGTCGGAAGGTCTGGATCTATATCCACGATGATGAGTGTACAGTATGTGAGACATTTCGCCATGAGCTCAGAGCAAAAATCTTCAAGTCTTCAAGTCTTAGGGGTGCAAATGACTTGATTTTCACCTTAATTCCTATTTATACCTAGGGTTAAAAATGGAATTTCTTCAAACCTTGTCTATTGGCCACATAAAATTCCATCTTCCATCAACCCGCACACATCCCTAACACTTCCAAATTCAATTCTATCAACTCCATAGCATTTCTAACCATCAAATTGACTTATCAGGAATATTTCTTGATTTTTTTGAAATTTTTCAAAAATTTGTCAATTTTCTCAAGGGGGCATACCCTAACTTGTTTCATATTGGGGCATGGTTGGGGCATGTTTTTAATGATTTTATTTGACACAACGCGATAAATGACATTGTATCAAAGAGGGGTAAACTGTAGACACTGAAAATTGGTCTAGGCCTGCGAGTACCACTTTTGGCATAATTTTCTATTGTCCATGGTCATGATTAAATAATGTTAATTATTTAATTATTTCCTAAACACATCTTTCTTCTATTAATTAAATAACTTTAATTATTTAATTAATTCATTATGACCCTTTTTCAACTTTGATTATTTAGATAAATCTTATTTATTTAATTATGTTGCTAATTAATTAATTCTCTTTCTGAATTAAATAATTTATTATTTAATTTACCCTTGTGATCCCTTAAAATGCTAAGTCCTAATGTGAGATGATAAACATATAATGATGCAATAAAAAAAACTAACACAAAAGAGGACACCTCAATGATTAGCCTAAGGAAACGATAAACATGAAAGCAAGATGGAATAAATTGATTGATTATACCTCCATGCTACTTCTTCCTTGGTTGGCCCTTGATATTTGAAGATTTGTGTGCTTTTTGGATGACAAGCTAAATTGAATGTGCAAAGTGATATGCAAGATGGGTGAAATGCTAAATGCTATGGTGGATGAGAGCTCAAATGGAAATTTTGCAAGAGTTTTTGATAGCAAAAGATTTTTTTTTTTTTAAATGAGAGAAATGAGGGGGCATTTATAGGATAATTTGAATTCTCTAGAGAATTCAACGGTTGATATTGATCCAACGAAGCCAAGATGAAGGGCTATGGTGAGTTGAGGACTCACAAACCCTCACATCTTGACATGTGGAAATGAGGTGGAATAGAAGTACATGAGGTGGATGAAGGACAAGTACCTTGTAGGTACCTTGGGGGATGGGAATATTTCCTCAAAAAGGAACTTCTTGTCCCCAAATGAGCATGAGAGAGACATTTGAGGAATTTTAGAATTCCTCAAAAATCTCCATGGGAATAGGGGAAGTGGTTGGAGAAATAAATGTGAACTAAAAATTCACATTCTTAAGAAAGTCTATTGGATGAGAGAAGGTTTCCAAAAAGCTTGGGATTTTTCATATGTGAATGATGTGACAAGACAAAGGTTCTAGAAGTCCTTGGCACATGTAAAGTGACAAGTCAAGTCTTCTAAAACTTGCATGAGGATAGGGTAGACCTTGGAAAGATAAAGAGTGAATTAAAAATTCACATGGGGAAGAGAGGAGCCTTGGGTGAATAAATGTGAATTAAAAATTCACATGGGAAAGAGAGTCAAGGCCAAGAAAGGTTGACCAAAAATAGTATGCCAAATATGGCTAATGACTTTGATTAAGGTTGTGCAAACATATGATTATGATAATTAATGAGAGATTAGAGGCAAGTGGGAGATTATGAAGGATGTGACACTAATCTTGATTAAGTGGTACACATTCTAATAACAGATTAATTAATTTGATCCAAATTAAAAGAGGGTTATGGGGAATGTAACAAGGAGAGAGAAAAAGAGGAATTAAAAATTAGTTTTAATCCAAATAGGTCAAATGACTAAATTAAATAAATTGTCCTATTTATTTAATTTAGAGAAGAAAAGGGATAAGGTAAAGTATTTAATTTATTCAATTACATACTTTAGGAACCTTAAGCAGAAAATGAAATAATGATTAAATAAATTATTTAATCATTATTAATGACATAGATGAATAGAGTAGATGATTTTGATCATATGGAAGTGATCAAATTTAGATGTCTATATTTTTCCCCTCTTTGAGGTACCGTTAGAATAACCGTGCTTCGAAGAAAAAAAAGTGCAAATGACTCTATAGAGGAAGTAATCGAAAGATGATGCCCCAGCGTGGGGAGGAGGACCTGAGCTGTCCAATTAGCGAGGGAATGGATGAAAATGCCCCAATCCTGGAAGAGATTGACTATGGCAGGGAAAATTGATGAATGTGAAGGGTATGCCCCCTCGAGAGGATGACAAAGGAAAAAGAGGGGTCTCAGGCGACTTCTTGATAGGAAGAAATGGGTGGTATGGTTGGAAAGAGGGCAAAAAATTTGGTAAGTTTTCCTTTTGAATGAAGTCAATCGGACAAACGGGGTGCAAATGATGACCCCGGGAAGGGAAGAGATTAATCAGGGGAAAAAAAAAAGGTAAATAAGGGGTAAAAAATACCCCTTAAAAAGGGTGGTAAAAAGAATATAAGGTAATTTTAAAAATTACCTCACCTCATTTGCACTGTAGCAGTTGAGAGAGGAGGAGAGAAGAGGAAGCAAACGAGGAGCAAAGATGCCGCAGGATAACGACACCGAGATCATCCATTGGGTAGACGAGGTCCAACAAGCGTACACTCAGCAGGGTGGGCCCCACCAAGTCAGCATCAAAACCCTCTATGCATTATTTTTGTGATTTGAATACATTTGAAATGTTTTATTAAAAATGTAAAAAATGGGTTTTGTAGGCGGGTTAGGGAAGAAAAATGGGTAGTAAAAAAAAATAGGAAAAATTGTTGGAAAAAACAGGATTTTGGAAAAAAAACGATTCGCCCACAGGAGGTCTAATATGCCCTCCGACGGATGGGTACACCTTGGCTCGGGGTGGGTCTGCCCTACGGTGGGGCTGACAGTCGCCGTTGTGACTAGCTGCGGTGCCACCCTGCGGCTAGCGGTGGCGATGCCGCCCCCGGTCGACGGGTCCGCCTTGCTGCAGGGGTGGGTCCGCCTCAGCCGGGGGCGTGTCCGCCCTGGCCGGGGGGCAGGTCTGCCCCCTGGTCAGGGGCGATTCCACCCTAGCCCGGGAAAGGGGGGGGAGGGAGTTAGAGGGTAGGGGTGAGGAAAGAGAGAAGAAAGAGAGAGAGGAAAAAGAAAGTCCCGGGGTTAGAAAAGAAATTGACGAGGGTTGATAAGGTGAATGTTATGATTGCAGGATTTTAGTCGATTATGGACCCATGAGCGGAGCCCAGAGGCACTGGCGGCGACTATAGAGGTGATGAGTGGGGTGAACCATGCAACACTGGAGTAGGTAGGGTTACTGCACTTGGTGGAGTTTCTGGAGATGAGAGCGCATCGGGTGATGCTGACAACCCTAATAGATAGATGGAGCTCGACGACATTGACCTTCCATCTTCCGATAGGGGAGATGACGGTGACATTAGAGGACGTGTGGCAGATTTTGAGGTTGTCAATAACAGATCAGTTAGTGAGTGAGGTGGTGTCGAGAGGAGCGTAGTTAGATGAAACCATCCTAGTATTATTTGGGCAGGATGATTTGCCGATACAAAAGGGCCAGATAGACGTAGATAGATGCTTGGCATTGGGGTTGCCAGCATTACCACTATTTTTGTGTTATCTGATTAGTGGGATACTATTGTCGGATCGGAGCAGGTGATTCTACAACTTACGATATATGGAGGTGATTCGACATATTGTCAAGTGGTGAGAGGGATAGTTTTCTTAGGGGTCATGCATATTGGCCCAGTTATACTGAGACATGCATGTGATATGCTATCGAGGGATGCAGAGCGTGACGAACAGGACATTATTATAGGTGTGGGGTTGGGAGCATATCGCGGTGACAAGACCCATAGTGGTGAGGAGAGGAGAGTTGGATGATAGAGAGCTGATGGCTTGGGAGTTCGGGGTAGCCAGGGGTTGCATCCTTAAGTATGAGACGTAGAGAGAGATGGATTAGTGGAGGAGAGCATTTGATGAGATATGAGAGGAGGATATAGTATGGCGGCTGTATATGTATCAGTGGTTTATGGGATGGAGGGCCGAGGAGGAGAGACATCGGGGTTTCTTTAGGTGCAGATGTTTCCTGATTGGGAGTCAAGGACATAGTGGAGGCGCATCGTCTGGACAGGGTGATGAAGTAGTTTGGACTTATTTAGGATATTCCAGCAGTGCCGACTATGTTTCATCGGCTTACCAGAGAGGTACCATGGGGAGTGAGGTTGTCAGCGAGGGCAGCGAGGGAGGCATGGGTGATGGTAGGTGGGATGGCCTATCCAGGGAGGGGGGTGGGTCCAGAGGATGTAGGAGTTACAAATTGGTACTCTCGGTGGTTTCGCAACCATTGGTGGGAGAGGGTCACACCGGAGGAGTCGATTGGGGGCTAGAGGATGAGCATGAGAAGGGGGGACAAGAGGATGAGTAGGAGGAGGGGGAGAGAGAGGATGCGAGAAATCAGAGTGGTGGGGCAGATGAGGGTGGCGCTAGAGATCAGCCAGAGAGGAGGAGGAGGGTTAGGAGGAGGCGTCCTTTGAGGAGGGCCAGGAGAGATGTGCAAGAGGAGAGGGAGGCAGGAGGGCGAGGTGATGGGGGGAGGAGATGGAGGTAGGAGGGGTAGGTAATGGGGGGGAGGTGATGGAGGCAAGAGGGAGTGAGCCAGAGGTGGAGATGTTAGGGGTGGTGGAGGGGAGGGCTACTCAGATAGGGATTGGTGGGAGAGTACGGCGGAGGCGAGTGCAGGTGAGAGCCGAGCAGGAGGAGGCGAGGGCTATAGATCCACAAGAGGGAGCATAGGAGGAGGTAGAGGGGGAGGGGTAGGCTAGAGGACAGTCGAGGAGATTGATGAGAGTGGGGAGTAGAGGAAAACTACGGAGGATTTGAGTGACGAGCCGTTTCGGGAGGAGGTAGAGGTGGAGGCGATGGACATGGATGTGCAGGTGGTGGAGCCATTAGTAGTAGTACTGGTGGCTCTAGTGGACGATCTAGTGGTGTTATTAAGAGGGGCCCAGGTGAGGATATGGGTGTTAGAGTAGGAGTTGAGGAGGGTGGAGGTAGAGGTGTAGAGGGTGGAGGATTCAGAGCTGATAGAGTTTGAGTGTGTTGTGGGTCATTTGACGACATATATATTGGCGATGGAGAGGGAGAGAGAGGAGATACGAGTAGAGATGGAGAGAGTACAGGGTGAGGTGGCTTGGGTGACTTGGGATCGAGACAGATTAGAGGCAGCGATGACAATGGCACAGATGCGGGGTCAACCAAAGCTAGTAGGGGGAGGGGAGATGGAGACACTGAGAGGACAGGTGGCAGGACTGTAGGGAGAGCGGGCAAACCTTTTGGAGAGGATATCTACTATATAGGCATCCTTAGAGGAGATGAGAGCGAGGGCGGAGGCTGCAGAGGCTGGGTTAGAGATAGTGCAGAGAGAGAGAGTGCACAGGGATAGGGGTAGGTGCTATAGGGGGAGAGGGATGATGTGCTGAGACAGGTCCAGATTCTACAGTTTCAGAGAGATGCAACAGTGGGTCGAGCAGAGAATGTAGAGAGGGATATAGCACAAAGGCAGGCACATCGAGTGTAGGGTGATGGGATAGAGTTAGTTGTACAGGGCTTGCAGGAAAAGCTACAGAGTATACAGGTAGAGAGGGAGAGGACCACAAAGCAGGTACGACTGCTGACAGCGACATAGGAGGCATGGGAACAGGAGCGGTGAGCCATCAGCAGAGAGTGGGATAGATATAGGTATGAGTGAAATTCTGCTAGGCTCCAAGCTGGGCAAAGGGATGAGTACATGCATGAGGAAGGCTATTGGAGATGTGCATATGAGTAGGCAGTGCTAGATCCAACGCAGTGGATAGCACGATATGTTAGGTAGGTACCACAGATGTCGATATCGTCCCAGTCATTAGGGACACGGATCAGAGGGTACAGTGATTTTCATCCAACTCCTTCATGATTTGGGATGCCAACTCGTGAGTCTTAGGGAACTTTGACATACAAGGGAATAGTGCCTTAGTCTCCTCAAAGGTCAGGTGTGGGCAACTCAGGGCAGACAGAGGACAAGTGACAGAATACAGGTGTTTTGACAGGTACCGAATGGAGGTGTAACATATATTCTTAGATGATGCACCTTATTTTGAGGATGGGATGTATGTGATTATGAGATGACTGTATTTTGGATATGAGATTATCATTGTATTATTTTGATGATGATATGTGATGGTTCCCTTTGATATTATGCTGAACATTTTTGTGACAAATGATTTATGTTATGCAGATGGTTATATATATGTTTTTATGATAGATGATGTATGTTATGCACATGTATATGATGAGTTGTGTTGATATGGATGCTGTGACAATGTATGATGTTAATGATTTATTTATGCGTGTGTGGATGATGTGATTATGAATGATGTTAATGATTTATGAATGGTAATGCAATTGTATGTATGATGTAATTAATATGGGCCTAATCAATGATGCATAGATGAGTATGAAAATATATGAAAATGTATGGATAGATGAACCTAATGAATTGATGTAAATGGATAAATGAACCTAAATGAATTGATTTAAATGGATAAATGATGAACTTAAATGAATTGATGCAAATGGATGAATGATGAACCTAGTGAATTGATGCAAATGGATAAATGAACCTAATGAATAGATGCAAATGGATGAATTGAGAAATGAAATGTAATGTAGACATAAGTATCAATGGATAGGTGATAGGCGTAGGGTGTGTGGGGCACGGTACCTGTCAAGAACCGTAGGGATCCTGAGAAAGAAAGTTAGTAAGAATGAATGAGCGTTTGCACAACCAAAATCAGGAGTCATAGATGCAGGAGTAAGATTGGATGAAAGGGGAATATGCAATGAAATGAAATACAACATGAATGCAATTTTCCATCCTTTAGAGCACTGATTTTTTCTATAGCATAAGACATCGGTTGTCAGGGTATGTAAACCAAGATGGATTAATGTCTAATGCATAAAACAAACACAACAAATAAGAAGGCTATCACAATACCCCAAAGTCGTGATGACTTTGGTCAGGCCAGGTATTGGAATAACCACAAGCACAAAGGGATGCCCCACATAACACAGGATCTGAGAGGAATCCTGGTGGGTACTACATGGAGCATCCCAGCAAACAACAATGATAAAACAGTCAAGAGATGCCCCTATGTTGACTAGGAAAAACACACCATAATATGATGGATCATGGCAATCTTGACTGGTTAAGAGAGGGAGCTCAAATAATAAAAAAAATCCAAAAGTACCAATAGATCATGATCAATTAAAAGTGTCCTTTGCCATAAGATCCCAAGGATAGAGGGGGTTGATGTGGTCTATTAGGAAAGATGCATCCTGTTAAGACCGATGATGGATACTAAGCTAAAGTGACCTAGATGACGTAGGATAATTTCCATTGGGAAGATTTCTTGATACGAGAAGATCTGGTTTATGAAGAATCAACGATGATAGGGACATACTTGACAACAAGACAATGAGATGATGAGACACAACCTAAAGACCTAGGGGCTCGGGGGTTGATCAAAGATCAACCTTGCCTACGTGAAAGCGTAGAGCCCTTGTAGTTTAGGAAAAGACCATGGTAAAAGAGCGGAAAGTGGACTGATGGAAACTAATGGAGAACCAAGACAAACACAAGCCTCGAGGGTAGATCAAAAGATCAACCTTGCCTACGTGAAAGCACAGGGGCAACGTAGTTCAGACAAGACAAAAGACCGAGGATGGACAAGATCGAAAAGTGGACCATGAGGATAGATGATGAAGGAAAAAATGCCTCGGGGTCCAATCCAAGATTAGCCTTGCCTACGTGCAAGCGCAGAGGCGTCGTAGTTCAAGAGAAGACAACGATGAGACTTAGATGGGGACCGACACGAGGAGTGGGCCTAGATGGAGACGAACACGAAAATGAGAGGACATAAGCTCAGATTAGGATAACAAGCTCAAGATGTCAGATAGCGGATGACAGTCATCCAATGCTGAACCAGAATATACCAAGTGACTAGGTGATGCAAGCGGATGGGTGGATATGGGGATTGAGGAATTGGCGGATAAGCCATAAAGTAAGTAGGACACGAGGTAGATAATGATTAAGCCCTATACGAGAGGCGCCTATTGCCAGGTTTTCACCATAGGACGAATTATTTCTTATTTTGACATTTTTGATTTTTTTTTGTATTTTTTGACTTTTTTGATTTTTTTTTGTATTTTTTGACTTTTACCAGGAAGGATACCCCAGTTGACCTAAGTATAGAACTTCTTCAGATGCATGATGTTGATGGGTTCTTCCAAGGGCTCCCCTTTAGGGGTAGAGAGCTTGTAGGCGCTAGAACCATACTTTGTGGTGATGACATAAGGGCCCAACCAATTTGCTTTAAACTCACCCTTTTTCTCTCTATTTTGTTGATTTCGATGATTCTCTTTAAGGAACAATTTACCAACATTGAATTGGCGAGGGCATAATTTCTTATTGTAGCTCCTTTTGAGTCGGTGCTGATAGGCTTGCAGATGGTTATAAGATTTGACCCATTTTTCATCCAGCAATTCCAATTGTGCCAGGCGTGCCACTTGGGTGTCTTCATCAGTAATGAGATTCCTGAGTGATATGTGGAGTGAAGGGATTTCAACTTTGATTGGTAATATGGCTTCAACACCATAGACAAGAGTGTATGGAGTAGCGCCAATGGGGGTGCGGATGGACGTACGGTAGGCCCAAAGAGTAGGATGGATATGGAGGTGCCAATCTCGGCCAGTGCTATTGACCATCTTCTTAATTATTTTGATCAATATTTTGTTTGTTGCTTCTGCTTGTCCATAACCCTGGGGGTAATAGGGGGTGGACCAACGATGTTGGATATGATACGTGTCACAAAGGAGCTTCATACACTTATTCTTGAATGGTTTTCCATTGTCGGTGATGATGGCGGAGGGGATACCATACTTGTAGAGGATATGGTAGAGGATGAACTTAGAGATCTGAACACTAGTGATTTGAGTGAGTGGTATGGCTTCCACCCACTTGGTGAAGTATTCAGTAGCTGTGATGATAAAAGTGTGACCATCATAGGATGGAGGGTACATCTTGCCAATCAAGTCGAAACCCCATTGTGAAAATGACCAGGGTGTCGTGATAGGTTGTATCTCTTGTACTAGAGTGCAAATCAAGTCTGCATGCTGTTGACACAGAAGACACTTTTTGACATGTTGACAGGCATCATGTTCCATTGTAGGCTAGTAATATCCTACTCTTAGAATCCTTTTGGCTAGGGTCATACCATTAGAATGGGCCCCATAAATATTGCTATGCACTTCTGTTAATGTCGTGTGGGCTTCGATTTTGTCTAAACAACAGAGGAGAGTTCCATCATACACATGTCAATAAAGTGTATCACCGATGATGGTGTAGCAAGCAGTGCGTTGGATGAATGATTTACGTTGGTTTCTTATGAGATCAGGCAGGAGGGTGTTGTCATGAATATAGGTATAAATTTTGTGGTACCAAGGGGATTTAAGACCTACAATATCACACACCATGTCACTCTCAGGGATATCGTACATTGGGATTAGGAGTTGCTCGACTAGGAACTGATAATCTATGCGGTCTTTTGGCATGTCGAGGAGAGAACCAATGGTAGCCATAGCATCTACTGCCTTATTCTGAAGTCTCAAGATCTGCTCAAAATGGATGGAGGTGAAATGTTTTTTGAAGTCATCCACCATACGTTTGTAAGGAAACAACTTTTCATCTTTTTTTAGAAACTCATCATTGACCTGTTTTATAACCAATTGGGAGTCACCAAAAACTTGTGGATGAGTGATGTGCCATTGGACTGTGATTCTAAGTCCTATGAGAAGGGCTTCATATTCGGCAATGTTATTGGTGTAGGGAAAAGCCAGTCTGAATGATTTTGGTATGTAATCACCTTGGGGGGTGATAATTAAGACTCCTGCCCCCGATCCATTATTAGTGTGTGATCCATCAAAGTACACTGTCCATGTGGTAGCTTTTGATACTGCAAAGACTCCTTCATCTGGAAATTTGGTTTCAATGGGGTAGGCATCTACTAAAGGGGCATCTTCCAACTGATTTACTATTACCTGTCCTTTGATGGATTTTATGTCCACATATTCTATATCAAATTCACTGAGAAGCATGATCCATTTAGCCATTCGACCAGTTAGGGTTGTCTTAGATAACAGGTACTTGAGGGGGTCGACTTTTGATATCAACTTTATTAGATGGATAAGCATATAATGACGCAATTTTTGTGTACTGAAGACCATAGCGAGACATGCTTTCTCCATTGGTGAATAATTAAGTTCATAACCGACCAATGTTCGGCTAATGTAGTAGATTGCTCGCTCTTTTGAGGATTCGTCATGTTGTGCCAACAATGCCCCCAATGCAACTGAATTGGAAGAGATGTAGAGAAAGAGGGGTTTTCCAGGGATAGGTGGCATCAAGATTGGTGGGTGGGCCAAGTATTCTTTGATCATATCAAAACCCAACTGACATTGTTGATTTCATTTGAATGTGGTATCTTTCTTTAGAAGGTGAGTGAATGACATTTATCCACAAGCTAGGCTATAAACTAACAGATGGATTGTAGCTTTCCTTGAAGGCTCCTTAACTGTTTCAGGTTTCTCGATGGAGGCATATCCATGATAGCTTTTACTTTAGCAGGGTCAACCTTGATGCCTCTTCGGGAGACTATGAAGCCCAACAATTTCCCTGACGTGACACCAAACACACACTTTTTCGGATTCAACCTTAGCTTGTATTGCTCCAAGCACTCAAAGATCTTTTTCAAGATGGTTGGGTGCTCTTCTCTGGTTCCAGATTTTCCTAGCAAGTGATCGACATAATCCTCTGAGATAATGTGAATGAGGTCATGGAATATAATAGTCATTGCTCGTTGATACGTTGCCCCCAAATTTTTGAGGCTAAAGGGCATGATATTATAACAAAAGGTACCCCAAGGTGTTGTAAAAGCAGTTTTGTGTTGATCATCAGGGGAAATTCGGATCTGATTGTAGCTAGAGAAGCCATCCATGAGGGATAACATCTCGTGTCTCGCAGTAATGTCGACCAACATGTCGATGTTAGGCAAGGGGAAGTCATCTTTTGGACAAGCTTTGTTAAGATCCCAAAAATCTGTGCAAATTGTGATGTCTCCATTAGGTTTAGCAATTGGTACTATATTGGAAATCCAATTGGAATAATCAATGGGTCTGATAAAAATAGCATCTAGTAATTTTTCCAATTCCTTTTTAACTAATAGTGCTACCTGCGGGTGCATCTTTCAGAGGTTCTGCTTGGTAGGTTTGGCATCTAGACGAACATCCAAATGATTTACAACAAGATTAGGATCCAAGCCGGGCATATTAGAGTAAGCCCATGCAAAATTGATAACCCCTTCTCGGAGAATTTGGACAATGGTGAGATATTCTTCTTCTGATAAAGATTTGGCTACATAGGTGATCCTTGGAGTTTCTTCTGTCCCCAAATTTACCTCTTGCGTCTCTTCAATGAGAATAGAAGACTGTTCAGATATTTGTGTTCCCACAAGGGGAAGATGAATGTCCCCATCTTCCAGTGCCGTATTGAGATTTTCACTATCAGATACACCCTTTTTTTTTACTATTTCCCAGTCAAAAAGTGTTTTAGTGAGGTTTTCACTTGATGACCTATTTCACTTTTTTTTCTTTTTACTTTTGTGGTTAGGGCATTCATCTTCCCCCAATCCCATGAGATGTACGTAGGTATCCTCTAAAGGAAATGTGTCAATAGGTGTGCTACCTTGTAGGTCATGATCTATAAGTTCAAGATGTTTGAGGGATGAGGTTATGGTGCAAACAGACAAGCATTCGAACATGGCGGGGAGGTCAACGTGATTCAAATCATCGTACGCGTGTATGATGGACTCCTCCTCTAGTATGTCTTCGAGGGAACCATCATCAACACTAACATTGTTAGAAGTGCTAGAGGATGTTGCAGGCCCCTTCTATTTAGTATCATAACCCAAGCCCAAATTTCTTGGTTGGATGGTAGTTGCTTCAATGGGCTGATGTTTTCCTTGTTCTTCTGCGCCAAGGCCTCCGCCTTGGTAATGACACTTTTCAAAAAACTTGGAGGCACGTGGATAAACTTCTTGAAAGAATTCTATAAGGGGATGTGGTGGCTCAGGTTCCTCTCGATAAACCCATTGATTGATATCTTCTTCCATTTGATCCTGAAGGGATCCTAGATCATTGAATGTTGTCGAACCCATGTTCTTAGAGGTGAGTGGAAGTGTCTTTTCTTCCACTTTTGGTACTGGCAGAGTTGGTTGTCCATATGTGCAGGACAAGGGTGGCATGGTTGCCACATTTAGTGTGGTATGCATTTCATATTCACCACATCCTTTGTCTATGATCTGGACCTTGGTTACGGTGGAAGCAGGTGTGGATGATGGTGGAGATGAGGTGTTTAGTGTATTGGTGGATGGGTCAGAATTGGATGTCGGGGATGCCCCCATTTCGACTCCTAGGCAGTAATGTGAATGCGAGAAGGAAGCTTCCAAGGCACGACAATATTCAAAAGGTTGGGGATCAGCTTGTATGGTAACATCCATTCCTTGAAATAGGAACTTTAATCATTGATGATAGGTGGATGGGATGACTTGCATAGAATGAATCCATGGATGACCAAGAAGGATGTTGTATGGAAGTTCAAGGTCCAAAACATGACACATACTATACTATACAATAGGGCCCACTTGAATAGGGAGGCAAATAATTCCTTCAGAATCTCACTCTGCGTTATCATATGCCTTGATGGTGATAACTTGACTTTTGAAATCAGCCTGGGTGTATCCAACCTATTGTATGAATTTTAATGTGCAAAGATTTAGGGCCGAACCATTATCTACCAATACCCTTTTTACTTTTTGACAATTTACACCAACCTCGAGATGGAGGGGGCGGTTATGGCTTGAGTCAAGATGCGGCATGTCTTTTTAGCTAAAGGCTAACTAATAGGTTGATGAGAGATTGCCTACCAATGCTTGAAATTGGGTAGGGTCAATATCATCAGGCACTTGTTTTCTTTGCAAAGCCTTAGTCAAGATGTCTTGATGCACAGGAGGTGACTTAAGCAGATCCAAGATGGATATTTGGGCTGTAGTCTTGCCTAGATGGTTTAGGATGTTATATTGTGAATGGACGAATGACTGTTGGGTAGATGGAGGAGCTACGGGGACTGTGATGCGAGTTCGCCAAGTGGTGACAACACATTGTAGATATTTTCCTTTGACATGTATCATGGATACATGTGGCTCTACTTGATCTACATATGAGACCACACCTTGGTAATTGTATGGCACATTTTTATAGCTGATGTTATTGATGTTGTTACCTTGCTTGTTATTGTTGCTAGATCCCATATTAGAGTTGGAAGTACTAGGACCTTGATTGTGGTTAGGAAAAGCATTTTGATATATCTGGAGCTACGCATTGGATGAAGATGTTGTGTTAGCATCTACATGGATTTCACCTTGATCGGTAAGACCTTGAATCTAGGTTTTTAGGCCTTGACATTTATCTAAGGTATGTCCCTTAATCTTGTGAAACTAACAATATTCGTTGTCTTTAAACCAAGTAGGTTTGGGTTTAGACATATCAAGAGGTTTGGTGATAGGATACGTGATGGGATAATTAGCCTGAAGAAGCTTGTTAAACACTATGCTAAGGGGTTCTCCCAACTGAGTGAACTGTCGTTTGTTTCCCCCTTGGTTATTTTGGTTGGGTTGTTGTCATGGTGTCCCTTGGGGGATGAATATGGCATTCTGGACTGATGGTTGTTGCTGAGGAGGGTATCTTTGTGTGGTGGTGGCTACCTAAACATGCTTAGTGTCAGTGACACCATCATAGACAACATTTTTGTTTCTATTCCAATAATGAGGTTTATCCCCAAAGGAATTCTCTCTATCAGAATTGAAATGTTTGACTTGCCCTTTTGCAACAAGGGTTCATTCCAAGATGGGGCCCTTCTCCACAAGTGCCACAAAGGTGGTGATATAATGGAGTTGGAAATTATGAGCCATATCTGGGTGGGAATTTTTGATAAATAGTGTGACCATGTCTTTTAATAATGGTGGGGATTTCATCCTATTAGCTAAGGCACACCATCTTTGCAAGTAGCTTGCAAAGGTCTCTCCCTCACGTTTTTCTTTTAGGAGATCAAGTGTGTAAATATCCTTCTCTAGATTAAAAGAGAAGTGGGAGACAAACTGTTTGGATAATTGTGCAAATGTTTTGATAGATCCTTTTTCAAGGCCCATAAACCAGTTAAGGGAAACTCCTTGTAGACTTTTAGGGAAAATTCAGATAAGATAATTGTCATTATGCATGACCTCTTGGCAATGGGCGTAAAATTCTTGAAGGTGGGCTCTAGGGTCCCTGGTTCCTTTGTATTTATCAAATTTTGGTATCTCAAAATGTTTGGGAAAAGGAATCAAGGAGATGGAGGGATCAAAAGGATAAGGACATATGTCCTTAAACTTGAATGTTTGTTTACCCGCTTCAGCTTGTAGGTCCTTCAATGCTGCTTTTACTTCTTCCAAGTCATTATTGATGGGAATCGTGGGAGTCAAAGTGGATTGATTGTATGGATAGTATTGTGGATATGATGAGGATGGCCCTACCGTTGTTGGATCATAGATGGTTTGAGTCGGATAGGAGTGTGTTTGCTGATTATAAGTGGATTGATAGTTGGATGATTGATTGTGATGAGTGGGAGCCACTTGTTGTTGATAGTAGGAAGCGAGGGATGGATCCTGTTGTTGTGTAGCATTTTGGTAATATGTGGAGGTAGGGCCTCTTTGTTGATGTGATGATGGTTGTTGGTAATAGGAAGTGTAAGGTCCCCCCTGCTGATAAGTTGGTTGTTGTTGGAAGTGAGGCAGATAAGATTGGTATTGTTGTGCAATGGTGGCTTGTTGTGTGGCATATGGGGATGGATTCAATGTTTGTTGGTGGGGATGATGTTGAGGTTGCGAAGGATTGGTGTACGGTGGCGGTTGGGTATGTGTTTGGTTTTGAGTATTATGATGAGGATTCATATTGAGATGGGATGGAACTGTGTATGTACTAGAGGGATGATAGAGGTACTTAGTAAGCGGGTTATGGTGTGTTTGTGTAGGGATATGCATATTTTGTTGTGGGGGTTGTTGTTGTTGATGAGATGGGTGAGATGAGATATGTTGTTGTTGGGGGGAAACCATGAAAGGGTTATGTGATGGTGGTTGTGGTTGTGAGATGGGTTGCACCACTTGATGTGATGGATTAGTGAGAATGATAGTGTGTTGCGGATGTTGTGGATGCAAGGGTTGAGATGAAGCTAGAGCGGTAGTAGTATGTTGTGGTGGTGCTGGTAGTGTGGTGGGTTGGTGTGGATTATTTGGAGGTTGTTGAAATGTAGGAGGTAGCACATTGGTAAGTGTAGGTGTGCCACCAATATCGGAATATGGGGAGGAAGCGGTGGAGCAGATGGGATGTATGATGGCATGCCATAGGTATGGGGGTCATTAGGATCGGGTGGTGGAATAGTAGATGTTGTGGTCGAAAGATGGGGATATTCTTGGACTTGATAGATGAAAACATTTCCAAATTCGGGGTGGTACCAGTTTTCAGTGGGTGCACCTTCAAGAACGTAGGAACCCTCTGGAACATTTTGTGAGGTTTGTGGATCAACAAATGTGGGAAGGGCATATTGTGATGTATCAAAACCAAATGGTGGTTTGAATCCATTCATGAGTAAGGTGTCAAGGATCTTATCCACATGTTCATTTAGGAGATGATCTGTCATTTGGACATTGGCAGGATTACTGAGATATTCGTCAACAGTGACTTCGGGTTGATTGACCATGTTTTCGTCATTGGGTGGTGTGATATTCTAGATGTTGGTGTTCGATTGAGATGAGATGCCATTATGGGGATCATGTGGAATGTTATTAGGATCTTGAGGGACATTCGGTTGGGAACCTTGAGTTTGTTGGTCTACCATTTGCTTTATTGTTTGTGAACGGGTCTAAACGGGCATGAACATGTAGAACAACTAAGTGATTTTAAGATACAACTTCCAAGGATGATCTAGGTGATGATTTGGATTGGATGATGGATCAATTGATGATGTATCAATTTGATGATTTGGATAAGGGTTGTATTGTTTGGATCAATTGGATAAGATCGCTTTGGATTGGATGATGGATTGATGGATCAATTGATGATGTATCAATTAACTTGATGATTGGATAAGGATTGGATTGATGAATCAATTGATGATGTATCAATTTGATGTTTGGATAAGGATTGGATCAATTGATGATGTATCAATTTGATGATTTGGATGAGGATTGGATTGATGGATCAATTGATGATGTATCAATTTGATGATTTGGATGAGGGTTGGATTTGTTTTGATGACTTTGATTGGATGATGGGATTTTGATTGGATTTGGATAGATTAGATTTGATGGAAAGGGTCCTAAACCCAATTCGAAAACCACCCTAGGTGACTTAACATGTTGGTTGATTGGATTAAACTAGCTAAATCAATGATCACGACATCAAATTCGCCTTGAGATAGAAGGGGATTGATTGGGGCCAATGATGCTCACTTACAACACAAATCCACCTCAAGATAGAAGCAGATTGATTAGGTTGAAGACAATGATTGATATGTAGGATAATAATCAAACTTAACGCCTTGGTCAATTCGAGAGATAACTCCTAAAACAAGGTTTAAGGGATTTTGTGTTGAGAGATGATGATGAATGCAAATGGAAGATGCATTGTTGGAGTGATCTTTTTGGAAAGTGCAAATGTTTACATCACACGGTAAGATGGTAGAATGGCTTTCCCAAATTGTGAAATGATCAATGTGAATGTGATAAATGGATGTTTAGAAAGGTTAAATGGAGGCTTGGAATGGTCAAATGGATGTTTGGATTGGTTAAATGAGTGCTTAAGATGATCAAACGGTCAAATGGAGACTCGGGGTGGTTAAACGAGGGTTCGGAATGGTCAAATGGATGAAACTATCCGTTTAGGAGGGCATATCCGCACTTCTACAGTGAAAAATGCTGAAACAGGGGGGAAAATCCGCCCCTCTACAGTGGAAAATGTCAGAATAGGGGGGCAAGTTCGCCCCTTTGCAGTGGAAAATGTCAGAACAGAGGGGAAAGTTCTCCTCTCTGTAGTGGAAAATGTCGGAATAGGGGGGCAGGTTCGCCCCTCTGTAGGAAAACAGTGACTTGGTTTGGATGATGAGATTATGGCAAGGACTTTGAAAGGACTCAATGAGGTTGACCTATCAAAATTTACTAGTTTTTCATAGAAATAAACTTTGAACAAACACAATCCTATGATTAGTGTTAAGGGGTATGGCCAACAAAGGTCTTACTCTAGGATGAACAAGGTTTCTAGGGAGTCCTCGATATACGCTTGGTACGTGAGACACAACTGTGAACACCAGTCCATCACAAGCGTGAGTCAGGAACCCCAACGAGATACTGAAAGGCTCGGACCAACTCTTCACGTCTATCTAGGTATCACCCTAGCTTCGACATTCCGCCAATTACGACACAACTAGATTGGGGTACAACTTTGGCTCTCCCCCCTTTGTAGACCCTGCTAGTACGCATGGTTGAGATCATTCCTTGGGGTGATGAAATCTCCAAGAAGGTCCCTCTAAGAAGAAGACACTAATCATTTCCAACTACCCCCTCGGTCCGCACAAAGTGCAAGGGGAAGATGAAAACAAACTAATGCCCCCTTATGGTAACATAAATAAAAATAGACACAACAAACAACAAGTATTACTTCCCCCTAATTATGCTAAGTGAATAGATAAAAAAATAAGGAGAACTTTAAAATTTGAATAAATTAAAGGCCCTGCAAGCAAATGTTAGCTGTTTTATCTTTTGCCCTTTGTAAATTTCAACAAAAATACTGCAAAGTATCGACAAGAACTTTGACTTCACCCACCAAAAAATAAGGTTAGAGGGTTAGAACTCCAAACAACAAAAAATAGAGGCAAAAACGAAGCTAAAATGCAACTTTTTTACCTTCCCAAACATGTTGTTTAGGGTAAATCCGCCTCTCTGCAGTGAAAAATGCTAGAACAAAAGGGCGTATCTGCCCCTTTGTAGAAAACAGTTAGAAAACGTTAGAACAGGAGGGAAAATCTGCCCCTCTGCAGAAAACATTTAGAAAACATTAGAACAGGAGGGCGTATCTGCCCCTTTGCAGAAAATAGTTAGAAAACGTCAGAATAGGAGGGAAAATCCACCCCTCTGTAGAAAAATGTCAGAAAAAGTCAGAACATGAGGGAAAATCCGCCCCTCTGCAGAAAATTATCAGAAAATGTCGAAATAGGAGGGAAAATCCGCCCCTCTGCAGAAAACTGTCAGAAAACGTCAGAACAGGAGGACAAATCCTCCCCTCTGCAGAAAACTATCAGAAAACGTCAGAACAGGAGGGAAAATCCGCCCCTCTATAACGTCCGGGAGGGCAAGTCTACCCCTCAATGGGGCAAATCCGCCCATCTGCGACCTAAACCTGCAACCAACTTAAACAACAACAAATGTAAAGCAAAGAGACCCGTTTGTGGGTCCCATCAGGCGTGCCAGAAATATGATCCCTTAAAATGCTAAGTCCTAATGTGAGATGCTAAACATATAATGATGCAATAAAAAGAACTAACACAAAATAGGACACCTCAATGATTAGCCTAAAGAAACGATAAATATGAAAGTAAGATGAAATAAATTGATTGATTATACCTCCATGCTGCTTCTTCCTTGGTTGGCCCTTGATCTTTGAAGATTTGTGTGCTCTTTGGATGACAAGCTAAATTGAATGTGCAAAGTGATATGAAAGATGGGTGAAATGCTAAATGCTATGGTGGATGAGAGCTCAAATGACAATTTTGCAAGAGTTTTTGATAGCAAAAGATTTTTTTTTTTTTAAAAATGAGAGAAATGAGGGGGTATTTATAGGATAATTTGAATTCTCTAGAGAATTCAACGGTTGAGATTGATCCAACAAAGCCAAGATGAAGGGCTATGGTGAGTTGAGGACTCACAAGCCCTCACATCTTAACATGTGGAATGTGAGATGGCCTAGGGTGGGGTGATGTGGAAATGAGATGGAATAGAAGTACATGAGGTGGATGAAGGACAAGTATCTTGTAGGTATCTTGGGGGATGGGAAGATTTCCTCAAAAAGGAACTTCTTGTCCCCAAATGAGCATGAGAGAGACATTTGAGGAATTTTAGAATTCTTCAAAAATCTTCATGGGAAAATGGGAAGTGGTTGGAGAAATAAATGTGAATTAAAAATTCACATTTTTAAGAGAGTCTATTGGATAAGAGAGGGTTTCCAAAAAGCTGGGGATTTGTCACATGTGAATAATGTGACAAGGCAAAGGTTCTATAAGTCCTTGGCACATGTAAAGTGACAAGTCAATTTCTTCTAAAATTTGCATGGGGATAGGGTAGACCTTGGAAAGATAAAAAGTGAATTAAAAATTCACATGGGGAAGAGAGGAGCCTTGGGTGAATAAATATGAATTAAAAATTCACATGGGAAAGAGAGTCAAGGCCAAGAAAGGTAAGTGGAAAGGTTGACCCAAAAAGGTATGACAAATGTGGCTAATGACTTTGATTAAGGTTGTGCAAACACAAGATTATGATAATTAATGAGAGATTAGAGACAAGTGGGAGATTATGGTGGATGTGACACTAATCTTGATTAAGTGCTGCACATCCTAATCACAGATTAATTAATTTAATTTGGATTAAAAGAGGGTTATGGAAAATGTGACAAGGAGAGAGAAAAAGAGGAATTAAAATTAGTTTTAATCCAAATAGGTCAAATGACTAAATTAAATAAATTGTCCTATTTGTTTAATTTAGAGAAGAAAACGGATAAGGTAAAGTATTTAATCTATTCAATTACATATTTTAGGAACCTTAGGTAGAAAATGAAATAATGATTAAATAAATTATTTAATTATTATTAATGACATAGATGAATAGAGTAGACGATTTTGATCATATGGAATTGATCAAATTTAGATGTCTACAACCCCTTTATCATATTTTCAACTATAATTAAATATTCTTTTCGAATTATTTAATTATTCAATTAACCTTTTCACTCAATTAAATAAATTATTATTTATTTATTTAATTAAATCATTTCAATTTTTGAATGTTGAGTTAAATTAACATTTAATTCATAATTAATTATTTTTGTCACATTCTTCTATTCTGCAGCTAACTAATTATTCACTCACCATCTGACTCAAGATCTATTTAAATCCATCAATTATCTTTGGATTTGATATCTGATCGTATCTGTGAAAAGGACTCTCTGTCACAACCTGTCAATTAACTAGTTCTAACTCATATGCATGAAGGTTAAATCATGTGTGCATTCGAACAGATAATTCTCCAAGTTCTAACTTTATCCTTTTCATTCAAAGTCTAACTCTTCTATTTTCGAAGACTTTCAACTGAAGGTTAAATCATTTGTTTAATCTTAATGTCTATTCTTAAATATTTTTGAATAGTTTTAACACTAGATTAAATTATTATTCTAATTTAATCTTTATCTAGCAGAATTTCCCAACTTACGTTCTAATTGACTCAGAGCTCACATCGCATGGCATTCAACAATCTCGATCGTTGATCTCTCTTTCAAATCTGAGCTGATCATTTGAAAACCAACTTTCTATAAATTGGCCGATCTTTGGCATTATTCCTCCTCCCGAAATCAATACACTTTTTAGAAGAACTTAATCTTTGATATTTTGCTTAGAAATACATCAAGGCTATGCTTGCATACATACAAAAAATTTAAGGGCAAGAATACCAAGATGGAAAAATGGAGAAGGACAATCAAGATAATTTGAGGAAATGAATTGATATTCGGTGAGACTGTTCTGATTATTGTTTTATTTACTTTTTAGTTCATTTTATCTCATGCTTTGTTGTTTGATTTAGATTTATGCATGTTAGATTAGATTTAACCATCTTACTATGCAACATTCATTTTATTCTAAGTTACAAGTAGCATTGCATCTTTTGTAGTGTTTGATAGTTTCCTTTATCGCACTTTCTACTTCGTGGCTTTTCTGGTTGTCCGTGTAGGTGGAAGCACCAAAGCGGGGGTTTGACTAAGGTAAACCCCTATACAACCCAATATTTTTCCCTCTTTTTCTTATGTGTAGGTGAACACATATATGGAGCTCGTTGGTGAACTGGATCTTCAGTGAGTTGATATATCATCACCCTTGTTTTTATCTACTTGCTTTATCATTTACATAGCTACTTTTTGTACTTCATAATTCTATTTATTTCATTAAAGCTAGTTAGCTCGGTAGTTAGTAGGTTCTCTAGTTTTTTATACTGTATTTTACATTTTTTGTTCACACGGATGTCAACGTGTCACCATATCATCCTAGACCTGCACTCTCATCCTCAGATAGAGAGTTGTCTGAAGTGCAGTTTGGATTCCAAAAACTAGCTCATCTAGCCCCATTTATAGTTTTGGATCTGTAGAGTGATAGAAGAACTTGAGAGTGCTCTTCATTCTCGATTCTTATACTAAACACCCATTATCTTGAGGTACGTTAGGGCAGCCCTTCGCTCTCGGCTCTTCGTGACCTAGAGCTTTGGTGTGGTTAGTCCCCCTCTCTTACATTTTTGGTGAACCTGACGTGAACGACGTCTATCCATTTTCCTATGTTGAGACTTTTCCCTCACACCCGATGACTATTGTAAAGCTAATTGTTGTGAAGGTTTATGAGCATCGCAACCTAGTCCATGAATTCTGAGTACATTTTTAAGAGAAGTGTGTGACACCTATCGATGGAGAAGATGAAGGTCACTTCTAGTTTCACCTCCAATTTTTCCATCGGTTTGGCTACCGACTTTACCATTGGTTTTCCTACATGCTTTATTGACAAGATGGGTTTCATAGATGAGACCACTCACATTCCTACCCCTCCAACATCCCCTACAAATTTGTTTATGGATGAGGATGAGGTTGTGCATATCCCTGCAAAAAACCTTTTAACATTAGTGTCACCTATTTTTAGCTACAACTCAAAAAATGTAGAGTTGGATTGCATTCAGTATTCAAAGGCACAAGTGGTTACAAATTTTTTCTACTAAGTATTCATTGCTGAAATAAATCTAATTACTCTTGAATTTTTAGTATTATTATGCAAGTAATTGTAACAAGATAAATCATAAAATTGCATAATGTTTGTTGTTTTATTCATATTGTACAAACCAAAGTCCCACACAAGTCATGGGAGTAACTTCATTTGATTTTCAAATCAAATAATGAATATAAGAAAAGATTTTATATCATACAACATGAAATAACATAGGCATAAGATAGAAGGTGATTCGTCATTGTCTGGAATGAAAAAACATCGTTACACTTGAAGTCTTCAATTGTTGTGCCTCTGAATTGATCCAGCTCCAAGCTCCACAAGTATCTGCAAGTACGATGAAAGGTGGTGTTAGAGAAATTATAATCATATCCTACCTCATGCCTACATTACCAATAGAAATATAACACACATCCAATAAGACATCCATCAAATGATTTCATTGTTCAAAAGGCATAAAATTCAATGGAAGCTTTCAACTTCAATTATTTTGCTAACATGTTTGTTCACTATGCAGGAATAGTTTATTACGTTTGTTATCATTTATCATTAGATATGTGGAACAAAATGGGCTCCCACAAGGGTTGAGCCCGACATATAAGGAGGACACTCTCTAATTACACATGAGAGTTATCAATATCAAAATAGTCATTAAGATAAGTTGTTGTAACCAAAAAGAGATCCACAGAGCAACTTTATTTCAACATGGTGAAAATAGTTTGAGCAATCATTTTTATTGCTCATCATGCTAAATAATGGTCAAAACATGTTAATAAACCATCAAATTCATTGTTATCATCAAAAAAGCAGTTCACATAAGCTACAAGTTACATGACTATCAGGAGGGTAGTCCCCATGACTGTAGGACAACATTGTTTATCAAGAGGCATCATTAACATATCAACCTTATAAGTTATCATTATCTCTGATTGCTATAGAAGGATAGAAAAAGGCCATGCTTTATGACTATCAGAGAGAGAATCAAGCACCAAATTGCTACATAAGGCTTATGCCATTATAAATAGGTATGATGACAAGCCTTGACAGTCCAAAATATGTTGGACAACAATGAAGATCATAGATGAACAATGACTTAATTCGAGTGATGGGTGCTTGAAAATATGCAAAGCTGAATAAATGCACTATCTTTTATTAAAAGATTATTGTTTGCACATAAATATTTCATAGAGAAATGTTGTTTTCAATTTATATTGCCACCATGTACCATATTTTCTTGATCAGAAGCTTAAGAAGCTTGTTGAATCTTCATCAGTAGGCTGGACTTATGCTATTTCGGCTAAGATTCATGATCAACATAGGGACATGTGACTTGATGTGGATAACATGACCTATGAGGAATTGTTGGCTTTGGAGGAAAGGATAGGTAATGTAAGTACATATTTAACTGAGGAGACAATTTATAAAAGCTTGAAGAAAATATTATACATCTCTGGTACTCACTCAATTGCAGTTGAATCTTCTAAGAAGCAACTAGAAGATGAACTTTGCAACATAAGTTGGGAGGAATATATGGACAAGGATGAGTTGGGTATTATAGACTGTGGACACATTCATCACTCGCATTAAGAAATGGCTACTGCTGAAAAATCTGTGTCCTATATGCAAGAAGACAACTTTAAATACCTAAGTCCCGGGCAACCAATTTACTTTGTATATGCTGGAATATATTAATTTGAACATTTCAACTGTCTAGATCTTTGTTCAGATATTCTTGTTATTTACTACAAAGGCAAATTGACAATGAGTTGGGAACCTCTCTTTTATTTAAGGGATAATGTACAAATAGTTGCTCTTCGGTCGGTTGTGTTAATGTTGTTGGTGTACTAGTGGCAGCTCTTTTCCTAGATTAACCCTTGGTATCCCTAGCTTTTTGCAACATGTGGGAGGCTTTATAAACAAAACATGCTCACGTACTACCCATTCAAAAGAAATCTCGTTCAATATGTTGATTGTTGCATCAGTTGAAGTCCTCTATTGTGGATTGTGGGAAAGAATTTGTTCTTGCTCAAAAAGTGCTATTGTTTATTGTTTCTTCTAATTTCTTCATTTACATTTTTATTGTATGGATGATAGCTTTTTGCATTGAAAGCTTATTTTGGAGACACGATTCTCAATAAGCTTGAAATCATGCAAAATGGAGAATACAGAGATTTGAAGAATAAAATGAAGCTTACCTTTGTTTGCCTATTGAGGGAAAATATAGTTAGGGCCATGGATTTCTCCATAGTTTTCCTCCAAAATTTCAAGCCACAGGAAGTGACAAGTAAACAACAAGCAAGAGATGCTCAGAAATAAAAATGGCCACGGATTTAAAGCCTAAAATTTCTTTCAAAATGGAGAATTTCCTACATTTAATGCTCAGAAAAAACTTACCATACATTCTATGTGTAAATCTCCATCGAAATCCAGAAATAGCAGAAGAATGGAGGGTTTCAGACTCCAAACCCTATCTCATGGCGACGCGACAACAATAGACTCTTGAAGTTTCTCAAGGGTTTGAGTAAGGAATGAATAAGTGGATTAGGGTTTGGGGTTACTTAATTCAAGTGATGAGTGATTTTTGAGTGTGTTTTAAGGAAAAAATCATTACATGCATCCATGGTATTGCCTATCAAAGTCAATAGACCTAATAATTGCGGAGTGACTCGCGACTTCATGGTGGAGTTTAATTTTTACATGCATATTGTATTATTAGGTGCAAAATGATGTTGCCTTAATAATTGTTTTAAGGGTTTGCTTACTATGATTTTGGAAAAATCAATGATAAGATTAAATATTAAAGGTAAAAATTACTTTAATATCTAATATGTAATGGATAAGGAGAAGATTATTACACATTAAAAATTAAAATAATCAAGTTGATTATTTTTAATATTTAACCAAACAATTCTTCTTTTACCAAGATCATGCAAGAATCAAATAAAGCGAACTAAGGATACAGGCTGGTAAAATTGCACCAAGGCCTTCTATGCCAATTTTTCTAGATATTCATCCCTTGACGCCCATTAATATACATCCTATTGCCCCACTCCCTGTTGAACCAGCCTTAGGCTATCAACCAGTTGCTCAGAATAATGTTTTTCCAGCACAATCAGATTTTCAAGAGCTTAGGGGTACTCAATAGTAGATGGCAAAGTTATTGTAGACAATTAGCAATGACTTAGTGAGTCTTAAGAGGCAATAAGGTCACAATTTTAGGCCTTATCAAGCACCATTCCAACCTAACAAACCACCTTATCAGGAAGACAATCAAGAACAATGAAGGAATTTCAATCCTTGGCCACCATACAATCAAAATGTTACCAACGCTTCTAAGGAGCTCGTACCTATTCAAAACAACTTGGCACAATATTACTCATGGTGCTATCCATGTAATCAGCCTCATAATCATTCCATGTGCATGAATGGAGTAATTAATCAAGACCTAATGGTACAGAGCAATTATGCTGCTATAGAAAGTACAACAAAAGAAAACAATGATTAGTAGAGTGATCAAACACATCAGACTGATATGGATGTTGCCATGATGAACTGGCAAGGGAATGAATTTTGTGGATTAAATCATGCACAAGGGCAGAATCAATCAAAAACCTCAATTGTATCCAATACGAGGTAAAAAAAGAAAGTTGTTGACCTGAGACAATAGGCTATTCCAAATGTATAATAGGTTGATAAAGGTAAACAACAAGTTGTTCAGGATAAAAATCAATTTACAACAGCTCAAAAGGAGCAGCCACAACCCTCTTCTTCATATAATTTCTAGATTTTACCAAGAAGACAACTTGATCTTGGTAAAGAGCAGCAGAAACAAGCAAAACTTGCTAATGAATATCCAAGAACTTAGCGAGTTCCAGTACAAAATGAGGTTGTTGTTCCTAAAATTCACCAAAAGGTTAGTGGTTCTTATTTCAATATTGTAGATCACATGAAAAAGGATACTATTAGCATCACCATGTTGGATGCATTACACCTTCCTGGGCAGAAGGAAAGCTTGCATGAGGCTTTGGCTAAGATTTCCATTTTTGATGAATCAACTCAAGAACAACCAAGAGTTCTTGCAAATAGTTTAGACCACAAGAAGGAGCAGCCAACTCAAGAGGTAAAGCCACCACCTTTTTATGTCAGCTTGATTATTGGTGATAGCATAGTGCATAATTGCATGATAGATTCAGGAGCAAGCAACTCAATTATGCCTAAACAACTGGTAGATAAGTTAGGACTTGAATATGAACCATTGTCAAAAGGGGTAGTCCAATTAAACGATACAACCATAAAGTCTATTAGAGTAATTAAAGGTCAGCCTCTTACATTACATGCTTGTCCAAAATTTCAAATTCCATAGGAAATTTATATTATTGATCTCCCACCTTATTTTTCCATTTGCTTGTGTAGAGATTTCACTACAAAATTAGGTGGTTATCTATCATCAAACTGGTCACACATGTTCTTCAGAACCAGATATGGTACTAGAGTCAAAATTAATTCAAAACCATAGGCTAAAGACCATATTGAGCCTTATGTTGCAAATCCCATAAATGCAAACCTAGCCTTCCATGATTAGGAGGATCAATCCATGACCCCCGACCCCACTATACCTATAGAAGGCATACCCGACATAAATTTAGACAAGTGGGCTGTCGAGAATCAAAAGATTGATCCATTTAGTCTCATGGATGAAATAGGTTTGGGCATTTACATGATTCAAGAGCCTGATGTAACTATTCCAAATTTGGTTAAAAGCAAAAAATGGTCAAAACAACAAGATAATCAACTTTGGAAGCTATTTTTTGACGGTTCGAGGAGTAAGTTAGGTGCTGGTGGAGGAGCAGTGCTCATTTCACCTAAAGGAGACAGGTACTACTTAGCTTTCATATTTTCTTTCAATTGTTCTAATAATGTTAATGAGTATGAAGCATTGATACATGGATTAGAATGGGCTAGAAAAAGAAAAATTAAGTGCTTACAGGTGTTTGGTGATTCTGAATTGATAGAAAATCAGGTTAGAAATCTGAATTTAACAAAGAATGATTTGCTAAAATTATATAAACACCATGTTTGGGAATCAATTGAAAGTTTGATGCATTTAATCTACTATCAGTACCAAGAAATTAGAACAAGCAAGTTGATAAACTTGTTGTCATAGGATCACAGTTCAACATTCCAACTGAAGTCCATAATGTGGAAGTACAAAAATATGTGAGAGTAGTTTTCAGACCATCAATACTTGATAATAATGTGAGTTGGCAGATTTTTGACAATCATGAGTAGATAATCCACTTTTTGATGGAAGAAGGAGAGTTTTCTGCTGGAAACCAGTGAAAGTTTGATCAGCAATATGGTGATCAGATCATGCAACTAAAGTCTAAAAAGCTACCAAAGGGTTTGGTAACCCTTGAATCCATCTTCAACACTCATGATTAGGTTAGAAGAGATAAATCCATCATCATAGGAAGCAAGAGCATTACGAACCAATTGAAATTTTCAAAGTCAAGCTCCTTAAGCCTGGAAAAATCTGTACAAAGGAAGAACAACTAGCCTTTGTCTTGCTTTGCCAAGAATTCAGTGCCATCTTCGCTTGGGAATATGGAGATCTAAAAGGTTTCAAAATTGAGTTAGCTCAACATACCATTGAGCTCGAACCCAATGCAAAACTAGTGAGACAAAATCAGAGGCCTCTGAATCCAAAGTTAGAAATTCTGATGAAGACATAATTGAACAAGCTGATTGAAGGTAGTATCATTTTTCCAATCAAGCACACTTCTTGGGTTTCAAACTTGGTGCCTGTTAGAAAAAAGAATAGAGAGATAAGGTTATGCGTTGATTTGCGTGATCTAAATAGAGCTTCACTCAAAGATCACTATCCGCTGCCTTCAATGGAGCAAATATTGCAAGTTATTTCAAGATTAGAGATGTTCTCATTGCTGGATGGATATTCAGGTTATAACCAAATATTGGTTAAAGAGGAAGACCAATATAAGATAGCCTTTACCACCAAGTGGGGTACTATGGCTTACAAAAATATGTTGTTTGGATTGTCAAACACGGGAGAAACCTTTTAGAGAGCAATGGATATGGCTCTCTAAGGTTTGATAAACAATTTTGTTCTTGTTTAATTAGATGACATCGCCATTTTCTCATGAAATTCTAATAAACACTTTGATCATCTTAGACAGATTTTTGAAAGATGCAGAGAGTATGGAATTTCTTTGAATCCAAAGAAAAGAATTTTTGCGGTTCATGAAGGTAAACTTCTGGGTTACATTGTTTCTAAAGATGGTATTTCTATTGACCCAAAACGTATTGCAGCCTTTCTGTCATTGCCACTTCCTGCTCACAAAAAAGGTTTACAGAGTTTTTTAGGCATAATAAACTTTGTTAGGAGATTTATTCCTAACATTGTAGCGTTGCTGCAACCTTTCATAGCTATGATAAAGAAGAACATGCAATTCAACTGGACAAGGGAGGGTAAGAACAATTTTGAGCAGATTAAAGAGGCACTTGTAGTATCCCCAACACTCGTAAATCCAAACTTTGATAAAGATTTTATATTGTATGCATTTGGTAGTGTTGATACAATTTCTGCCATGTTATGTCAGCAGAATGATCAAGGACTTGAACAATCCATAGCATTTTTTAGTCAAGTCTTGCATGATTATGAAATGAGGTATTCATTTGTTGAGAAACATGTGCTTGTTGTAGTAAGGAGTCTTAAGAAATTCAGACATATGTTGTCTAATAATAAAATACATTTGTTGGTAGCTCACCCAAGAGTCAAATAATTTCTGCTAAATAAGGACATTAATGACAAGAGAGTAGGCTGGATAACCAAAGTCATGGAATACGACATCAACATAAAGGTTACCAAGCTTGTGAGAGGTAAGGGTCTGTGTGAGCAGCTTGCAGAAAATTAAAAAAACAACAGCGAAGAAGTCACTACAGTCCTAAATTTTGAAGAAGAACTTGTTGTTCCAGCTATTTTAGTTGATTGGATCCATCAAATGATTCATTACTTGCATACTAGAGATTTTCCAAAAGGTATGGAAAAATCAAAAGAAATATATTACAAATTACAAGAAATTCCATATGTAGAAATTGATGGTGTTCTTTATAAAAAGGACTTCAATGGAGTATTCCTCTGATGTGTTTACCCAAATCAGACCGAAATAATTCTATAGGAATTCCATGATGGACCTGCTAGAGGTCACTTTGCACCATGTAATACAACTCTAAAAATAATGAGAGCCAGATATTATTGGCCAAATTTTCTCATGCTTATGTGAGAAAGTGCAGTAAATGTTCACTGCTTGCAGGAAAACAAAAGCTTGCAGCCCTGCCCCTAAATCCAATTTAGGTTGAGCAGCCATTTGGAAAATGGGGACTTGACTTCATCGGTCCAATTAACCCATCATCAAGTGAAAGTCACAATTGGATTCTTATAACAATAGATTACTTTAAAAAATGGACTGAAGTAGTTGCTTTGAAAGATGCAAATGAAATATATGTTGTGAATTTTTATCAAGACTTAGTTTCTAGGTTTGGTACACCTGATTCAATTATTTCTGATAATGCATTAGCCTTTGTTGGTTTGAGAGTTTCAAATTGGTCAGTAAAGAATAAAATTTATCTAAATACTTCATCCAATTATTACCTCCAGGGTAATGGACAAGCTGAATCAACAAACAAGAATCTGATTAAGATCATAAAGAAGACTATTGAGGATAATAAGAGGTCATGGCATGGCAAAATTAAATTATCCCTTTTGGGTTGATAGAGTTACACCAAAATGATCAATAGGATTTTCACCATATGTTTTGGTTTACAACAAAGAGGCCAAGTTGCCTATTTCAATAGAGTTACCAACTTTGAGCTAAATAAAAGAGCTGGAGTTACTTGAGGAGCAGCCAATGCAAGTCAGGCTTGCTCAATTGGAAGAGTTGGAAGAAACCAGAAAATAAGCTTTCAGGAAGCTCCAAATTCATCATTCTTAGATGAAGAAAACATTTGACAGGAAAGCAATAGCAAGAGTCTTCAATGAGGGTGACTTAGTCTTCAAATGGGATGAGTTAAAGAGAAAAACCGACAAACATACCAAGTTTGATGTCATGTGGGATGGACCATACATTATCACAAAAAAGAAAGAAGATAATGATTTCCAACTCTCAAGGCTGGATGGAGAGGTGTTGTCGATCCCCGTCAACGGGATTCACTTGAAACAGTGCTATTTAGCATCAAATTTTGCAAATTGTACATAGTAGAGTAGTTTCAGTTTTAATTATGCTTTCAATAAGTGCCCCATGGAACATTTCCATTTCAGTATTGTTTTTCTTTCAATAAAGTACAGTTGTTGCACGAGGTTTTCAAACTCTGTCTTAAATAGAGTTTCAATGGTTTCTTTCAATTTATGTGGTTTGCAGCTGAGTTACAAGTTCATCCAAGTCAAAACAGAGAAACAATGGACTCCATGCCCAATGGATACACAAGGAAACTGGTTTATGGTGTTTAACAGGCAAACACTTCACAAAGGTCGCCAAATTGTTACCTATTTTTAGCTACAACTCAAAAAAGGTAGAGTTGAATTGCATTCAGTATTCAAAGGTACACAAGTGGTTACAAAGTTTTTCTACTAAGTATTCATTGCTGAAACAAATCTAATTATCCTTGAATTTTCATTATTATTATGCAAGTAATTGCAACAAGAGAAATCATAAAATTGCATAATGTTTGTTGTTTTATTCATATTATACAAACCAAAGTACCACACAATCCATGGGAGTAACTTGATTTGATTTTCAAATCGAATAATGAATAAAAGAAAAGATTGTATATCATACAACTAGAAATAACATAGGCATAAGATAGAAGGTGATTCGTCATTGCCTAGAATGACAAATCGTCGTTACACTTGAAGTCTTTAGTTGTTGTGCATCCGAATTGATCCAACTCCAAGCTAAAGAAGCATCTACAAGTATGATGAAAGGTGGTGTTAAAGCAATGAAAATCATATCCTACCTCATGCCTACATTACCAACAGAAATATAACACACATTCAATCAGACATCCATCAAATGATTTCATTGTTCAAAAGGCATAAAGTTCAATGAAATCTTTCAACTTCAATTATTTTGCTAACATGTTTGTTCACTGTGCAGGAATAGGTTTATTATGTTCGTGATAATTTATCATCCGAAATGTGGAGCAAAATGGGCTCCCACAAGGGTTGAGCTCGACATATGAGGAGGAAACTCTCTAATTACACATGAGATTCATCAATAGCAAAACAATCATTAAGAGAAGTTATTGTAACCAAAAAGATATCCATAAAGCAACTTTATTTCAACATGTTGAAAATAGTTTGAGAAATTATTTTTATTGCTCATCATGCTAAAGAATGGTCAAAACATGTTAATAAACCATCAACTTCATTGTTATAATCAAAAAAGTAGTTCACATAGGCTACAAGTTACATGACTATCAAGAGGGCAGTCCCCATGACTGTAGGACAACATTGTTTATCAAGAGGCATCATTAACATATCAACCTTATAAGTTATCATTATCTCTGATTGCTACAGAAGGACAAAAAAATGCCATGCTTTATGACTATCGGAGAGAGAATCAAGCATCAAATTGCTACAGAAGGCTTATGCCATTATAAATAGGGATGATGACAAGCCTTGACAGTGCAAGATATGTTGGACAACAATGAAGATCATAGATAAACAATGACTTAATTTGAGTGATGAGTGCTTGAATAAATGTAAAGCTGAATAAATGCACTATCTTTTATTAAAAGATTATTGTTTGCAAATAAATATTTCATAGAGCAATGTTGTTTTCAATTTATATTGCTGCCATGTACCATATTTTCTTGATCAGAAGCTTAAGAATCTTGTTGAATCTTCATCAGTAGGCTGGACTTATGCTATTTCAGCTAAGATTCATGATCAACACAGGGACATGCGACTTGATGTGGATAACATGACCTATGAGGAATTATTGGCTTTGGAGGAAAGGATAGGTAATGAAAGTACAAGTTTAACTGAGGAGACAGTTTCTAAAAGCTCGAAGAAAATATTATACATCTTTGGTACTCAGTCAATTGCAGTTGAATCTTCTAAGAAGAAAACATAAGATAAACTTTGCACAATATATCAGGAGGAATATATGGACAAGGATGAGCTGGGTATTATAGACTGTGGACACATTCATCACTTGCATTGCATTAAGAAATGGCTACTGCTGAAAAATTTGTGTCCTATATGCAAGAAGATAGCTTTAAATACCTAAGTCCTGGGCAACCAATTTACTTTGTACATGTTGGAATATATTAATCTTAACATTTCAACTATTTAGATCTTTGTTCAAATATTCTTGTTATTTGCTGCAAAGGTAAATTGACAATGAGTTGGGAACCTCTTTTATTTAAGGGATAATGTACAGATAGTTGCTCTTGGGCCGGTTGTGTTAATGTTGTTGGTGTACTAGTGACAACTCTTCTCCTAGATTAACCCTTGGTATCCCTATATTTTTGCAACACGTGGGAGGCTTGATTAGAAAAACATCCTCACATACTACCCATTCAAAATAAATCTCATTCAATCTATTGATTGTTGCATCAATTGAAGTCCTCTACTGTAGATTGTGGGAAAGAATTTGTTCTTGCTTAAAAAGTGCTATTGTTTATTCTTTCTTTTGATTTCTTCATTTACATTTTTATTGTATGGATGATAGCTTTTTGCATTGAAAGCTTTTTTTGGAGACACAATTCTCAATGAGCTTGAAATCATGCAAAATGGAGAATACAAAGATTTGAAGAATAAAATGAAGCTTACCTTTGTTTTCCTATTGAGGGAAAATATAGTTAGGGCCACGGATTTCTCCATAGTTTTCCTCCAAAATTTCAAGCCATAGGAAGTGACAAGTAAACAACAAGCAAGAGATGCTCAGAAACAAAAATGCCTGCAGCTTTAAAGCCTGGAATTTCTTTCAAAATGGAGAATTTTCTACATTTAATGCCCATAAAACACTTACCATACATTCTTTGTGTAAATTTCCATCAAAATCCATAAATAGCAGAAGAATGGAGGGTTTCAAACTCCAAACCCTATTGCATGGTGGCGCGGCAACAATAGACTATCGAAGTTTCTCAAGGATTTGAGTAAGGAATGAATAAGTGGATTAGGGTTTGGGGTTACTTAATTCAAGTGATGAGTGCTTTTTGAGTATGTTTTAAGGAAAAAATCATTACATGCATCCATGGTATTGACTATCGAAGTAAATAGACCTAATAATTGTGGAGTGACCCATGACTTCATGGTGGAGTTTAATTTTTACATGCATATTGTATTATTAAGTGCAAAATGATGTTGCTTTAATAGTTGTTTTAAGGGTTTTCTTACTATGATTTTGGAAAAATCAATGATAAGATTAAATATTAAAGGTAAATATTACTTTAATATTTAATATGTAATGGATAAGGAGAAGATTATTACACATTAAATATCAAAATAATCAAGTTGATTATTTTTAATATTTAACCAAACAATTCTTCTTTTACCAAGATCATGCAAGAATCAAATAAAGCGAACAAAGGATACAACCATGCGAGACAGAGCAAAAAGATAAATTTTCTTCCAGTTCTACTTCAGTTCACGAGATATCTTGATCATGCGCATGGAGAGGTGGAGTTTCCTAGACACAAAGTGTCGTTTGCTTCAGTTTTGGGCCATTTTTACTAGGATTTTCTCTTTTGCTTGGATTTCACATTGGAGATGTAGATATTTTCACTTGGAGTTAGCTTTCAGTTCCACCTCTTGGTTGCTTTATGCATGCTTGTATTGTATATATTGGAAAAAGTTATTCTTTTTCCTCTAGTTCTTGTTTTTCAGCCTTTGCATTCTGTAAAGAGAAATATCTTGTAACTTAGTTTTTAGTTTCAGATTAATATATTCGATAGGTTTTATAGGTTATCTTAGAGTATCAATTACAATGTTTTCCTTCTTTCATTATTGCATTTCAGTATTATCCTTCTCTGATTCAGGAGTTTTTTATTTGTTGAATGTTTTAGATGCGAATTTAATGTGTTTAATTTCAAAACCTTTAAATTCCTATCACATTCATGAATGCATGTACACGAAAAAATCAATTTTAGTTACATGTCATAAGTTGTGTTGTTAATTTATCCTCTCCTTTAGGTTGTGAAAAATTAGTTTCCTTCATAAAGAATGGGTTTTCAGGTCTTCTGATGAAACACTTATGTGATTAAATTTCCCGATTTGAGTTGTCAAGATAGATTTCGTAATAATCAGTTGTGAATCAATCTATTCATCGAGTATTTATTAGGTGAATCACCCAGATTTAAGTTTAGTTTATGCATTCATTTCAAGCTTTCTTCCCTTTTCCCAACCAGTTACGTTAAATTATCAAAAAACCATATAGGAAGCCAATGTAGAATCCAAAGGTTTACTTTCAAATAGGATACCCACAACTCGAAAGTAATCCAATGTTACATCAGATTGTAGTGTTTTACAACTTTGCATGCGGGTGCAAATCCCTGTGATAACAATTAGATAACAAATTGTCAGACCTTGTGAAGCATTTGGAGAGAGCACTGAGCATGGGGAGAGCTTCTAGGCTTGCTAGTGAAGTGAGACATCTATTAGGAAAGGATCAAACAGGTGTAGAGTTCTTACATGGCCTTTCCAATCTAACCAAAGCTTATATCTCCTCATATAAGTCTAGATCGGGTACTACCTGAGGGGATGTTCTCGATGCCTATGAGAGACGAATAGGCATTCTAATGCCCACCACATCCATATGCATGGCCGAAATAGGCCCTTTGTTTAGTGTTTCCTTTTCTTCTCAAAAGACCCCTACCATCAAGGCGAGTAAAATACCCCTTGGTTTCAATTTCACCCCTCCTGCTGCCCCTGGCAGTGGAGGCTCCTGTGGAATGAGTGGTGGTAGCTTTGGTAGTGGAGGTGGCACTAGCGGAGGTGGCTCTAGTGGAGTCCATGGTTGAGGATTTGGTAGTGGAGGTGGCTTTAGTGGAGGCCCTACTAGTGGTGGTGGCTTCAGTGGTGGTCACGGTGGTGGCTCTAGAGGTGGTTCTGGTAGTGGTGGTTCTGGTGGTTTGACTAGGCCTTTTTCATCCTCTAACCCTATTCAAAATTCTCTTCTTTAGAACATGGGTCAGATGCGAAATCAGTTGGTGAGCCTTTCTTAGGCCTCCGCCTAGCCTAGTTTTCAACTTTTCTTCTAGCATAGCCCATTGTTAATAACAATTCTGAGTACTCCCTTCCCGCAAGGAATGGAGATCCCTAAGTTTGAAAAGTATGGTGGCAAAGGGGATATGCAAACACATGTGTCTACCTTCAATTCCATGTGTACAAATTTATTTCATCACGATGCTTTGATGGTAAAAATCTTTCCTTAATCTCTCAAGGACACAACACTCGAGTGGTACTGTTCCTTGTCGGATAATTCTATATTCTCATTTGATCAACTCATGAATCAATTTCTTCATTAATTCCAGGCTAACATCACTCTGAAGATGACCTTCTCGGATCTTATTCGATGTAAGCAAGGAGATAATGAGAAGATAACTGACTTCATAGCATGATACCAAACACTCTTTTCTTAGATCTTGTATACATTGCCCGACTTCCATGTGTAGAAGGTGTTCATAGGCAACCTGCAGAGAGCTTGGAAAAAGTTTTTCCTGATGAAATATCATTCCTTTGTGCATCTGTGTGTCGTGTTGTGAGAGTATCAACAAATGGCAGTTTAGTTTGGGGGACCTTCCTCATTCTCCCCTTTTGAAGGAAAGTCTATTGTGTCTATCTCAGGAAAAGGTAAAGTTGTTGCGAAGCTAGTCACCACAACTAACGATCACAACCTCAAACACAATAGGAAGTTTACGAAGTTGGTGAAATCTTATTCTTCTATCTTGTAAAAGTTGCTAACGGATAAGATCATAACTTTGGAAAACCCTCGACCTCTCAAGGAACCTTATCCTAATTGGTATGATGTGAATTCATTTTGTCACTACAATTGGGTTAATGGGCATGATACCAAGCATTGTATGTGTCTGCATCATGAGATACATGATCACATCAATGATGGTACCATTCATCTCGATGGGATGAAACAAAATGTGAATAAATTGGTAGCGAAGGCCAATAGTGAGTTGTATATTTACATGGACCCATTTCCATCTCATCTTGAAAACTTGATTATTGACCCCTCTGATGCTTCTCCTGAACCCTCGACGTATGTCAATATGGTTTTGATTACTCCTCTCCTACAACTTGTGATTGGCTTGCTAGATGTGACATTTATGTCACAGGACTTGCCTCAATGGAAACATTGTGACAAGAGTCCTAGTTGACCTCGCGAGCCGAGTGAATGTTATTATAGAAGATATGTTATGGTTAAATTCATTGTAGAGGGAGGAATGTGAAGAAAAAAAGTCTACCATATGTACACATGATTGTATCTCTTAAGCCATATGACTCCATAACCCATTTTTTCCTAGTTGGACCTAGGGTTGTGGATACAACCTTTGATGTTATTCTGAAATCCGATTTGTTCAAGGTGAAGTTGGGCATCTTGTGGCTAGCTTCTATGAATGAAATTGCTTTCGTTATTTAAAAATTATTAAAGTTCTCCCATGAGGGTGTTGTGCATGTCATGCATGACACTGGATATCAACCATTGGTATCCCATGGGGGTTATTCATTGGATCAATTTTAGCCCACCCTGGTCAGTCCACTCCCTCCTAGAATGAACCCACTTTACCGAAACTACGTTAAGTATAAAACCAAGGGCAAGGGATAGTTGAAAGTGACCCCTTCGATAGTGCAGCAACAAGTTGCCTCCTCCTCTTGAAAGGGAAAGGAGAGGCCTACCCATCCTCGAGGCACCACTTCTACCCCCTTTCTGAAGATGAGTTTTAGATGACTACTCCTAGATTTCACATAGGAAGTTTGATGGTGTCTTCTTGGCATAGAGCCAAGATTCAGATATTAGACCTTCCTACTGTGCCTCCTAGACCTTGGCCCCACCTATATGGTAGAGGGAAGGGTCCTCATGGGGAATCCTCTATGTCTTGGCCGCCATGGCCTTCTACCACTCTTGCTCTTAAGGAAATAAATGGGAAGAGGTCCGTCACTGAGGTGCTAGAGCTAACTCCCCCCATTGTTGCTCCAACCTATTCTCAATCTCTTCCTCCTACTCTTGTCCAGGAGTCTCTCCCTCCATCGAAGATGGTCGTGATGGAAACCCCGATGGTCGAGCAAGAGCCTTCTATTCCATCTCAGATTTTGATCTCTAGCTCTCAGAGCCACAAAAATCACCTTGTGCATGAGCACAAGCACCGACAAAAGGTTTTGGTGGATGACCTAGTCACTTTGCAGAGGAAGGAAGGGGAACTAACCACCCCCATTTTAGGGCCTCCTATTGTGTCCTCCTCTCTCATCCCCTTTGCTTTGATTCAATCAAATTCGGTTCTACTTTTGGCTCCTGCTACGAGCATGAACACCCTTGACCCTAAAAAGGTGTAGGTGTTTATTGTTCCTTCGATCGATCACCCTCTCTTGATGTCCCTCCTGGACATCCTGCCATTCTCAAAGCCAGTGGACATGTCAAAAAATTTAGTGGTTTCCGCTGTAGTTTTATCCTCCTCATTCACACCTTTTGCCTTGTCGATGGGGGTCTTGCACCCTCCGATGAAGTGGAAGGTGGAGGATGGCCCTGCTAGTAATGGGGGTCGAAAGAGGAGTCCACCCTCTTCAAAGGGTGGTTCTATGTTAGTATGTGTCATCCTTGTGATGGAAGAAGCTCTGACGTCCCTTGAGTTTGTCACTGCTCCCGAGTTACTCGGTGAGCATAGCAATAAATCTTGAGCACCACCTTCCCCATCTGTTGAGGTAACACACGGCACTCCCATGAAGTGCATATTTAACTCTTTGGATGAGGTCTCGGCCCTATCAGCGATCATTGCGAAATCACTGACCTTTGCTCCACAAGAATTGCATGGAGGAGACCCCAAAGAGTCTCCTTCCTTGGCTCTTGTTGCGGGGGGTCCGAGGGTTCCCCACTTAACATTCCATCATTATAGACTCGTCTGCCTTCCCCGTATAATGATCTAGATTGGGAAGCAGATGACCTCTTGTTCGATGAGTGTTAGGGGGATGCCTCTTCTTTACCTTTAGATTAGGTGTGTGTTTGTTGTGATGTGTTCCCCCGTGCTTGTGTTATGTGTTCCTAGATGACCCTTGTCACCCTTGTAAGTGCTTGGATATAAGAGTGATTATGTGTCGTAAAACTTCCTCTATTTGTGACATCATTCTTCCTCTGTTATGTGTATTTATTTATGACAAATTGGGGATAATGCAAAGTGTTGGGGGCATTTAGGCTTCCCTTCCATGTTGATGCAATTTTTTATTTTTACTTTTTTTTCTTGTGCATTCTTCATATGGTCTGATATAGTAGGGGGTTGATGATGGTTCATCTATATAATATTACTATACTTTTATATATTTATGAGCAACTTTGAGCTCGAAATATCAAATCGCCCCTGGGCCCTTTATCTATGATGTTATTGTCTTTTTTAGAAATTTTGGTTATCTTTCTCTCTTCTTTGCTTGAGTTGTGATGTTGTGGTATTCATGTGTTGTCCCTTATGTGTGCGACAACATCACCATGGTGAAATATCACTATGTCCTGCAGGCCACAACATCACTTTTTCATTCTTGCTTTTCTCTCCTTAGGATGCCACATGCTTTTTCCTTTAGCACGCACCATCCTAAGGGGGGATATAATGTCAACTTTGATTTTCAGAAAACATATCGTAGCCAACGAATCTTTTCTTGAAAATCTTTGCAAACTTCTCAAACTTCTTCAAAAATCACATTCTCAACAAGGACCCCCTAGTGGAATGTGTTTCCTTCATCATGGGTTCACAAAGAAAGAACTTGAAAAAATTTCTTCCAAGGAGGGAGCAAATTTCTATATGGGAGAAGCCTTGACCTTCCCCTCACGAGGGGGCATTTTCTTCCTTTTGAATGCCTTGATGAAGTGAACATCTTTCAAAAGGATTCCTTGATGGTGAATCGATTTGCGAAAACACATTCATGTACTTTCAAACAACATGTCCCTTGAGTGGACCCCTCTTCTTTTGAAGGGTTCCTAAGGGACCCCTTTGAAAGATTTTCAATTTTTTGACTATCGGCATGACTATTTGCTTGTTTTCCTACATGGTTGCTTTCTTTTTTCTAACATGTTTTATCTATGGATTAACATGTTGCTTTGTAGGTGCACCTATGAAGCTGATTTCCAATTTGACTCTGTGGAGTCCCCTTTCATTGGGATTCCTTCATGAGAGAGTACTTGGGGGAATGCCTTCTTTGCAAGTCTGAGGGCTTGTGAAGTGCTTGCATCCTGTGGGATTTGTCCATCATTGGTCTGTGGTATTTTGGTGTACTTTATTCAACTTCATATTTTTGTGGAGCTATAGAGTCCCTTTTGTTTGAACCTCCTCAGGAGAGAGTACCCATTGAGTCCTTTTCCTATCCCGTGCTTTTGAGTTCATCGGATTGTGGTCTACTTCCTCGACAATTTAGGTATACATTTCTAACTCTTCGATCTATTTTATCGAACACTCATTGATACTCATGCTCGATAAAGTGGGGGATAAATTTATAGGAGAAAATTTACACCTCTTGTGTAAATTCCCCTTTTTCATACCCTCACCTTAGAAAATGAAACCTGAAGGCATAATTCCAAATCACCCACCTGCTTTCCATCCACTTGGCACCTGTTTTGCACATTGGTGGGGGAATATTTGTCAAGGATGCGAGCACAGTGTGTGGATGTCTATGCGGTGTGCTACCATCCCTAGCAGATTCCTATCTCTGGAGTCTACATGAACATTACACTCCTCATTGGGGACAAAATGTAACCCCCCTGTGTCGACCAACTGACCCAAAAATGGCTCTATCTCTCCCATTTTGGTCTTGAAATGGCTATCTTGTTTATTCATTCATTCTTCCAAGATCTTTGAGCAATCTATCACATTCTCTCAAGCATTTTTCATACAACTCCATTGAGCATTGCAACAAGCAAGCTTTTTACTCCATCAATTCCATCCTTGTACATGTGGTGCTATCATAGAAGTTGTGAGTTTGGAGTCTTACGAGACCTCCCTTCATCACTGTTGCAGCCTTGTCGAATTTTCTAAGCTCGTTGCCTTGTATTCTCCCCTCATTGGCCTTGAGTTCCTTTGGGTGGAGGTGGTATTGCATCACTCTCTTTTTCCTTTCATCGTTTGATAGAGTAGCATTGCATATTTTGTAGTGTTTGATAGTTTCCTTTATTGCACTTTCTACTTCGTGGCTTTTTTGGTTGTCCGTGGAGTTGGAAACATCAAAGTGGGGGTTTGACTAAGGCAAACCCCTATACAACCCAACATTTTTCCCTCACTTGCTTGTGTGTAGGTGAATGTGTGCGTGGAGCTCGTTGGTGAACTGGAGCTTCAATGAGTTGATATTCATCACCCCTATCTTCATCTACTTTGTTAAAGCTAGTTAGCTAGGCAGTTAGTAGGTTCTTTGATGTTTTATACTGTAATTTACATTTTTTGGTCCTACGGACTCTAGCATGCTAGAGAGATGCCAACACGCTACATTGTGATCCCAGACCCATGTTATCATCCTCAGACAGAGAGTTGTTTGAGGTGCAGTTTGGAATCCATAAATCAGCTCGTCTAGCCCCATTTAGACTTTTGGATCTATAGAGTGACAAAAGCACTTGAGAGTGCTCTTCATTCTCAATTATTATCCTAAACACTCGTTAACTTGAGGTAAGTTAGGGCAGCCCTCCGCTCTCGGCTCTCCGTGACCTGGAGCCTTGGTGTGGTTGGTCCCCCTCTCTTACAAATGGTTTATAATTTATTGTTAGGGTTAGGTTTAGGATGTAAGCTAGAGTTAGGGTTAGGTCATGTAAATAACTAATTAATAATACAAAAAAACTATAACTAACAAAACTTCCATTTATTTTTATTCACATTAATAAAATTTAAATTTTTTTTTCAAATCTAGAAAACAATAATTACAATACTATAAAAGGCAAGTACTAGCCACTACGTGGCACTTGTTTATATACTAGGGAGTATGATAGGAGAAGAGGTGATCATTTTGTATGTTCTATTTTTTGTTCGAATTTCAAGAGGTGTCTTAATGATAAAATTGGATTGTTTTGTTTCAATTGGAAAGGGTATCTTCAATAATGATTGATTTTAGTCTCTAAAACTAAAATGCAAATCCTACTGCTCGCAACTTAGAGGTCTCTTTATAATTATTTGTTTTCCCTTAACATTTCAATATAATATACTTTATAATATTTTCATGCTTGTTTAATGTCTCTATAATATGATGTGTAATTAAATAATTATTTAAATTTCAATCAATAATATGTCAGACTATGTGTTTCAATTAAAAAATACATGTGCAAAGAAGTTGCCTAAATTAATACATGGATTCAAAAAAGATGAGGATGATTTTTTTTATTAAAATGTCTACTTGTTGAGAATATTAAAATAAAGAGCAAATGAACTTAAATGAACATAATCAAACAAAACTTGGAGAATGTATTTATAATGCAATCCTAAATTAAAACATGGAAACTTAAGTCAAGAGAATTGAATAAAATTTTGGAGAAAAATTCATAATACAAATCTTAAATTAGTACATGAAACTTTCAATTGAAGAAAATAGAGAAAAACTTGGAGAATCTATCATAATACAATCACAAAATTAGTACATAAAGCCTTGACATCCAAATAATCAAATAATAGTAAAAAAAATCACAATTGCAATTATCCTTTAGTTGGAGTGGTCTACAACAATAAACTTGAAGATATTATCAAGATTCAAAATTTTCCATCTACTTTGGCCATTATCGAACATCTTTTTGAAGTTGTTGGGTTGGCTAAAACTTATGGAAAAAGTAAAAGGGCATCTATCGAAGGTAATTTCTTGATCAATCTTGTTAGGTAATTAAAAAAATATGGTTAGGTAGTTTTGCAAGCTTGATGACCAAGCAATAATGGATGCTACTTAGGGAACACTTGCCCCTCACATAAAAGAATTTTCATTGCCCTATTCATTGAAACTGGAAGGCTATCAAAAAAAAGTTAGAAGTTGTCTACTAGTTACTTTAGGGATGGCATTAAATTTATTTGTGACAAGAAGACTATAGTAAAAGATAAATACCTCACTTTATGGTATCCCAATCCATTTATTATTATTTAGAAAATTATAAATAAAAGCTTTGAGGTAAAAATTATGTTCATTTATTAATTTGATGAAGAGGATCATGTAAGTGATGATGATGTTTGAAAATAATTTTTGTTGTTAGGATGGGTTTGGACAAAGACATCTAAAATCTACACAAATATTATTCTATAAGATTGAGATAAATTTTTGATTCATTTATCTCATGTGGGATGTGGAAGTAAAGAATATCATGAAATCTTTTTAAATAAAAATTGTTGGTTGTAAAAGAAACAAAAAAATATGGTATGTAATTGTAGTTGGATTGTAGTAAAAGAGAAATGTAAGATATGGTCTTGAAGTAGGAAGCTTAGCGCTTGGAGGATGCATTCAATCCTAGTGGAGATGCCAAGGTTGATTTTTCGTATCTCAAGTTCTTTTATTTTATAGTTTGAAATGGATAATATGTTAGGATACTTGAGAGAAATAAGATTGTATTTCCATTTTTTATTGTGCCAAGTCTTCTAAGAAGGATTAATATGCATAGAAAATTACTCTAAGACACTACTTATGGGCATTATAAGGACATTGGATAAGTTTGGAGGTTAGATATTTTTATTAAAAGCATTTAGAAAAGGAAAATTTAGTTATTATGACAAAAGAAACTTGGCAATGAACATAGAGCAACTAAAAAATTGTAATTATTCTTTGTGAATTGTTTTATATCTAAGAAACTAATGTAAATGTGTTATTTGGGCTCCTAATGATTATTTTTTTCCTCTATTTTAAAGTTTATAAGATTATTTTTTTAGTATTGTATGTGTGTTTACTTGTTCAGATGTTTGTTTTTATTTATCTTGCATAACTAGCTCACTTCTAGGATAAAATTTGATCATTACAACAAGAATAGCTAACAAAATTCAAATATTTCTAGTTTCTAAAACTTGTTTGACAAAACTAACGATTATTTTGGTATTAGAGTATGTTACTAATTATGGAGAAATTAAGTGGAATTAACTTGAACGATAGTGAAAATTTCTTCAAAGGATAAGATCTTGCTACCTAGCAATTTAAGTATTGGAATACAATATTGTAGGTGGAATACAAAATTAAATATGAAAGGAGACTTGAATGTATGCACGACAACCATGGATAGCCATGGGGAAGAGGTTATGAAGAATGTTATGTACGCCATTCTACTTTATACTAGCTATTAATAGTGGGTGCATGCTTTGTAAGTTGACCTTAGGTAGCATTAATAAAGGGTTGATATATGTTCTAAGTCATCCCACTAGTTGTTAGAATAAATTATTTATCCTGCATGCATGGGATGGTAGTAATTGCCTTTGTGAAACTTTTTTTTTGTAATGACTTCTGAATGGAAAGTATATATTTGTAATGGGACTGTTTTTTACATCTAGAGATTAGCTCCTTGAAGTGGTGTTAAGTTGATGATAAAAACATTATTTTTCTCTCATTTCTACAATATTTATGTGTTCAAAATATTTAATCTCATAGGTTCATTACAAGTGATATCAAAGCTCTTTATAGGGCCATTGTTGCAAGTATTTTTACCAATTTACAACTATATATAATTTTCCGCAATATGCTTTCACCTCGCCCTAGAGGGAACTTTGTAATAAAAAAGTGGTTACAATCACAATTAAACTAAATTTTTTATCCAATTTTTTTCCTTCCAAGAATTTTATTTTTAGGTTAAAAACCTTGTGTCAAGGGTTTTAAAAGTCCTCAAAATACTCATCATTCTTTGCTAAGTTGGATTCCCCATAAAGGGTCTAGTGAAATGAGGAGTATTTAGGCTCCAATACTTAGGTGTCAAATAGGTTATGTATACAACCATAAGCTTATATGTAACTATGGGTATATTGAAAGACCCCTAAGATTTTTCAAAGCCAAACCCTAGATAACATTCAATCATCTATATTATGTGATGCACTGATAAGTAGTTAGTCTTGAGAAGTTACTCATTTTGTACCTCAAAGATAAGATAGTAGACTATCGATATGGTCCTCATCCTCCATAATTGGCACTCTAAAACATTATACTACCACTATTTATGCATAAGATAAGTATATTGGTGAGATCACAAAATAGACATGCCTTATAGTGCCTTCCCTTTTCCCTACCTATGTTTTATCTTCCCTAAATATGACTACATATTTTCTTGGTAGTTGGGTATTTGATATCTATTCTATGGTTATGTGTTCTTTCTACATAATAACCCATCTCAATTTTCTAGAATATTGTTCCAAATCTATAGTTTTTCAGCACTAGTCTTGTCTATATTCTTACTCCTAAATCTAAATTTTTTGTAGAATATTTCACCCATTCCAAGAAATTTTTTTCCATTTTGATGGAAAATTCAACCTAGAGAGTATATGAACAATAAAAAAAGGTCTTGGGCCATTTTCCCCCTTTTGGTTAATTTCCATACTACACTCACCTATTCAAGCTATTCAACTTGCCATATAACTCTGGCCACCTTTTTTTCGGGTCAAGACCAAAAAGTACCCTTTCATTGGATTGTCCTATTATGCTCATCTATTCGAGCAATAAAATTTTCCATATAACTCTAGTTACCATTTTTTTGGCTACACTTCTCTTCATGGTAGTAGATTGTCATTCACAAGACCAACAAGACCTATAGGATCCCATTATGCAATCTCTCAATGACTACCTTGATCAAATATAAAGGAAAAAATAAGAAAATTTTAGTAACTTGATGGATCACTCTCCCAACTCTCCCACAATATAAAATAACTACTCTCAATAGCAAAAAAGGCCAATATTCCACTCCTACAACAAGTTCCCACTTCCTCAATTAGGGTGGCCCTCTATGTCCCCCTAAAGTAGTCTTTCCTAAATTTGATGGTATATATCCTACTATTTCATTGTGTAAGGTTCATAAATATTTTGCATTCTATGAAACTCCCTAGGATCAGAATCTCTCCCTTACCTCTTACACTTGGAAAAAGAATCCCTTCCATGGTTTTAATAATTAGATAAGACTTGCCCATTTCTCACCTAGTCCAATTTTTGAAAGCAAGTCTTAATCCATTTTGGCCCTAGTGCCTATGAAGACTTTTCTAGTAGCCTCACTAAATAATTCCAAACACATTCAATCCAAGAATATCAAAATGAGTTTAAGAAACTAGAAACTAGATTGTTGGTTTGAGAGAATTATTTTTTATATAGTTGTTTCAAAAGTGATCTCAAATAAGGTCTCCAACTAGAGATTCTCATGTATAAGCAAATTTCTTATCAAGATCATCTTTCCTTGGGAAGGATCATAGAGGAAAAATTTCTATCCCAATGGAAACTATACAATTCCTCTCCTCTTTCAAACCAATAAAGAGGCATTAGATAAATGAACTAAACCTACCATAATTCATAGGCTCTTTTGAGAAGATATAATATTAAAAAGGGCTAAGGGGATATGTTAAAATTATGACCAACCATGAGAAAAGATCACAAAGTGTTGAAAGAAACACTTATATATCATTGAATCTACAATGGTTCCTACTAACTCTAAATAATTTTCATATGCAAAAGAAGAATTGGCTTCCCCTAAGAAATAATCCACACCTAAAGCTCATATTCTATCCATTCCTTGGTTTGTTTATCTTCCCTCAAAACTTAAGTTCATTGGATATATCAAAAGATAAAAGTTGTGATCTTAATAGATGGTTGTAGAACTCATAATTTTATCAACAAAAAATTGGCTCACCAATTGCATTGCTATATGTTCATGTTTATAATAACTTTCAAATTATGGTGGTCAATGATACTATTATGTCTTGTGGAGACAAGTGTCGTAATTTCAAGCTTACCTTGGGGGATTATCAATTGATCATGGATATTGTTGATGCAATCGTTAATCACATACAAATATAGATAGATTATTATAATAGAACCTATCTCTCTTGAAAGACTTCAAATTCAAATACAATTTGTAATCCTAATGATTTGATCATCAAGTATTGTCATACTAGTTTTACTCAAAGTTTATTATATTTTATTATTAATCACAAAGGACCTATGGTGTATTCTTCTATCACAAAGCTCATAAACTAACAAATATTTACTATTTTTCCTAAACTCATAGATTCTCACAAATTCGATGGTTATTTCAATGAACACCATAAAGAATGATCTAAATTTGATCATTTCTTCTAAAAAATCTAACAATATTCATGAAATTTAATTTAAAAAAAATTCAACATCATTCATGTGACTTATCACATATTTTCTCATTAAATTTGAATTCTCAAATATTTTGATTAAAAACAAAAAAGATAAGCCCGAAGGAGAGTAAAGGATCTAAAGAAACTAAGTCTTATTTTGATTAAAAACAAAAAAGATAAGCCCAAAAGAGAGTAAAGGATCTAAAGAAACTAAATCTTCGATGATTTTACACAAATACTCACTCAAAATAATGAACAAAGACTAAATCAATCTATACTTCACCAAAAATGATCACAACTACATATAGATGATGCAAAGCTTCAAAGGAAAATTATCACACCAAGAAGTTGACCAAATGCACCAAAATACTTGCGCAAATTTTTTATATTTCAAGGTAAATGATAAATTATATTCATGAAAGATGTACAATTGAGAATGATCAAAATTTTGCCTCTAGTTCAATATTCTATACAAGAATATACAAGTAATCTCATCAAATTTAAATAGAAACCATGAAGCTTACTTGAAGTTGACAATTCTTCATCTTAAGTTTAACAAGTATCAAAAATTTATAATCCTCTAACTAAGAATGATTCAAAACATTTTATAAAAAAATGATTCACAAAATAAATTACAATGATAAAAAATAAAACTACATAGCAACAAACTAATGATGAAAAAGGAATCAAATGGCACATGATTGATGTCATCATGCTGATAGCTGGCACAAAAATATCAAGGATTGAAATTCATCATAAACATCATATAAACTCTTTCATTACAAATTCTATCAGAATCCCTTCATGTTCACTAGGTTCAGATAGCAATCCCTCAACATGCTTCACCACCCTAACCAAATAAAACCCTTGGATTTTACAATATCTCTTTCTAAAACTGCATGAAAAAGTCAGCTATATTGAATTGAGTAGGTTAGATGAAAAATCCCCATAATTCCATTAATGACTTAAAACTCCACTAACACAATGGTACCCATATTTTTGCTTCATTCAAGATATATTCTCTTATCATACTCCCAACTTGGTATTTCCAAAGATCCATCTAGAACCTACAAAACTGGTTGGATATAAAATACCCGTTGAACCTTGACGATCGGGCAATCATCATCAAACTGAAAAAAATTCACCAAAACTTACTCGAAGGAGACATCAGATTCTACTATCAATTTATTCCCCAATGCCTCCTACCTCCTAGGGTATTCTTCAATATCTATTATATCAAAACTTGTGACACATTCCAGTTCAATCTATACTTAGTATAGATTTATGTTATAGTCTTTAATTGTGCATTCCTCTTCCTGGTTTCTTTTTTGTATTCCTTAATTGACATCTTAATATTCATCATGTCATTTAATAATTCTTCATTCATATGGATGACAAGATCACTTAATATGTTTGCAAAATAGGTTTTAAATTTATTTACCTCACATCATTTTCACCTAAACCATTAATATCATTTCAACATGTTCCATGAGTGCATCAATGATCAAGATGACCTTCCCCAAAACATCTCCAATCATATATTTTAATGTTTCAATATGGTCCTTGCACTCTTCAATGATATTCTCCTCTAATTTTAATTGGAGTCCCCATGTCTTCAACTTGGGAATATCTTCACCTGCTACAATCTATTCCTTCAACATATAGTTATTATTGAGTTTCTCAACTTCCAAAATTATCTTCAACTTAATATCATTTTGTAATAGCCTTTGTTTATAATTTATCTTCAAGTTTCCCCTTATTTTCCCATTTAGACATCTTTTTGTACCTGGCTATGGTGGATTTTAGTGTTTCCTCCCATTTTGAGATTAATCCATTCACCCATTTATTAGTCACATTAGACTTATGCTTCACACTATCCATAGCCTGAACTTGCTCCTTCAATTTTTTTTTGGGTGGGGAGGCAATTCCTCCACAACTTGATTAGGTTGTACAAGTATCTTGATGAATTCTTGAAGTTGTTTAATATTTTCTTTCAATTATTTCTTTTTCTTCTTATCCTTCATCATCATGGTGGCGGTTGATTCTATATTTCCCCTTAGATCAGGAAGATTTCCTATTCCCTTGTCTCATGTCCTAATTAAACTAAGGAGATTCCATAATCTAAAACTAACATCTCTCCCTTATCCTTTTGATTTATAGGGACAACTTAGACTATTTTCGCCCTTGTAGCATTCCTTTGGATGAAATGAATTATATTTTCCTTCTTCCTAGTTTTGGGAACATCCATCTCCTACATTATACTTTTGAATCCTAATGTAACCGTCTATACCTAGATGGATGATATCAACTAGTTTGGAACTTGTTCTACATAACCTCCTCTCATTAGAAACATTGTGGTGATGTAGCTTCCTCAATATTTCCATTTGTGGCATGGATTTTATATTTCTCTTACCAACATCTTCTTCTGGTTGGTATTTCTATAATGTATGTGTATGTTATTGTTGTATCTCCTCTTCTATTTGAAATTCTATTGAAATAATGTTTTCACATTATTACTTTCATCTACTTGATCACCAACAACTTCCTCATTACCTTGTTCTGGTGGAATTATTTTCTATAGTGGAAGTTCACTAACTCCTATATTTACTTCTTGTATGAACTCATGCTGCACCTTTGAAGTAATTCCTTCTGTTTCCAATCGTTCCCTTTGATTTTTAAATATATTAGGCTCACCTCCAATTTCTACATTCTCTCCTTGTTGTGGAATCACCTCTTCTTGCACCAAGTCCTTAATTTCTTGATGCTACTCTAACAAACTACATTGATGGAGTTTCCTCCTTATTAAGTTATTTGAATTAAGATTGGTCTTTGAAAAACTCAAAAAGAATAGGATGAATACATGTCTCTTGTTCAATGTGAACATCTATGACTTCACCTTAAGCTAATTTTATTACCTCTTCCAAAATTGTTCTTTCCTTTGGTTGCTCCGCAAGTCCTGAAATCATAGCCACTCTTGTAGGTGTTAAATCATCTTTCGTACACTCTCCCTCTTCCTCTTCCTCTTCATTGTTCACCAATATGGTGGGTGGTAAACTGGGAGATTATTTCTTCTTCACCATCATGGTGTACCTTTTGATCATTTCATCCAATATTTCTCTCCCTTAATATCTTATCAATTTTCATATTATATTCCTCGTTTGTGGCTTCAGCATGGGTTTCCACCTGTATTTGTTGCACTACCAGATCTACCATAGGAAATATAGTGTTCACTGAGGGGGGAGAATCAAATAACTTTACATTTGAGTATGAGGTAGAATTTTTCGCACACCCTTTTCTTTAGGATCCACAACTTGCATAGTGGGGGAAATTGTTTGAATTGACTATTGGAAAGTGGTAGTTATTAACTCATTCTATGGAAATGATGAAGCACTTGTAGATAGTCCTTTGGATTTCCCAATCAGATTTACCATAATTGTATTGGTTGTCTAGTTGGGGTCTTCAGAAACACTTGATAGTTCTCAACTTCCTCCAACCTTCTCCATTTCTATTTCCTTTTCCTCTATAGTCTTTCTTTTCTTCACCATGAAGTCATCATAATTTCATCCTCCATCGGTTTACTATTTATTTTCTTGGTTTTCTCTTTGGAATATGTTATTGCGATCCCCTTCAACTTTAGAACATGTGTAAAATTGTTTAGCCATATTTTTCTAGCATCCAGTATGGGTTTTATTATTACATCCAAAGAAGTTATCTCTGGTTCATTCCAGTCCAATTCATCTAATGGCTAGTCAAATACCCTATTCATCTCATAGTTGGTATATAAGACATTCTCATCATCATCTTTCACTTGAGATGGGACATTGAAAACTCCCAACATCCTCATTTTATTTAAAGTCATCCTATGGTATGTCCTCTTTCTAACTTTATAATCATCCATGCAATCAACCTAGAAGTCTTCCAAACTAGGCTCATATATAATTTTTTTATTTATGTTCTTATGCAGCCTTCCACACAAATCATAATTAACTCTTTCAATATACATAATTGTAGCTTCAACACCTATAACTCCCCTAAATATTTGAAATTTTCCAATGCATTGCACTTATACCTCCCAAGATGTAAAGGAAATTTTTATTTGCCCCCTTCCATGTAATTTCTCAAATGATTTGTATGAAGATAGTATTTCTAGAACAACGTGACTTTGTTTGTTGGGTACTTGGGGAGCATGTAGGGTTTACTTGAGAACCCTTCAATTCTGATGCATGTAAACTTGGGAAATTGGATAAACCAATTCCATGTGGATGACTTATACCTTATGCATCCAATATTATTTTGGCCTTATCCCCTTCAAAAGTTCTAACCAAATTCATGGTAAATGTATCATTTATTCTATGATAGTCTTTAATAGACTCTTCTAATTGCAGCTGAGGATAATGTTGGTAAATTAAATTTTTCCCTAGACTATTACCCAACACACCAACTTTGTCCATTCCTGGAAATTGAGACTTGACTACACACAAATATACAATATATGAAGATATATAAATTTTTCTCTATCTTCTAAAACCTCTCATTTGGGTATTGATGGAATCACTAATATATTGAGCCTAATAAAACCTTCCTTCATCATTTTAACTACTTTGACATAGTTGTACATCCACGAATCAATTTTTCCACCTATATGAAGTCCAACTATCCTACAAAGAAAAGTGATTACATCACCAATATCCTGCTTAAAATCACTTCTATATAAAGTCTTAGGCATTTTGGAAGCTTCTTTTAGCTTCTTGTCATCTAACATCTAGGTCAAATACATAATCTTCTTGTATTAGTCCCCATTTTCCTTGTATTTATTCCCAACTTACTTTGTCTCAAATGGGCTCACTATTGGATGAATTGGGATCTTAAACATTCTAGTAATCCCTTCCAAAGTCAAGTCAACATAAAATATACCTTCTTTAACTACTATTCTCCTATCCATCTTGTAATATTAAATACATTTGAGGACCAACTCTGGTGCCTTTATAGCCATAGGAAACCCAAATTCCATGTGAAGCCTACTCTTTGTTATGTTCTTTGCAAATGTTCCTAGATCCCAGTCAGCTACCCTTTTCTAGAATTCCTTGGCATCAAAATGCCTAGGTGAGTGTTTGATATAGTCGTGTATGTAGGCCATATGTGGGATGAAGGAATTGGTCCTTGGAACTCATCTTTAACTTTCTTCAATATTTCTTATAATTTCTACATCGAACATAGAAAAATACCCATGATTACCCATTTGCAAAACTAGGGTTTTGCTAATTTACACTAGGTTAAGGTTTCACTTTTACTAAATTACCTAACATAAATATTAAAAAATTATTGTAATTGAAATAAAATCTATAATAAACTTTCAGAAAGCAATGTTATTTCAATTCAAGAGATATGCTTAAAATTTACCTATAATCGTACCTAGTTTTAGCTTTGCAAATCAATCAAACCTTTAAAATTGATTGTGCTTCACATCCTTTTGCATAAATTCACTTATTAAACAAGTCTTTGTAATCTCTACAATAATGGGCTCTTCACGATTTTCACTCTATAAATTCTTTTGATCACCAAAATTTCACTTTGGTTCACTAAGTTTCTTTCATGATTGCTTAATTTTTTCTTTTATGATCAAATGAGGCAAAATAATGCCTTATAATGCTAAAAATATGGAAAAATACATGCAAATAATGCACAAGCTTTGGTAGGTAGAAATTAATGGAAAAATATGAGAGTTTTAATTTCCCATTTGCTTTTTATTGAAGATAATTATGTTTAGTAGGGATTGATTTACCCACAATTCACTTTATAACTAGAAGTTAAAAGTTTTAAGTTTAAATTCACATTCCAACATCTACGTTTTGTTTATCATATTTTACTTGGGTTGGGATCAATCTTTCCTTCTTAGTAGGAAATTTGCATGTTATTGGAACCAGGAAATCTTAATGGATGTAGAAATATCCATTTAATATATATTGGGTTCAATTAAAAATCCCCGATGGTTCATATAATTGTACGACTGTAGGAAATTGCAAGTGAACTAAAAATTAGAATTCATATACATCCAATTTAGTTATGTCTTGGATTTTCATTGAAGGCTTAATATCACTTTATTAACTTTTTAATTTTGATGAATATGTTGTAGCAATTTAACAAACCTTTGAGGGAATAGGTTTAGTAATGAAAAGAATTCCCACTATAGTGAATATTTTCATTTCTATGAGATACTGTGGGGAAAACTAAGTGAAATTCATATTAAAACTTTGAAGTTATAGTTTACTTAGGATTCAAATTCCCACAATAAAATATTTTTTGATTGATAAACGTGTCAAGTTTGATTAAGGAAAGGACTTAATATTTTAAAGGTTTTGAATGAACATATTTAGTAATCATCATATATTTCACAATAAAGGGGATTTCATATGATAGTGGAAATAATGGATATTTCTAAGTGAATAAGAAATTAGAACTCAAATGTTTAGTTCACTTAAGCAATGGATTTTCACTAAATCTAAAGTGCATTTGATAACATTTTCAAGTCTATAAAATCATTTATATTAAAACACTTTATTCCCAAATAATTCTTCAAAAACCTAATGTAACAATTCTTTCTATGGGAATTCTTAATGGATGTGGAAGCTGTGAGAAGATTAAGGTTTTCAGAAACTTGTTTCGATAAGGTGCAAAACACCCATTGAGACATAAATTGGTCTTTCTAATGATTTTTGAAGATTCCCAAAGTTAAATCATGTTAATTTCGGATGCTTTGTCCATCTATGATGATATTTGAGTCAATTGAGTAGCTAATTTTGGATTTTAAGAACCCTAGAGGATTTTTCCTTTACCACCAAAACAAACAAAAGTAAAAGAAAAAAGAGGGGTTCTTCATTTATCTAGGAGAAAAATGGGGTGTGTTATGAGACTACACAACATATATATTTTATCTTTCATTAAGTTGTGAAAATATGGTGTTAATTTTCTAATGGTTACAAACCTTCAGTCCAATCACTTGTGACTACTCTTAGATTTGGCTCAAATTCCACTATGATAGTGAAGATTGTACATCACAAGGACTAAAGGCGAGAGAATTTTAGATGTTCAACTCACATTGTATGGAATAAATGTTGAAGAAAGGGAATTTTAGTATTTTGGCCTAATTTTATTCTCTAGAGGCTCGACCTCTTTCTCCTTATTCTCCTCCATTGGACTTATAGTTCCTTCTTAATAAGAATCAACTAGTGTTTGATGAATCTAAAGTCTTGCCCCATTCAAGATCCCATGAACATTCAATTCCCCTTATCCTAGGCATTCATCCTCTTAATATACGTCCTTATTGGTGCCCTAAATAAATTAAGAAAATGGTGAAGGAGCTCTAAGAAGAAAGTAGCATTCACTCTAGCACTACTCCTTATTCTTATTAAATGGTAATTATGGCTCCTTAGGAAGATGGGGATTGGCGTATGTGCCCTTATTTCTAATAACTCAATAAATTAACTATCAAGGATAAATGTCCTATCCCTATTATTGATGATTTGTTAGACATGATCTCAAGGAATCATTATTTTACTAAATTGGATCTTGATTCAAGATATTACCAAATTCAAGTTAATGAAATTCATATTACTAAAATTACCTTCTAGAATCATGGAGACCATTATATGTTTTGAATCATGCCCTTAAAATTATCCAATGCCCCGTCTACCTTTTAGAGCCTCGTGAATACAATATTTTATGGTTACTTATGTAAATTCATTTTGGTCTTCGTTGATGGAATTCTTATCTATAGTAAGATGTGGATTGATCATCTTCATCATGTGGAGATAACCTTCTAGATTTTATGAGAGAATTATCTCTTTTCCAAGTTCTCTATGTGTACCTTGGAACCAAATAGGTGGAGTATTTGGGCTATATTATTTCACAAGCAAGTGTTTAGGTTGATCCCAATAAGATTGTAGTGGTATTGGTTTTCCTTAGAGATAACTTTATTATTCACAATTTCCATTATGGAGGATTCTACCTTTTTTTAAAATGAAGGTAGAGACAATTGTTCTAGAATATTCTTCTATTCCTTTCCTTCCAAATCTTTCATAATAGAATGGACATGAATAATAACCATAAACAATTAAATATAGCCTCCTTTGTATAAGATGAGCCAAGATTTGAATAGGCTCAATATGTCATTTGTTAATGCACTTATCCATCCAAGATTTGCACATAACCATATCCAAAATTCTTGAGAAATTGAAAGACAAGTAGGATATGATCCAGAGACTCCTCAAAATATTTGCATATTGGACATCTAGAGGGGCCAAAATAACCTAATTTTTTGAATCTCTATAATTATTTTTTATAAAGAAACCCATGCAAACACTCTAGCCTTTGGAAGGCCGAACCTGTTCCAATAAAGGTGAGTGGGGATGTTAATCTTCACACCTGCCATTTCTGTGATTGTATAGCCAATTTTTATTAAGTATTTATAGAATTTGAGTAGTTTCATTTTATATAACCCTCCTCGATAGTTAGAATTATTTTTCAAACATTTAACATCTCTTGAATCTCAACAACCTCAAAGCTTAGGATACCCTCATGCTCAAAGTCCTAACATCAAGTGTAGATAGTTGATACCTCTATGTGAACATAGTCTATCACATTTATTCCCCATTTAGTAAAGAGGATTCGTTTGGCCTATGCAAATGTGTCATATTTCTCAATAATTGGGCATTTGTTCTAGGAATCCTCCCAAAATAGAGTCATTTTCCAATTTCTTATTTACCAAGTTATATAATATGTTATATTATTATTCTGCAATAAAATATAAAATTCCACAAACTAGAGACCTTTGGTGGATTACAGATAAAAAGTATTCTTGTGTTTTCTTGGTTGGCTGGATATTTGTTCTATAGAATTTGAGCCCAATTGAGATTAGGGCTGGAATACATGTGCCAAAATAGCTTAGCTCCTAATGCTCTATTTTGAAAACATTGATTTCTCAGACCTACACCACCTTTATCTTTGAGATTGTAGATTGAGCGCCAATAAATTCTTGGGTTTTTCTTTTCCTATGAGGCACCTTTCTAACATTATTTTCTCATTTTTTGATTCAATATTTGATTCATCAATGTTGGTATTCTAAGATGAGAAATAAGGAAAATGGGGATGGCTAAAATGACTACTTTTAACATTATTGCTCTTCTAGCCCAAGAGAACCATCATCCCTTCTATGATGATATATTTTAAATACTAGATATTTCCAATAGAGGATTCCATAAATTTGTAGATCTTAGACTTGTTGAAAGAGGTAAACCCAAATAAGTGTAGAAAAGAGAGGATTTTTTGAAGTCTAGGGTTTTAAGTATTTCCATTTGCTTGCGAGGTTTATTGAAGAATACAAATACCTCAAATTTTGTCACATTTACTAATTGAACCAAGGTTATTGAATATGAATCTAAGATTATTTTTATAACTTTTTCCTCCCTTCTCTTAGAGGATCCTAATGATATAGTATATGATGAGTCCTATTATTAGTTAGTTTTATGTTATTTCAATGCATTCTTGTAGACATCTCCAGACATTTATTTCCTATATATCCCTAAAAATTCACTCTTTTATGATCATTATGTAAAATTGGACTTGGTTTAAAGTATTGTAGAGAAGGGGGATTCACTACTCATGAGTTCTCTTCACTCAGAGATCCTCAAGGGGCGAAATGCCCTAAACTACCTCAAGGGATAGTGGTGAGAGTTATAGAATCAGAAAGAGTAGGTCACATAGATTCTCTGGACTAACTAACAAGCTCTTAACCAAATGATAACAACATAAGATACAGATGACAACACAACGCACTAGTATCCTAGAGGTGCACTGGCATCTCGTACGGACTAGAGAGTGAGTATGTCTCAGAAAATAGCTAAGTGACAACTTACACTTAGATTATTGAGAACTTATAGAATGCAAGAAAGCAACAAGAAGTAATAAGACTAAAATAAAGTGAAATAGAGATGATAAAGATAAGGAGAAGGGAAAATAAATGCATACAACCGTGCGAGTGATGAAGCCTCCAGCTTGTGAATGTCTTCAATACCTACACACAAGAGAGAGAGAAATTGTTGGGGCTGTATAGGGGTTTGCCTTAGTCAAACCCCCATTTTGATGTTTCGACCTCCATAGACAACCAAATAGATAGAGAGAAAAGTAGGAAATGAAATAAAGAGTACTAAAGCACTACAAAACAGTGTTATTCTAATCAACCAAATAATAGAGGAGAGGAGTGAAATCTTACCACCTCCACCAAGAGTACTCAAGGCTAATGGTGGAGAAAATGAGAGGAACTCAATCCTTTGTTGTAATGGTGTTTGTTCTACACTCTCTCTACTAAAGTGATGGAGTGTTGATGTTGTTGTTGTGAAGTGTAAAGTGTTGCAATGGTGTTTGTTCTACACTCACTCTACTAAAGTGATGGATTGTTGATGTTGTTGTTGTGAAGTGTAAAGTGTTGCAAAGAGAGATTGAAAGATCTTAAAGTTGTTGTAACAAGATGTATGAAGTTGTGCAAGCAAGGCTGGAGTGAAGCTAGAAGCTGGAATGAAGCTAGAGAAGTGCTAGCAAGACCTGGAAGAACTTAGAGAGATGGAGAGATGGTGAAGAAGCTGCTTAGAGATTAGGAAGAGATTGTAGAAGGATGTAGAGGAGATTATGGAAGAGGAGCTGATGAAGAGCTAAGAGAAGGCTCAAAGAGAGCTAGAGAGTGGAGAAGGATTGTAGATGGAAGGAGAATGAGTGAATTTCAAGAAGAAGAAGATGAAGGAAACAACCATATTCGGGTCGGTCAGTTGAAGAGGGTGTTACAATTTGACTCCCAATGGGAATTGTAATGCCTTTGCAGGCTCTGGACGTGGCAATCTGTCAGGGACATAAGTGCACCATGCGGAAATCTATGCACTGCATAGGCATCCTCGATGGTTATTCCTTTGTCAACACTCAAAATAGGTGCCAAGTGGAATGAAGGCAACATGCTTAGGTGGAATTTCACCTTCGAATTTGGTTTTCTAAAGTGAGGAAGGGTAAAAGGAGAATTTGCGTAAGGGGGTACAAATTCACTTCTATACATTTTTCCCCCACTTTAGCGAGCATGAATACTGATGAATGATTTAGTAAAGTAGATTGAAGAAGTAGTAGGGTTAGAAATGTATACCTGAACTATCGAGGAAGTAGACCGCGATCTGGCGAGCTCGAGAGTGCAGGGTCAAAAGAGGACTTTATAGTTCCGCATAACTATGAAGCTAAAGAAAGAGCATATACTCAGGATGAAGAAAATGCTAATCTTTGATTTGGTATATACAATCGAGAAGAGAAAGATAGAAATGAATGAAAGAGTGATAAAAGCAATCCCCACTCGAGAAGGAAAACATGTATCATAGAGTAAAAGTAATAAAAACAATCCCCACTTGAGGAGGAAGACCTGTATCACTAAGTAAAAGTGATAAAAGTAATCCCCACTCGAGGAGGAAAACTCGTATCATAGAGTAAAAGTGATAAAAGTAATCCCCACTCGATGAGGAAAACTCGTATCATAAAATATAGGATGCAAATGAGCTCTACAGGTTCTTGGACCCAAAGAGAAAGTAAGTGGACAATCACGTAGATCATCACCAAGCTGGAAGAATTTTAAAGGGGTCCCTCAGGAACCCTTCGAAAGGAAGAGGGGTCCACTCAAGGGATGCATTGTTTGAAAAGTGAAGTCTAGTCAGGATGCCCCCAAGCTAGACGTAAGGATGTGAAATAGGTCTAGTCAGGCTGCTCCCAAGCTAGACACCAAGATGTGAAGTAGGTCTAGTTGGGTTTCCCCCAAGCTAGATTCCACATAATTCATTCAAGAGAAAAGCTTTTAAAGGGGGTCCCTCAGGAACCCTTCAAAAGGAAAAGGGGTCCACTCAAGGTACACTTCACTTGGAATACATAGAGAAGAGAGAGGAGGTCCTTAAGAAGTACACACATCTCTCGAAACAAGTTATCACTATCCCCAACATACAGGGGAGGAGAACCATGCAAGGTACTTAGAACAAGATAGAGGTAAACCTCAATATCACTTGTCATTTGAAGAAGAGACATGTGCATCAAACAAACAAATGAGAGATGACACCTGAATCATGAAGTTGTTGCATTCTATCCTTCAAGGCCTTACATTCACTAGTGGAATGACCAGGCACTTGATGGTATGCACAAAAAGAATTTTTTTCTTGATCAAGCTTATGACATTTCTTGTGTGTAGGAGGAGGAAGAGTAATTAAGTGGGCTTGAAGAAGCCGCAGCAAAATATTCTCTTGCTCAGATAAAGAATGAGGAGCATGAAGCAACCCTTTCTCTTGTAGAGAAAGACTTGACTGCTCATAAGAAGAAGACATGAAGACAAAAGATGATGAAGGAGGATCTCCATAGAGGGCATTATTCCAGTGATGGGGATCACTCTCCTCTATGGGATCGCCATCACCCTTTTTAATAGGACCTCCAACATTATCCTTGGTGAGGAGTACTATCTCTCAAGAGAAATTTTTCTCTTTCTAAGACCTACTCTTTGGTCTTGCTAGGGTACTCTTCTCTACCCTACTCAAAGGTCACTCCTAAGACCCCTATCTCCTTATAGAACTCTCCACCAACTTCAAACACTCACCTTTGCTCTCACACCCCTACTAAGCACCTTTGGGCTCAACTTTGCCACAACGTTCCCCAAGCCATTCTTGGGACTAGGAATAGGTCTTCCAACTATCCCTTGGGTGATCTTACTTCACTCTGATCCATCTTGTTGGATTCTTTCTTCTTTTGTCCATTGAATTCAAGTAAACCTTGTTTTTAGGCCTTGTAGCCTTTTTGGTTAATTAGGCCTCCTAAAACCAGTGTTCTTGGAATAACTCCAAGACTTCCTTAACTAACCCCCAAAATCTTTAGGGATTTTCTCTATAGACCTCCTAGGCTCCAAGATTTCCTAGGTTTTAGACCTCCTTGGTGTTCGTACATAGGTCTATCACCAAACCCCTATTTTCAAGGGTTTCTAGGGCATGTGACACAGTCTATTTCTTGAACTTAATTGAGTGCTTTAATGGCCTCCTCTACATTTATCCTTTCATACACATGTCCAAGACACATACCCCTACACCTCTACACCATTGATTGGCACAAACCAAACCATTAAGCAAGCACCTAGCCAGAATGCCCCTACACTCGCCTAGAGCTTGATGGAATTACTAAATATCCTACAAACAAAGACTCCACAAACCATATTTACACTATATACAGGGTCCCCTACTTGATTCCAAGAGGCCATGGAAGTTCAGCCATGGGAATTCAAGTGGGGTGTATCATTAACAAAACTGGCCCTAAACCGGGCAGTGAAATAGAAGAACACAAGAATTAAGAAAATAGCTAACCAGTCATGCAAAACAACTAAACCAATGCCACACAAAGTAGTCACATGTAACAAGTTAAGGATTCAATGCATTAGTTCATTCCTTTCAATCCATTAATTGACTGGATCAAGGCTCTGTTTCAAAAACACAGTAAAAAACTTGTTCTTTCCAAGTCACAATCCGTACAACAGTACTTCCAACTCTTTCCAACTCTTCCAACTATCAGGTTAGGGTTTGTATGACCTTATATATCCTATTCCCACATGTTGGGACCCTTAGGTCGAGCTTAGAACAACATAAATTCTACCTAGTGTTTAGGAGATGTTGTCATGACAACTTAGCAGGATGTCCTAAGAATGCACAAAACTCAAGACTCTAAACAAACTTGCCACAAAAAACACACAAAAAAAACCTTGGGACTTTATCAAATAGTCCTTATTACCTTGTTGGTTGGCTAGAACCACCTACAAGCCAAAATTTTCTAAGATCTTTCAAAAGACCTTAAGGTGCTCCTGCACCATTCTCCCCCTCTACAACAAGGAATTTAAGGGACCTATGGTGTTAAGAACTCTTCATTGATACCATGCTTCTTGAAGTCACTCTCTACTATCTAGGTAGCCTCTGACTCTGGTTGGTGTCTCCATTTCACTAGGTGCTCCATGTATGTCTTGTGCCTAGTCTTCTTCTTCACCCTTGAATCTAGAATCTTGTCAACCTATGGTATGATCTGATTCATTACCTTGAGTTCTTCCACATCCTTACTCACCTCAGTACTGTATTGCTCATCATTCATCTCTGGTCCTTTATATTTCACCAAGTCTTTCACATTGAAGATAGGAGAAATGGACAACTCCTTGGGTAGTTCCACCTTGTAGGAATTTTGACCATATTTAGCCAACACTTTGCATGGCCCTATCCTTTTCATCTGTAGCTTACTGGGTAGGCCCTTCTATAGTCTAGCCTTGTTCAAGTTTACCATTACCAAATCACCTATCTCAAATTATAGATCTCTCCTCCCTTCATCTCTTTTAGCTTTCAACTTCTGATTAACCTCCATTATTGTCTTCTGAACTTGCTCATGAACCTCTCTCATTGATTGATAAAAATCATCAACATGACCACTGGCTCCTTCATAACCCTTTAGGTCTCTTAGCTAAAGTACACATCTTGGATGTAACCCATATACAATTTCAAATGGACTCTCACCAGTAGTCCTATTTGTGCTATCATTATAGGAAAATTCTGCCTGTGGAATAACTTGTTCCCATCCTTGTCCATACTCTTTGGTCAGACACCTCAACAAGTTACCATGTACCCTATTTATCACCTCTGTCTGTCCATTCTTTTGAGGATGATATGCAGAGCTATGAGACAAGTTTGGTTCCTAGCCGCCTCCAAAGGGTCTTCCAGAAGTGTCCCATGAACTTCACATCTCTGTCTGCAACTATGCTCATTGGCAACCCATGTATCCTTACTATCTCCTTGAAGAACAAATGGGCAATGTGACTAGCGTCATGTGTTGTTTTGCATGGGATGAAATGACTCATCTTACTGAATCTATCCACTACCACAAACACATTGTCCAAACCAGTTGGTGTTCTAGGTAGCCCTACTATGAAATCCATACTTATGCACTCCCATGGTCTGTTTGGGATGGGCAATGGCTGGTAAAGACCTGCATTTGTTGATGTTCCCTTTTCCTTCTGACACACTCCACATTGCTCAACATACCTTCTTACATCTCTTTGCATTTTAGGCCACCAATAGAACCTCTCCACCAAGTCTAGGGTCTTGTTTAACCCAAAGTGTCCACTCAAACTGCCATTGTGCTTTTCTTGGATGAGATTCTCCCTCATGGAACCTCTTGGAACACATAATTGTTTCCCTCTAAACAATAGACCATTCTGTAAAGTGTAGTCTACATACTCACTGTGAAAATGATTTTCAAAATCAGTACACACCTTATAGATCTCTGAGAAATCTGAATCTCCTTCATAAAGATCCTTGAACCCTTCAACCCCTGTACTTTGAAGCTGTATCTCCTGAATGGTAAGTAACCTTCTGTTAAGGGAATCAACAACTTTTTTATTGACCCCTTTGTTGTGCTTGATAGTAAAAGTGTACGATTGTAGAAACTCCATCCACTTTATATGCCTCAAACTAAGCTTCTCTTGTGTGTTTATGTAGCTTAAGGCCTGGTTATCAGTGTATACCACAAATTCTTTAGGCAACAAATAGTGCCTCCACTTCTTAAGGGCTTGTACTAAAGCATATAGCTCTAAGTCATAGGATGAATATCTAGACTTTGCTTCATTTAGCCTCTCACTAAAGAATGCCACCGGTCCACCTTCTTGGCTTAGGATTGCACCCACTGCTATGTTCTTGCATCACATTCCACTATGAATAGTTTGTCAAAACTTGGTATAACCAGTATTGGTTGGGTAGCTACTTCCTTTTTCAATCTCTCAAACCCCTCATTGGCTTCTTTGGTCCACACAAACTTTGTCTTAAGTCCTCCTTTGATGGTGTCAAGGACTGGTGCACAGATTTCACTAAATCTCTAAATAGACTTCCTATAGAATTGGGCTAACCCATGGAAACTTTTGACTTCAGTCCCTGTCTTGGGAGTAGGCCGATTGAGAATGGCTTCAACCTTGCTCTTATCCATCTTCAAGTTCCCTTGAGATACTACAAATCCTAGGTAGACTAGATCTTGTTTCATAAACTCACTCTTCTCAAGATTTATGGTGAGCTTCTCCTCTTGAAGTTTCTTCAACACAAGTTCCAGGTGCTTCATATGTTCCTCTTTTGTTTTACTAAAGATGAGGATATCATCTAAGTAGACTACCACAAAGACTCCTATATAGTCCTTCAAGACCTCATTCATCACCCTCATAAAAGTGCTAGGTGCATTTGTAAGCCCAAATGGCATAACCAACCACTCATATAACCCCTCTATGGTTTTAAAAGCTATCTTCCATTCATCTCCCTCTTTCATCCTAATCTGATAGTAGCCACTTTTTAAATCAATCTTGGATTAATACATAGCACCCCCTAAACAATCCATTAAATCTTCTATTCTAGGAATAGGAAATCTATATCTAATAGTTATCCTATTTATTTCCCTAGAATCAGTACACATTCTCCACTTATCTCCCTTCTTAGGAGCCAACACCACTGGGACAACACATGGGCTTATGCTTTTTCTAATTAACCCTTGGTCCAAGAGTTCTTGAACTTGCCTTGCTATCTCTTTGTTTTGCTCCAGTGTCATCTTGTATGCAACCTTGTTAGGCAATGTTACTCCTGGAACAAATTCTATTTGATGACTAATTTCCCTCTTAGGTGGTAGTGTGGTTGGTGTACCTTCACAAATAATGTCCTTGAACTGGTCTAACAGTTGCTTCACTTTTGCTGACATAGGTGACTGACTAGGTGACTCCTCCTCCTTTGGCTTCAACATGATAGCATAGCCAACTCCTTCTTCCTCCTTTATGTCTTTTACGAATTTCTTCCCACTCATCAAAAGTGTATGGGGTTCTGCCTTCTCCACTGTGCCTTCTTTGATTAAAGACTGAATCTTGTAAGTTACTCCATTCTTATTGAATGAGTACTTGTTCTCCTTGCCATGGTGTACTGCCTCCCTATCATATTGCCATGGTCTACCAAGCAATAGATGGCATGCATCCATTGGTAACACATCACATAGTATCCTATCTTGATAATTCCCTATGGTAAACTCAACCCATACTTGCTCATTGACCAATATATTTTACCCCTTATTCAACCAAGTAACTTTATAAGGACACACATGAGGTATCTTAGTGAGGTTCAACTTCTGTACTACCTCCTCTGAGATGACATTATCAGTGGATCCTGAATCAATGATGACCTTGCATACCTTTCCTAGTATTTTGCACTTGACTCTAAAAAGAGCTCTCCTCTGTTTGTGTTCATCCTCTGTAGGTGCTTTGATCAAGATCCTTCTCAACATGAGATTCTCTCCTTTCTCTGAATCTAAACTCACCTCTGAATGTTTAGAACAGTCCTCATCTTGGACATAAGCAATCCTTTTCTCACCTTGTGAAGATGTTGGCTTATCAGGACACCTATATGTAGGGTGACTCAATTTCCCACAATTGTAACACTTCATGGAAGCAAAGTGAGAGTTTCTCCCAAATCCTCTTGATTTGCTTCTTCCACCATTGTGTGAACTTCTACCTATGTATCCCCCTCTACTATTTGTCTCATGGGATTGTTCACCAACCTTAGAATCTCCTTGGCCTCTGTTCTCATTTCTCCTTCCACCAAAACCTCCTCTATGTCCACCTCTAGGGTCTCTGCCTTTTCCTCTACCCCTAGTACTTGAATCTTGTTTCTTTTTCAGTTTTTCTTCCACTTTAAGAGCCATTTGATAACAACTATGGAGGGTAGTAAGTGTAAAGAGACTCAAATCTTCTTGTATGTTCCATCTAAGGCCGTTTAGATACCTGACAACCTTAATGCTTTCACTTTATTGCACTCTAGACATCAACAAGAGTACGTCTAATACCGATTTTATTTATGTTAACTATAATCATTAAAGGGTTTGCTTGCTTCTATACTTCCAGAGGTGGGAATTCCTATGGATAGAATGTAATATTTGGTGAATCTGCACAAATATAAGCTATCAATACATCAACATCTATCAGCCTAATAGAAGAAGGCAATAGGACCTTTTGCAAGGCTTCTTGAAGCATGCCTTGATAAACCAGAGAAAACTGAAGCAAGTCCCACAAAGAGATCTTAGCTAGAGTAACTTGGGGTTTCTCAACAAGATCGTAATCACCAGGTGCTTCAGTTGTAGGTTCAGGTGCTTGAGGAAGTCTTAGTTGTTTATTTATTCTAGTATCATAGGTATGGGCTACTGCTCTATCATTGGAGCCTTAGAAAGATCAAGGGAACCATTATCAAATGGAACACCATCAATAGAGAAAACCCTTTAGGAGAAGGGATAGCTGGAGCTACATAAATGACTGGGCTCTGAGGCCTTTGAGGGGTAGAAACAACATAGATTACATTTAAAAAATCATCACAACTAGTAGAATAATTATTCGAAGACATATTCTCAAGATCGATCCAAACAAGATCAAATGTGGAAGGAGACTCATCATGCATCAATGCATCATCCCTAGAGGAGAGTGCATTGGAATAAATAAGAAATTCATCATTCAAAAATGCAACATCCCTAGAAGTGAGTGCATTAGAATGAGTAGGAGATTCATCATTCACAAATTCATCATCCCTAGAAGAGAGTGCATTGGAATGAATAGAAGGTAGAGTGATATTAAGAAATGTATCAATGATTTCATCTTCTTGCAACAAGATATCCTCTGAAGTAAGAGGACTCTCATGATAAGGATCAAAGATATCAAGTAACATAGGAAAAGCCAAGTCATCATCACATGCATGAAATAGAATATCATTAACATTTTGAACAAAATTAGATATTGAACTAATAAAAGAGGATATTAGATTCATTACCATTTTTTAGGTATTTTCTATGTTCTAGTAATTTGCATTTTTGAAGGTCTTCGAAGCGGAATTTGAGGTTGGAACTTGCGTCCCTAAAATTTGACTATCAAAGGTACTAGTATTTTAGGGATTGAACTAGTTCTCTAGAAGACCCTTCCAATGGTGCAAACGGTTCTGAATTCCGAGCACCGAGTCAAAAGTTATGACCCCACCAAGTAGGGGTAAATAAATTCCTAGTTTTCGAAAAAGATGTTCATGTTGGGTTCACCAAAATTTAGAGAAGGGGGATTCGATACTCATGAGTTATCTTCACTTAAAGAGCCTTAGGGGGTGACCTGCCTTGAACTACCTCAAGGGACTATGATGAGAGCTCTAGAATCAGAAAGAGAAGGTCACATAGATTCTCTGGACTAATTGACAAGCTCTTGGCCAAAGGATGTCAACGTAAAATACGGATGACAGTGCAGCACACTAGCATCCCATAGGCGTGCTAGCATCTCGTATAGACCAGAGAGTTAGTATGTCTTAGAAAAATAGCTAAGTGACAACTTACACTTCAATTATTGAGAACTTCTAGAATGCAAGAAAGAAACAGGAAGTAATAAGACTGAAATGAAGTGACATAGAGATGATAAAGATAAGGAGAAGAAGGGAAAATAAATGCATACAACTATATGAGTGATGAAGCCTCTAGCTCGTGAATGTCTTCAATACCTGTACACAAGAGAGAGAGAAATTTTTGGGGCTATATAGGGGTTTTCCTCAGTCAAACCCTTGTTTTGATGTTCCCACCTCCACGGACAACTAGATAGATAGAGAGAAAAGTAGGAAATGAGATAAAGAGCACTAAAGCAATACAAAACAGTGTTATGCTATTCAACCAAATAATAGAGGAGAGGAGTGAAAGCTTACCACCTCCACCAAGAGAACTCAAGGCTAATGGGGGAGAAAATAAGAGGAACTCAAGCCTCTATTGCAATGGTGTTTGTTCCACACTTGCAATACTAAAGTGATGGAGTGTTGATGTTGCTGTTGTGAAGTGTAAAGTGTTGCAAAGAGAGATTGAAATAGATTGAAGCCGCTATAACAAGTTGTATGAAGTTGTGCAAGCAAGGCTGGAGTGAAGCTAGAAGTTGTAATGAAGCTAGAGAAGTGCTAGCAAGACTTGGAAAAACTTAGAGAGATGGAGAGATGGTGAAGAAGCTGCTTAGAGCTTGGGAAGATATTGTAGAAGGATGTAGAGGAGATTATGGAAGAGGAGTTGATAAAGAGCTAAGAGATGGCTTAGAGAGAGCTAGAGAGTGGAGAAGGATTGTAGATGGAAGGAGAATAAATGAATTTGAAGGAGATGAAGGAAACGGTCATATTCAGGTCGGTCGATTGAAGAGGGCGTTACGATTCGAATCCCAATGGGAATTATAATGCCACTCCAAGATCCAAATGTGGGAATCTATGAAGGACGTAAGCACATTGCACAAATTTCTTTATGCCATGCGAGCGTCCCTGATAATTATTCCTCTATCAATGCTAAAAATAGGCGGCAAGTGAAATGAAGGCAGTGGGCTTAGGTGGAATTTCACCTTCGGATTTGGTTTTCTAAAGTGAGGAAGGGTAAAAGGGGAATTTGCGTAAGGGGTGCAAATTCGCTCGTATACAAGTATATGGAAAAATGATTATGATATGATAGTTATTGCATGGTTAATATGTGGATATGTATGAAATGCAATGAATATATGTGTTTAAATTATGTTTATTAGTATTGCACGTAGATGTTGTGTGAACTGATTCTTTGTAGCTAAGAAGCTGGAGCCAGTAGATTGTAGCCCACAAAAACTAGAAGGTGTAGCCCATGGCCAGAGGGAGTTTTGGTAACAATGCAAGGAAAGTTAGAAGAATGCAACAACTCCATAAATGGAGGCGTCTACTTTTCAGGATTGTTGTGAATCATCAAATCATTTAATACAAAAACTGAAGGAAAAAAATTCTACTACAATTGGGAATCTAACATGATTGTTTCTACAGTCCACGTTTTAGTTTGAAACTATTATAGCAATAGTTACAGTCCTATTTCAATTCTTCTTCCTTTTCAGTTGTGCTTTGATTACTTAGACTTTATCACATTCTATTTTGTAGGGAGTGGTGATTTATAATTAGATTTTTGTTTTAATTCCTTGTTCTAATAAGACTCCCTCACACCTATATGAATGGTTCAATGGTTCAGTTAGTTAGTTAGTTAGAATAGAGAATATAACAAATATATTTTTTTAGTTAGTTTTTATTTTTACACAAATAATGTTTTGTTTCTCAATCATAATCTTATGAATAAGATATTCTAGAAGAATCTCTTTGGATTGTGATATCTTGAATTATGCAATGAGATCTTTTCAGTTACTATTATGTTAATTTAGTTTGAGGAGCTAGATTTGAGTTCACTTTGTGGAGATAGACACTTGATCAAGGACCACTCAAGGTAACTGTTCCCCACTTTATTTCCTATATATTTATTTCTATTGCAGTAGTTAGTTTCATAATTATGTTTGACTTAATCAGATTCTTTGTGATGAATGTGAATAAGATCGTGTCTTGTATTCATGATTTAGTTATTTCATGCATTATTCTTTAGAGTTAGCCAATTTAGTTGAGTTAGAAACTATTGGTTAAATACATAATTCATTTCTTGACAGTGAACTAGTCACAATCTTTAGCTATAAGTACTCGTAGCAATAGCTTCAATATTACCTCTTTTCACTATTATGCAATTTATGATTTCCAGTATGTGCAAACACCTATGCTAGGATTATATAGGTAGTAAAGAGTCTTTGAAATCACATACAATGTTAGCATCATCAAAAGCTTACGTTAGCCCTGGTTGATAAATTTATAAATGAAGGTCTTTCGAGGGTTTAGTGGACTGTTCAGTAGGACCCCCTCTAAATTGTGTGTTTGGCACCGAGTTTCTTGAACATTAGTAGGTCTCTATATTTTTGGAATCATTGCTAAGGATGGTACTAATTTTAAAGACTCATTTTTTCTATTTCAAGTTTTCATAGATTAGTATTTTGTTTCCAACATTAGAAGAATTAGGTTTTACTCCACCAATACTAGAAAATTTCACTAACATTATGCAGGAGTCGTTTCTATACAAAGTCATACCTATTGTATGCAGAGGCTATGAGATGCCTTGGGAAGATACCTCCCCCCATCACATGAAGTTATAATAGATATTGATGAGACTAGAAATTAGAGCAAGGGTATTCCTGAAGAAGAAATTTCCCTCTCATGAACATCCACTGCAAATATAGAGGAGACCTTCCAAACCATGGCTAATGCAGCAGTGGATGACCCACCAAAACATGCCACTTTTGAGTTCCCAATCACTAATCAAGAGAGAGCATTTGTTCTGAAGAATATACCTCCTTCAACATTGCATATCTTCTATGGTTTGGTAACAGAGGATCTAGATACCTTATTTTTTGAGTTTGATGTCCTGTGTGGGAGTTATGACTACACAATTAATGCACATAGACTCAAGCTATTTCCAACAACCTTGAAGGATGCTACCTTAAGATGGTTTATGGGTATGGGAAGAGATGATCCAAATTGGGACACTATGAAGACTAAGTTCCTGGAAAAATAAAAGGACAATTGTAGAAGGGTTGACAAAAGAAGAGATGAAATTTTCAGAATGTCCTAAAAAGAAGATGAACCATTAGAGGACTATGTAGAAAGGTTCCAATTCTTCTTGAAAAAGAATCCTCAAAATAGAATTTTAGAAGAATCCTCGAAGTTGGTGTTCCTAAGAGGCATCAATGATGACTATATGGATGCCCTTAATCTTATTGGGTCAAGAGATGTCTCGCAACTACATTTTGAAGAAATCTACAAAGTTTGTAGAAACTATTCAAGAACATTTACCAAGAGGACAAGGGGGCAAAAAACATCCTCCATTAGCAAGACATCTAATGGAGTCTCAAGAGTGGAATTGAGTAACTTTTTGTCCAACATGAAATAAGATATCATAAGACATTTGGCTACTCAATTGGACACTCTACATGTGAAGAAAAAGAAAGAAGAGGCAGAGACAATCCTCACTAAATACTGCCCTAATTATAGAAATAGAAAAGAATATTGTAAGTGCAAAACGGTAGCCAGTATTATAGAGGATAAACTAGGGAAAACAAACTTTCAAGAACTATAGGATGAAGATGGAAAATTGTTCTGAATTTCACAAAGAAGGCCATGGCAACCAAGACAAGGTATACCTCAAGATCCCTTGAATTCAATACACAAATTCCAGTTAGTAATCAATAATTTTCTAGTTGGAACCCTTAGCCTTGGGAAAACACATAAAACCAATGGAAAAATCCCCAACCAAATTAGAACCAACAACGACAACCCATGTGGCCACAAAAAAAATTCAAGGATCTAACTACAACCCCCAATGGCCACAACAAAATCAATGGCAAAAGAGACAACAATGACAAAACCAAAATGTAAAATACCTGCAACCCTTACAACCACAACAACAAGAAATCATATCCAATCCAACAAACCCATCATCTTAGCCACCAAGGGAACCTCAATTTCTAGCCTGACATACACCTAACCCAAATAACAAGCCTGTTCAAAAGGCCTACACTAGAGAGGCTATTCGATACCCAACTTATGGGGTAGAGATGAGTGATGCCTATCTCAAGTCAGGGAAAACATTAGTTGGGCCTTCATCCCATCAAATCACTAAGTTGGAAGATTAAGAACCCTTATCGGAACCCTTGGACAATCCACCTATAGAACATGGGTTAAAACAGGTGAACCAGACCACTTCAAGTCCACAACCTCCATTCCTTGAATGTTTAGTTGTTCAAAAATATCAAAACCAAGCTGAAACTGACCTATTAGGGTAGCTTCAGGATGTGTGTATAAAGATACCTCTAATACAAGCCGTCAAGGACATTCCCATTTACTCAAAAATAGTGAGACCTTTGTCATAAAAAACCAGGGAGAAAAAGGAAAGACCCTTATACTATACATGTCTTAGGGAATCTTGCTGACATCATGTTAGGGAATATCATCGTCCCTAAATACACATACCTTGGAAGTCTAGTTGTGGATGTTAAGATAAATGACACCCTCATCAAAAACACCTTGATTAACTTGGGGGAAGCCATCAATGTAATAAGGAAGGAAACAATGCAACTTTTACAATTAGTAAACTTTAGACCTACACCCATTGTTTTACTTATGGTGGATAGGTCAATGGTGAAAACTGAAGGCATCATCGAGGGCTTGGTCATAGCTTTGGATTCATGGGAGTACTCTACAGATTTTATAGTACTGCAGTCAAAAGCTAACCTTGTAGGTTATCCCCTTATTCTAGGAAGACCATGGTTAGCAGAAACTAATGCATTTATAGGTTGTAGGTTTACAAACATGATAATCTCAAATGGAACTATGACCAAGAAGTTGGTCCTTTATCCACCAACCCAACCTCATACAGATTTAGAGCAAACTATATGGCCTACTCTAAATAAAGAATACCAACACTCTTTGTAGACTCTCATGACCATTGAATGTAGCCCTTTATTAAACAACCAAAATGAGGATGATTTAATTGTACACATTATACATAATAACTATGGTAGGAACTCACAACAATAGGACTATCTCTCATGTCTATAGGATCCTTTGCATAATATTATACCTGTCAATTCATCAAAATCAATATCTTAGCTTTTCCATTCTTTACTACCACACCAATGTGTCCCAGATATTTTTGGATTTGATATTTCATCCATACAATCAACATCCAATACCTTAGAAATTATTCCAGGTAGAATGTTGAATGTTAATAGTGAATTGACTATTGAGCAGTAAACTTCCCTAAACACTGTGTTGCGGGAACACGTAGCAGCCTTTGCATGGGACTGCCATGACACGAAGGGAATCGATCCAGACCTGTGCATGTACAAGTTCTATATAAATGATGGTTTCAAACCAATTAGACAACCCCAAAGGAGGACGAACCTTGCACTGAGAGATATAGTCAAAACTGAGTTACAAAAATTACTTGATGTAGGCTTCATTTACCCTATTTTTGATAGTCAATGGGTGTCACCTCTATTTATTGTCCCCAAGAAAGGATGGAAATGGAGAGTATGTTTGTATTATAGATAATTAAACACCACCACTATAAAAGACCACTTTCCACTACCTTTTATTGATCAAGTGCTTGAATCTGTAACAAGAAAAAAGTACTTCTTTCTAGATGGATTCAGTGGCTATGAACATATTAGAATAGCTCCAAAGGACCAAGATAAAACCATATTTACATGCCCTTGGGGCACATATTCTTATTTTGTTCTTCCCTTTGGACTTTGTAATGCTCCAACCACTTCTCAAAGGGGAGTGTTAAGCATTTTCTCAAATTTTGTACATGACTCCATGGAAATCTACATGGATGATTTTACAACCTATGGAGAAACCTATGATGAAGCACTCAAGAACCTAAAGAAATTTTTAAATAGGTGTAAAGAAAACAACCTATCCCTAAGTCATTAGTAATTTTTCATGATAATGACCCAAGGGATTTTTATAGGACATTTTGTATCAAGTGAAGTGATTCAAGTGGATCCCAATAAAATTGAAATAATCTCCACACTCCTTGTGCCACAAAAAAAAAGAGATGTCAGGAGTTTTCTAGGACATGCAGGCTACTATAGAAGATTCATTCAATACTTTAGCAAAATTTCAACACCCTTATTTGTTCTACTCACAAAGGATATAGATTTTGAATGGACCATAGAATGCTAGCACTCTTTTGAAGCACTTAAGATAACACTAATAAAAACACCTATCTTGAGAGGACCAAATTGGACTTTTCCTTTCCACATACACACAGATGCTTCTAAATTTGCTATAGGAGTAGTACTTGGATAGAATGAAGGTAATAAGTAGTATGCCATATACTACATTAGCAAGAATTTACAAGGGGTAGAACTCAACTACACAGTCACAAAAAAGAGATATTGGAAATTGTCTATGCAATTAACAAGTTTAGGTACTATATCATAGGGTATCTAATCTCCATTCACACTGATCACACTACAATAAGGTATTTAATAAATAAACTTGTGGTTGGTGGGAGACTTTTTAGATGGATGTTATTGTTGTAGGAATTTAATATCACCATAGTGGACAAACCTGGTAAGGCAAATGTGGTGGCAGATTTTCTATCTAGATTACCCACTCAATTAGCAGAAGGTGTTGTTGATGATTCTTTTTTAGATGAACATATATTTTCTCTAACATTGCAGACACCTTGGTTTGATGATATTGAAAATTACCTAGTAGCAGGGCATATACCACCCCATTTCTCCCCTAGAGAAAAGAGGTAGTTGGTGCATAAAAGTTTCCCATACTCTTGGGTAGCTAGTTATTTGCTCTATTCAAGTCCAGACAATATTATGAGGAGATGCATAAGAGAGGATGAGGTATATGACATACTCAAAGCCTATCATGATGAACCCTATGGGGGAAATTTTGTAGCGAAGAGAATTGCACTTAATATTCTCACCACTAATTATTATTGGCCAACTCTTCATAAGGATTTAGTGAAATATACAAGGAGTTGTGACAGATGTCAGAGGATGGGCAAGCCAACTAAGATAGATGAGATTACTTTGCAACCATAGTTGACACTAGCACCATTTGATAAATGAGGGCTAGATTTCATTGGTTCAATCTCACCAACATCCAATAACAAGGAGTATATCCTAGTTTGCATAGATTATCTAACCAAATGGTTTGAAGTCAAAGCATTGCAATTTTTTAGAGATGTTAATGTAGAAAAATTCCTATATGAAGACATATTCAAAAGGTATGGAGTACCAAGAGAAATTGTGATAGATCAAGATCCATAGTTCACATCATAGTTGATTACCAAATTGGTTCAGGAGTATGAAATAAGGCATAAGAAGTTAAAACCCTATCAACCCCAATCCAATGGGTAGGTGGAAGTAACAAATAGGGAGATTGAAAATATCCTTACCAAAATAGTGCAAATTCACATAAAATATTGGGCAACTAGGTTGCCTGAGGCAGTATGGGCCTACAAGACAACATGGAAGACAACAACAGGCTTTACACCCTATGAGTTGTTGTATGGTAAAATAAAAATTCTACCCATTGAATTTGAATACAAGACACTTAGGATAACAATTGAACTAGATGTGGATTTGACAACAACATAAAAAGAAAGACTACACAACCTAAATGGATTGAATAAGATTAGAATGGAGGCCATGCATCACATAGAGATTATTCAAAAACAAAGAGTAAAATGGCATGATTAGTATATAAAGAAAAAATATTTTACTGTAGGAGATTAGGATTTATTAGATGACTCAAGGTATAAAGATTATAAGGGGAAGCTACAAACAAGGTGGTTAAGACCATATGAAATAGAGTAAGTTTTCCCAAATGGAGTAGTCAAGTTGCAGCCTATAGATGTTGTTAGGTTTTCACTATTGGCCAATGGTCACATACTAAAAATTTACAAGAAACCAACAAAGAAAGATGATTTTATCATTGCTCTAATGCAACAATATGGATAACATAGTGCTTTAGATAAAGAAAATGAACATACTAGTGATCATGACAATGGCAATAATCTTGATCAAGACAAAAAGGATACAAAAGTATACGATACACATTATATACATGCTTCATTAGATGAGCTACATTGCTCATCTATTGAGGTAAGTCAGGTATATTTTTCTAACACCCACATATGCACACACTGCACAAGTGATTCACTCAACAATTATTTTCAATTACACTCCATGATGCAGTAGGGACCTATAGATTTATGAATAAAAGTCAACACAATTCAAAAAGGGACCTATTGTAGAAGGTACCCACAACACACAACACACACCAATCAACAAATTCAATTTTTTTCCAACTTAATTACATGCCATCCACATATATTAGATTTCCATGTACATACAGCTAGATGTCTATCATATCATTTCATTCATCATATCCCATAATGTATTCGTCAATTTCTATGCATTCATGAAATCATTTCATATCTATTTTTCATACATTCTGCAACCTTCATTACCATGTGCCACCCTGTTATTTCATCCATCACTTGTTGCAATTAAGTAAATGTCTAATCATAATTACACTATGGAAACTCCTAATTAGCTTCACATGATCTGAGTTCAGTTCACTTCACGTTGATAGGTACACATTCTAATTTACCATAATTAACATAGCTTGTGATTGTTTTTAATTTATTCACATTTAATTCTGCATGTTTCATACTCATTATCTTATTTCCATTCTATGTAATTAAAATTTCAGCCTAGTACGGTAACATTAAGTGAGGTCACTTAATGAATTTAGTTGAGGGGAGAAGTTACATTTTCCAAGGTTTGCATTTTAATTTTTTCCACCAAAAACACCAAATACCTTTCTGCCTATTTCTACAAAGATTTTGTCATCATCCCAATTCTGAGCCATAACCTAAGCCGAATTTAAGTTATAAAAGACACAGGTATAAGCAGTTAGCAGTTAAATTTTAAGAATTTGAGTATAATAGACAAGAAGAATTGGTAAGGTCTAGGAAATATTGGTGAGGTTAAAATTGTGAGCTGAATTTGTAGAATTTGAACAAAAAAGAGAAATTTACCATCATGGGGGGAGATATTATGCATAGAGAACCTTATGCACACTAGAAAATACTAGAAGATAAGTTAGTCTTATCTATTTCCACAAATGCAGGATGGTTGGACTATTTTCTAAGGTTCACAGAGTACAATGAAGCTATGACAATTTTTTTTGCAAAAACTAGAGCATGATGAAGCCACTATTCAAGGGCTAAAAGTAGATGCTTCTGAGGCTGCAATTGCAAAGGTATCTTGTATGCAAAGAGAGGGAGTTAAATTTCCTATTAGGGAAAATACAGTAGCTGCCAGGGAAGAATTCATAGAGCTTGGAGATAATTTTGAGTCATCATCCCAAGGTACCAAAATATTATCACTACCATGGGTATGGGTTTCTTGCGCCTCTTATATTGCCAAATATATTACATGTGATGGTAGATAATCTCTTCTTTATACTGTGCATTTCAAACTTTTGAATCACCTTTGTCATGATGTAAGGATTAATGTGCCAAATTTTCTTTATAACTTGTTGAAGAAAATGAGGTCTGAATACAAAAGGAAAATAAATACTACATCCTTGTCACACTATTGTCTAGTTACCCTACTTGTGAAAATAAGTCTAAGGGTTCAATACTCGCATGTCTCTTGGGAAATCTTTTTGATTTGTAACCATATTAGAAATAAACTTGAAGAACCAACTATTCCAAGGAATTTGGAGTCACATGTTGCATCATTGAGGGAAATGCCCTCTGGTTCACATGTTGCTTCACCTACCCACAATAGGGGCGAACTAGAGGAGAAGTCTGTGAAGGTCACCACCCACAACCTCTGAGCAACTTGTAACAGGGAATGTCCAGGAAGCCCTAACTTCTTCTAAGACACCAAAAATAAGAACAAGGAAAGGTGGACTATAATGCCCCGCCACACAACCCTAGAGGAAGTTTCAATTCACTAAACAAGTGTACTAATTTTTTTTTTAAAAGAAGTGACTTAAACCCACATGTTCAACTAAATTGACAACATCCCCTAGGGTTACATAACTGAGATTACTTAAACCCCATTAACATACATCATCTAAAATACATTGAAAGTAAATAACACAAGTAATAACATTCAACATCAAAGAAAGATACAAGATAAGATAAAGCATTCAATTACATAAATCAATTACAAAGATCTATTACAATCCTCATTCCCGGAATGAGTACAAATACATAAGTCTGATAATTACAAGGTCCACCTCATACACAAGAGGGGTAAAACAATATCATTACATTATGAGATACAAAATACAAAAATCCAAAAGGTAGACAAGTGAGATGTCCATCAAGAAGTCTCGCCACCAAGTACTGAAGATCAAGGGGACCCAACGGTTATGGTTCATGTTCCACCCAACCATGTGGTACCCGAAGGACCACCCCCCATGCTAGGAGATAGTAACCAAGTAACATGGACGAGAAACCTACCACCTCAAACCAAAGGCAGACTCATACTGATACAAATTGACTCAACCACACATATGCACAATAAAGTCAAAACTCCAATCTTGGTTACATTGCTTCCAGACATAATATAATCAAGTGTGCTAAAGAAAACATACGCACAACAAAACACAGTGTTATCCTAGACAGAGTGTCATCGCAAGGTTCATCATGAGATATCCTCTGGGCATTCTTCATAGGCTCCGTAAATCCTGGTGGCCTCAACCGAATCCCGGCACTCATACTAACTCAAGTGGAATCAACTACCTCTCATAAGGACGAGGTAGTGATCTTGCCATTCCAGGCCTTCTCACCCACCCGAAGTCTAAACAAACCCTTGTGCTTGTGAGTGAGGTTAACTTATCTTGGTTAATGTGAACTACATCCTAGTCATCTAAGTACATTATTTTAGTTATCACTTATTAAAACTACTTTTGAAGGTTATCCGGTTTACCTCTTTGGGCTCCGGCCCCTAACAAAAGCCACTATTCTAATTGGATAACACACAACACAATCTAACTCCAAGGGTTACTCAAGTATTACAGTCTTGAACCAACATGCTTTCTCCTATCTTAGGAGGCAACCACAAAGAAATCCACTCCAACACTAGGAGGCAAACTAAACACTTGTAACACTACCCAAGGGAAAATCAAAAACAATAACTTAACAAGGGAATGACCCACGTTTAACTGGAAGACTTTACAACCAAAACTCAACACTCAAACACAAAACACTCATTAAAAGTTACATCAATGAACTCATGCATTGGCAATGAAAATTTCTATATTTGGTTATCCTAAAACCATGTTCCTATCTAATGTTTTTTTTACAGCAAATAGAATAATGTCATTCTAAGTTTACATTTGAAACAATAAATTTCCATAAAATAACTATTTTTCGCAACATATTCTCATCATGAGTAATACTAGACCCAACCAAAATTGTTTATCCAAGTCATTACGTAATCCTATTTTAACAAGATATTAAATCCATATTTACCAAGAAAAACACCTCATATTAAATTTACCAAGCACTATTAAAACCAATACTTTTATCTTAATCAGAACGAAAACAATTACACAAGAAAATCTTTAAATAAAATTACATATACCATATATATAATATTAATTAAATTCTATACATATATATATATATATTAAATATTATATATATATTCATATATAATATAAAAAAATACATATAATATATATACAAATTAAATATTATATATATAAAATAAATCAAATTAAAATAAAAATAAAATTTAAAACGAATTTAAATAAAACAAAGATAAAAATAAAAAAACGAAAAATAATAAAACTTAAATCATAAAATATAAAATAACAAAAAAAAATTTAAAAGAAAACACTTACACGCGGGTCCGGACGGTACCTCGTCCGACGGACGGTACCGCCGGTACCCGCGGACTGTCCGCAGACCTTACAACCGCCTGTGCTGACTGTACACTACGTACAGCGGCTGACACAATGCTTAGGGGGCCGTAGTCCCCATTGGACATCCCCAAGGGTGGCCGCCCATGTGACCAAAGCATGGGGCCGAACCCCCCCATTCTATAAAAGTTAATTTTTTTTTTTTCAAAAAGAATAAGTTCATAAAAAAAAACGTACGCAGGGTACGCATTAACACAGGCCCGTACGGCGGCCAAAAGAACATTACACAATAACAAAAATAAAAAATTTATATATATATGTTTATATAGATTATATATATCATATTCAAAATATGGTATATGTAAGGTATATTAACATATTTATATATATATTTTTTGAATCTCATCTACTGGTGAAATTGAAGAAAGTAGGTTAACAACCAGTAATAAATTTTGACAATATTAAAACCTCTCAAAAACTAGAATTTAAATTCTGAATACCAAATGAAACCCTTCCCCTTTTTTTTTGTTTTCAAATAATTTTAAACACAAGGAGATTAATACATTGATCTACGGTTTTTCCACAAATTTTCTACAAGGTTTGCATTTTAAAAACAAATAAGTCTAAATATCAAACTATTGAAGTTTAACCTAGGGTTTCAAGAAAAATCCCCCATTTACAAATTTCATATCATTTTAAACCAAATAGGTTAAACTAGGAACAATAAAAAAAAAACAAGGAAATAAAAGAGAACCTGGTTATTTGCAGCCACCAAGTTTCTTGATGCAGAATTTCCTTTGAACTCTTCACAATTTCTTTTCCCACAATGCCAAGAATTTCCAACAAGCTTCAATCTAATAGCTCCACCTTCTTCACAAAATTTCTCTCCCCTTTCAATTTAATTCCTCAACCAGAAAATAATTTCTTAAACTTTCATCAAAATTCCTCCAACAAATTTCCTGCCTGTCAAAAAAATGAAGCAAGAAAAAGCCCCAAATTTTTTTGCCCTAAACTTATAAAACAACAATTCCTCAAAAATTTCCAAAATAACCTAATGTAACCCTAATTCACTTTCAAATGCAAAAATTGAATTTACAAGTTAATTTTATTTCTCCTTTTTGGAAGGCCCTAACTTTGACTTTAAGTAAAATTTCAATTTCTCATAATTCTTTTTTTTGATTTAATTTAATTTTACAATCAAATATACTTACAAAATTATTATTAAATTATTTAATAACTAAATTCAATCACTTGAGATTTAAATTTAATTAAATAAACAATTTAACTTTAATTAACTTACTTACTATTATTTATTAATTAAATTTAATCCCTTGGGATTTAAATTTAATTAAATAAATACTTTAACTAAACTAACACACTTTCAATTATTTAATAATTAAATTCACTCTCTTGAGATTTAAATTTAATAAATTAACTAATTCAACTTTAATAAACCTACTTACAATTATTTAATAATTAAATTTAATCCCTTGAGATTTAAATTTAATTAAATAAATAATTTAAGTTTAATTTCAATAATCATTTTAAATATAACCAATGAGTATAACATTAAAATAATATAAAATAAACATTTCTTCCAGCCAATGCAATTTTTAAAAGAACTATTTAAAGGGTTCACACATTTTGAAACATTACTTAACATCCAATAAGATACAACATGACTCAATCATCAGAACCGACGACACACTAAGGCTAGGGTGTAGACCTGACACATGTTACCAAGCTACTATCTCCCATTCAACTAAATCGTTGGATAGACACGCTCAAACCTGTGGAACCAGGTGGAGTCGATGTCATGTACCTACAACCTGTAATCAAATAATCAACATGATATATGCAGTATATAATTCACACCGTGAAGAAGAAATCTCGGATTCACAGGGCACTCGCAAGCGAGTGATGCGAACCCGTCTCCTTCACCAATACACTCATCAAAGACTGACACTAACGTCATAACAATATTCTCATAAATAATCACATGATACTTCTACTGTCATCATTAATTCATCAAAGCATGTAAAATAAAATCAGATAATCACATCACATAGTAATAGTTGTCGCTCAAGAGTAGCGATCAAAACATCATAATAAAAACGTGTCCAGTATCAAAGTAGTTGCAATCCAAGCAAAGCATAAGACAACATGAAATGAGAAGCAAAACAGAGGGGTATTACATCCTCTCCCCAAAGATTAGGCTTACTCCTGGAAGCCTGCAAACAAGTAGGGATATAACTCCCTCATCCTAACTGCAACAAATCAAAACCTCGACCCTTGGGGGCGAGCATCCTGTACTGGACGACCAACCCCAAAAGTCTCAGCGGTAGCTCCCTGATACCCAGGCTGACGAATGTCAACCGTAGCGAACACACGATGGCCTCTGCCAGCATCTCCCACTATCGGCTCTGACGTCGCTGGTCTCTGAGTGAAACCCGATGTGCCCTTATTGGGACACATCCTAGCAATATGGCCCTGCTGACCACAAGAGAAACAACCTGTTCCTCTACTCTAACCTCTGTCCCCTACTAGTGCATTAGACTGCTGTGCACTAATTTATTAGACTGCAATAATTTAGAAGATTGTAGAAATATTCTACTAGTTCTATTTTTATATCCTCTAGCTTCTCCATTACGGATTTTTCATCTGCTTTAATCTTATTTATTATATTATGAATCCTTCTAACTTTAGTTTCATTAGGAAAGTACTTTATGTTTTTATTCCCATTTTTCAACGACATCTCCCTTGATTTCTATCTCCAATAGATTTCCTTCTTAGCCAAGAGTTTAAAATATTTTTTCAATAATTATTTTCTTGGATAAATTTACTATGATCCATTTCAAGACAAAATAATTCTTCATTATTTTAAGGTTTTCTTTTAAAAAAAGATGTCCTTGAGATGTTTTGTGTTCCATTATTTTAAATTTTTCTTTACATTCTTCAATTTTGAAGAACCTAAACATTTTAGTTTCATAATTTTTGTTCCTCTGTCCACAATTTTTTAATGTTTTTCAAAAATTATGGATCTCTCATCGACATATTTTCAAACTTAAATAGACTCTATTTTGGTTTCAAGTCCTCAATAATATGTAGCTGGATGGGAAAGTGATCTGATCTAGACATAGGCACCAAAAAATACTCACAAGTTTTAGAAGTAGCATCCCCCATCTAGAGAAAATGATCCAATTTCTCTATAATGTTGCTAAAGCCCATTCTATGGTTAGTGCATGTGAAGTGTCCATTTTTTAAGGTAATATCAAATAGATTGTTATTTGCCACAAAATCTACAAATTCATTCTATGATTGATTTCTTTTTTGAACCTCACCAATCTTGTTTGTATCTTCCAAAATTATATTAAATTTCCCTCCCAGAAAGAAGAAGGAGCTCGAGTATAAAGATAATACTTGTTCCATTTCTAACCATGCCTATTTTGTATTTGTGCATAAAAAAATTGATAATAATGAATTAAAATTTTGTTGCAAGGCACATTAACTTGTAGGCTAACCAGTATTTTGTTTCTCCAATTTTCTCCATTGTGATAGAGGTTGGTCACCATAAGGTGTAAATGCCTCCAAAAGCCCCATTCACAAGGAAAAAATGTCCATCCCAAAATTTTAGTTTTTCTTTCATTATTTCTACTTCTTTGCTATTCGATTTTGTTTCTTGAATCATGAAAAATATATGCTTTTGAAGTTTCCATTTGGCACTTGATTAAACACTTTTTGTTAGGGGAATTCAAGCCCCTAACATTCCATGAGGAGATATTCATTTCCTTGTGGGAATGGTCTTTCCCTTCCAAGACATGCACATTCTTGTTATCTTCATATGTCCCTCTATCTCTTTGTCTGTAATTAATTTTTCTTTATTTCTCTTTCTTCCTTTCTAAGTCTAATTCACGTAATAAGGATTTTGAATTTTACTAAATTCCACACTTTTCCATTGAGTTGAGCTCCAAAGAGTCCATATCACTCATTGATTTCCCTCTTTATAGGCTTCCAATCATCTAGATGTATCAATTCTTCATTAATTGAGAGGCTTAATTTCCAAGCCCTATTGGAATCTCCTTTTGTTTCCATATCCAAGACCAACCCTAACTCATATTAAGGAGTGGGATCCAAAACCAACCCTACCTCATATTAAGGAGTGGGATCCAAAAATAAATTTTTAGAAGGATCTTTCATTTTGTTACTATTCTTTATTCTAAGCAGGTCACAAACAACCTCAAAAGGACTAATATCATGGTCTAGTTTATCCTTCAAAATGGGGGACTCTAATACTCCTTTTTCTAGATATTCCAATTCTTGTAAAACCCTAGATTTCTCTGGACCAATATTTTCAAATGTGATGGATGCCAAGGGAGAAGCGAATGGGTTATTATTTTCTTTTTCACATCTTTGATCCGCTTCATTCTTTTCTAAGATTCCTTCAAGGTCATAAATTTCTACCTTATTGGCACCCCCTCCCATCCTCTTTTTGGGGAGATTTCAATTTCTTTTGCCTCCATATTCCAATTTTTTATCTCAACTCTAATTCTTCCATTAGGGGCATCTCCAAATTTATTGATGTGCAAATTCTAGCATACACCCCAAAGTATCCACTCTCGATCAATCATTGACTTTTATGAAAGTTCTGATTTTTCCCTTATCATTTTTAAGGTTTCAACATTCCAATATTCCATTGGGAGGTCGTAGAGATAGAACCACATTGGGGTTTCTATGATTTTTTGAGTTATTGGATTGAAATTAGGAACCCAATCTGTGGTGTAAAAACCTACACCATCCATCATCAAAACACCTTGACTCATAATTTATTTCTTGCACTTGATGGGAATTTTACCATGAAAAATCCTTTGAGCAAAGCTTTGATCTTAATCTCATTTCCCTAATTAGATTGGAACCATCTTTATATTTTGGTCCTAGCTGGTCAGTCTCCTGCCCACTTCATGAAGAAAGTGCATTTCTTATATCTATTTGCTGATTTAGAAAATTCATTCAAATTTAGGAAAAAAGGATTTGCAAGTTGCCTATAACTTTGGTAGTAGGGAAATTATGTTTTCTCCTATTGCCATTAATGGGCCTTTGGGAATCCATTTCTTCTTTAGAAACCTTTGGCTAGGGCTATGTCTTCTCCATCTTTCATTTGGTCCTCCACCAAATCAATTCCACCCTATGTTTTCATCTCTACTTGACCTCGGTTCTAGGAAATGTTCTTTTTTTGCTCCAATTTCTTTGTCCAATCTTCAAGTAGTAACATTCTTCGTATTAAAATTTAGGAACTCCTTCCTTTGTGTATTCCTAAATCTTCCACCAAAGAAAATTTACCTATTTTTGACCAACTTCACAAAATTTCATTCCATTTCCATAGACTCTTCCTTGATTTGTTATTACCACTAAAGCATGCCTCCCTTTTATTTGAGCATAAGTGCACCTTTTTACAAACCTTCGTAGTTTTTCTTATGCTGACTAAACTTTTTCATTTGTCTTTCCCTTGGGTGGTAGACTTTATCCTAAGTGCAATTTTCTAAACTTCATTGCAATTTTTAAAATAGATAAAAGCCTCACACGAATTTGACTTTATTTTTTATGCATTTTCTCTTTTGATTGTAATTTTCAATAATGTTATGATTATATACAACTATATTTAATTAGATATTCTATTTAAATTTGAGTAACATGAATATTTCCATGCAAATTTTAAATGAAGTATAAAAAGATAATTTAAAATATTTTCATATTATAAAAAAAAGAGCTACATTGTGAAAAAAATTTGAAATTATGTAAACAATGGAATTTTTTGTCCCAACTCCATATATATTTTTCCCCTCTTTTTGTACTTCCCTCTTTTGTACAAAAGGCATCCCCACATGAGACCATGATCTAAGAATAAACTCTCTGCTTTTATTTATAATTTGCCTTTTCTTTCTTGTTGGACTTTGTTGGCTGCTACTTGTTGAAGTTGACCGCTGTTTTTGTAAAGATGCTAACCTCTTTGTTGTTGACAGGTCATACAATTATTTTTCCTGTTTTATTCTCGTCTTCCCATAAGCTGCCACAACTTTTTTAAAGGAAAAAGGCAAGTCCTTTAAAACATGTTGCTAGCTTTTTGATCCATCTTTTTTAAAATAAATTATTTTTGGTTTTTTATCTTTCATTTTTAATTTCTAATTTTAAAGTAACATTAAATAATAATTAACATCATTAGTAATAACTTTTATTTTTTTATTTTTTTAATAGTAATTTTAGTTTTATATAATTAATAATTATAAATTTTAATTTTAATTAAAATCAATAGATAGTCTATAAGGTTATAAATATAATAATTTTGAATTTTTAGTTAAAAGGATTATTTATAATTTTGATATATATTTTGCATACAAATGATGATTTATTAATGATGAAAATAGGTAATTTAGAGACATAGTTGAGTTTTAGATTTTTGGATTGGGTACAACAATTGACTCTATCTAAGGACCATAGTATATAATTGTGGCATAGGAGGAATTTAGAACCTCTGGTTTATCATGTAGATTAGTGCTTTATCAATTGGGCAATAGAGTTAGACTATTCTTAGATCACCTAATGATGAACATCCTAAATCACCTAACAAAATATGACATTTGCATTACTAAAAGGGGAAATGCAATACAACAACAAAACAACAAAAAATAGGAAACAAAATATGGCATAATTTAAAAAACAAAGAATCTCTTCTAAAAGTGGGAACCTTAGAGAAATAAAATAGGCTACAAAAAACCATTTATAGGCTGGGTAAACTAACAACCTCTCCTTCTAGGATGGGAATTCAACCATTGTAGCACATAGCCCAAAATTCATGAAATAAAATCTAAAAGATCTATGGTTCAAGTGGGTAGACACAAACATGTAGTGCTAAATTTTGGAGAAACAAATTGATAACCATTGGTTCTAGATGATTGTCTTCCATAATAAGAAAACTTTATAGAAAATGAATATATTGAGCCTCCTTTCAAAGATATTAGCAAGGTCCTATGACCATAGTAAATCTGTAGGCATAGTAATCACCACATGTATGAAATGATCATTTACACTTGTCTCTTCCACATATGTTATCATGAACTCAAGCCAACTATCAACCTCTAGGAAAGCTTGAAGTTGTTGAAAGAAAATTATCTTGATTTATTGAGTCCATAATTGATATTAGTGGAGCACCTTGTGATGAGAACACCTCTTAACTATTTTCGTCAATCAATATTTTGGCTAACCAACCTACAAATTCTAAATCTAAAAGATCATCTAGGTCTAAATCTTCAAGCACTAGATTATTATCATGGTACACATGCTAAGAAATATAATATTCTAGTATTGTTGTCACTTGGATTTGCACCCTTGCCAAGTGCTTTACTCAACAATCTAGTGAAACATGTGATGAATTCTCAAAGTGTGGGATTTGAAAAATCGAAGCCAACCTCTAGAGAGGGTTGCTTCGCCTAATGCAGACACCTAATTTAATCTATACTTCTATTTGTTGAGAAAAAGTATGAGAATGATGGAGGAAATAAAATCTAAAACTAATGGGTGATGCATTGGATTAATACTAAGACCCATGTTACTATTTCACACACTATCTTTCAACAATTAGATCATTTTACTAGCACATCTAAGGATTTTGACATATTCATCCATCAATATTTCATGGGGAGGTTTTGTAGGTTCATGAGTTTAGAAGGAAATGATATATTTTCATAAATAATATCATGTTAAACTAGCAACACAACCTATGAATTACACAATATGTGTTAGAGTCACTCAAGGACTCAAGCCTTCAAGATCACACACAAAAACCAAAAACAACCTTTTACAAGAGGGAAAAACAAGAAAATTAAATTACAATAATGGATGCAAGATTATGGCCAAAATACAATACAATATTGCAATGGTATTGGATTGAATCAACTGAATTAGGATGTACATATGATGCATTTCTTATAAAGGAAAAGATGTGAGATAGGACTAGACAAGATATTGACATGTGTCTTAATCTTATATAGTGAGACAAATACCTCCACATTATTAAATCACCTAGGGCACAAGAATTAAATAAAAACTAACTAGATGAGATAAAATAAGAGATAAGATCTTATCTAGACAACTAAGACTTCTAGAAAAAGCAAGTAGGACCTAAGTGGACTTAACAAGTAAATATGACCTAGATAGGTAAAACACCTACTTACACCAACACCCCCCTTAAGTACAACTTAGGGAGTAGATTATTATGTAAATGACACAAAGATGGGTCCCAAATACAAGGCAATGTTAGGTAACCATGTATAAATTCAAATGTAATCCCTCACAATCAAAGGAAAGGATAAAAACTAGTGGGACAAAACTCCTCAAAAGAGAGAAGAAATATAAAATTCTCTCAATAATGAATGAGAGGGACATAACCTCATGTGAGGAAAAAAAACCCCCCCATAAGATAGAAGTAGAGATACCATGAAGCCTCCCCTCAATGGCGAGTCTCCTACAATGGTAGAAGCTTGACATTGAATGGTGAAGATGATCCAATCTCGTCGAACAATAGTCCTCCCCTTAGGAAGAAACAAAGCTAGGATGACATGCAAGATGTCTTCCCATTCCTAAAAAGAACATGTGGGAAGGAGGATGATATGTTATGTCTCTAAATTACACTCGTGTCTCCAAATGACACACTGCAAATAGGCATTCTAGGAAACACAACTAAAGATGTCAATCCCAAATCTCCTAGAGACATATAGAGAACACAATTTAAAGAAAAAGATGCCTCCTCTAAAGATAAAGAAGCATCATCCTATGTTGTCAAAAGGTATCCACACTCATATCAAAATGTGAAGAATTATCATGTAGAGAATGAGAAAGAGGGTCAAAAGTGATCCCTCACAACAACTAAAGAAGGATCATCTCCATTGAAGAGAAGATGCATGTAATCAATGGTGTCTCCCAAATATGAAATGCGGGACTCAACAAAAAAACTAGGAATGTCTATCATGTATTCATCCCAAGTAGATGAAGCTAGAGGATGATGTATATTTTGGTGCATTGAATCGCATGAGGCCAAAACTATGACAACACGGGCATCATAAAATGTAATAAAATATAGAGGAGATGAAATGCAAGGGTCAAGAATGGGATCTGATGTGAGAACACCCAAGTTCAAGTAGCCAAAAGTCTCCTAAGAATTATGGTCCACACTAGAAGTGTGATCAATAATTGAAGGAACAAATTCATCATCAGAAGAAAAATCTGCAAAGTTGTACAACCATCATGAATGATCAATCATCCTAGTAGCAAAAATCTCTCTACTCTCCAAGCCTCTACTGATGATTTTTTTAAGAGTGAATTCCATAGTCCTCTTATCTCTACCATATGTAATCTAATAGATGGAAAGAATATTGTTTTCCAAATGTGGTACACACAAAATATCATTTAAAGTTCTCTCCTCAAAAGCAATAGGCCCCTTCCCAAGTACACTCATGTGCACATTGTTTCCCATCAAAATAGGAGACATAGTACAAGGCTCAAAAGAAGAGAATATATACTATGAAGATATCATATGATGAGATTCTCCTGAATCTAGAAGCCATCTCCCCGATCCAAGACCTGAAAAGCACAAAGAGCGGTTATCTTTCTTCCTGATGTAGTATCCAAACCAACATTAACTTTGTCCTTATTAGACTATTTTGAAGAAGAATAAGTTGAATCAAACATTCTAGAAGGAAAATCAATATAATTATTTTTGAGAAGACATTTCAACTCATCAATAATCCTTCTTATAACAAGAATGTTCATCATGCCCAAGCTTCTTGAAATATGAAAAAGTAGGCTTCTCCTTCTTAGATGATTTTACTATAGAAGAGGATTTATTCTTTGGTTGATTTGAATATGAATTGTTCTTTGATTTCTTTTGTCTCTTATTAGTATGTTTTGATTCTTTCACTTGAATAGCCAATAATGCTCGAGATTTAGATTACTTAATGAAACCCATTGATAGAAGCTTTTATTGCTCATATATTAAGCTTTCAGAAAAAGTTATGAATGATGGTGTAGTATATGTAGATCCCATAGTCAACCTATAAGCATGAAAGCTAGAAACAAAAGCAACATAATTAGGATCAGGTTTGTTAAATGTATTATAGACCAATTGAATGTTCTTCTTATCAATTCCACATGATTTATATTGCTACCTTAAATCATTAACCTTAGTGATATAGTCTTGTATGTTGTCAAAGTTCTTAGGATCAAGGATCATAAGTTTATTATCAATTTGATAACCTCTTAATTCATCTACAGTACCATAATTTTTTTCCATTTGTCCCAAGCCTCATGAGAATTATTACATGATTCAATTTGAAACAATAAATCTTGAGAAAATAGGCTACGAAAATATCTAAGAGCTTTATTACATGTTCAATCAACCATTTTATCTTTTTATCAACATTTGTAGGTTTAGGTACCTTATTTTCAATATATAGAGAGTGATCTTGATTGATTAGGAAAATCAATGCATGTTGGTGCCAAGTTGAATAGGTATATCATGTTAGCAAAGGAACCTTAGAATGATTCATCAAAAAAATAAGAGCACAAGCAAAATAGGTCAAAATAATACACCAAGAGACCCCCCAAATCACTCAATCAAGAATCTCCCTAATAATATGATTTGACACTTTATATGTAGTGCAATTTCAATGCCAAAATTATGTTCCAGAGTTTACAAAGCCAAGATGGATCAAAGATGGAAAATTACAACAATATCTTAGAATGAGATCCTCAAGCTAAAAGTACACTTTCCCAATATGATCTACATTGAAAATGAATCCTTCCCAAGAGGAAAAATCTTCTCCAGGTATTCATATGTCCAAGTAATCAACCAAAATGAATTTTTTCACAAATATAAACAAAAATACTTGGGGCTAAGTCTATAAAAAGTGCATGGATACAAATGTATATCTCCTCAATACCTTTCCAACACCACAAAAATCATGAAAACTGGATAATATGGGAAATATTTATGAGATCAAAGGTCTAAAAAGGAAAATATGACTTCAATGAGCAATAAATTCACATGAGGAAAAATTTGAAAAAATGGCTTGCACCAGTGTGAAGTGCTCAAAACTAGCTTTTTGTTGATATCTCGTTTGCAAAATTTTGACACTCAAGCGAAAAGTTATGGTGTTTTGAAAAAAATTCCCTATTAGGGATTGGGGGGAAAAATAAGCACCCAAACACTTACCTTAGGTCATAAATATGATTGACCACTAGGGATAAAAGTGTTGAGGGTTTATTTAAAAAAAATTGTGCCACCCTGGTGACGATGTCGCTTAGGAGGAGTGACGACTCCCGTGTGCTCTCGCTTGTGGCCCTTAAGCCCTAGAGATTCCGCAAGGAACGTCCACTAGAACCAAGCACTAGGTGCCAAACACTAAATCAACACAAATAACATTAAAATATTTTTTTATTTTTTATTTTTGAAATTCATATCGTTCAAATGATTGATGTGACGTAAAGCTACATAGATGACACAAACATATTCCAATCTAACATGCAGAGAATATGTTGATCTTGATGTTGACACACAATACCACAGACTGAATATGTAGCATATGGACTGTACGGTACATATACATATTGTACAAATTTTGTAAGATTGTATAGACATAATTTTCTATCAAATCTGCCAAACCCCAAAAAATGGCTGAATTGTTTTGGCCTAAATATCAAGTATTTTATATGAAAATAAGGTTTTTTGGGCCTTTTGGACTCAACCATGAGATTCTTTTCACCCTAATGTGCACCTAGCAAAATATCAAGATCGAATCACCCTTAGATATGAGAAGGGGTTTTACAATTTGAAGCTATGATACCATGTTAGAGTCACTCAAGGACTCAAGTCTCCAGGATCACCTATAAAAACTAAAAACAACCTTCTACAAGAGGGAAAAACAAGAACATGAAATTGCAATAATGAATGCAATATTATGGCCAATATACAATACTCAATATTGCAATGGTATTGGATTGGATAAACTAAATTATGGTGTACATATGATGCCTTGCTTATAAAGGAAAATATGTGAGATAGGATTAGAAAATATCTTGACATGTGTCTTTTAATCCTATATAATGAGACAACTACCTCAAAAATATTAAATGACCTAGGACACACTGTAATGCCCTGCCAAGTGACCTTAAAGGAAGTTGCAATTAACGTCTTAAGCGAACCAATTTTTTTTTTTTTATAAACAGTTTTGGTGCATGTTCCACCCAACCAAGTGGTACTCGAAGGCCCACCCCCCATGCTAGGAGATAGTAACAAGGTAACATGGACAAAGATCTACAACCACTAACCAAAGGCAGACTCATACTGACTCATACTGATATAACCAAGCAAATGAACTAACAAGTACAACTCAATCACCATGCAAGTGCAAATCAAGTACAACTCCAACATCACTAACATAGGTCACATTGCTTCCAGACATAATATTAATCAAGTATGTTCACCGAACCATACACATAAAACAATTAACAACAATTGTCCTAGATAGAGTGTCATTGCATAGTAGTCATGAGATCTCCTCTGGGCATTCTTCATAGGCTCCGGTAATCTTGGTGGCCTCAACCAAATATTGACATTCATACTCACTCATGTGGCATCAAATACCTCTCGTATTGACAAGATAAATGACTATGCCATTCCAGGCCTTCTCACTCATCCCAAGTCTAAACGAGCCCTTGTGTCTATGAGTGAGGATTAATTATCTTGATTAATGTGAATGCATCCTAATCATATAATTACATTAATTTAGTTATCACTTGATTAACTCACTTCTGAAGGTTACCCAATTTACCACTTTGGGCTCCGACCCCTAACAAAAGCCACTCTTCTATTCGACAACACACACCCAAACAATCCACTAAGGGAACACAAGTGCATACCAACTAGGCATCATAATCCACTCCAACCCAATGAGGAAACAAAAGATAGAACTCACTCCAAACATTTTGGAGGCAACAAACACATAGTCCACTCCTTTCACATGAGGTACAAAACATCCCCGTTCATGGAAACCGGGTAAAACTGAAAAGACGCCATGCACTACCCAAGGGAAAACAACTCGATGGCATAAAGATTCAACAACCCTTATCTTCTAAGTTTTTTTGAAAGTCTTATTATTTAGGACTAACACTAAATCCCAAAACCCACAAAGCAACTTGACGACATAGCAACAAAGGCATTCAAGTCATTAATCAAATCTAATATTTGGATTTCCTAAATCCATACTCATTTAATAGGTAGTGTTGACAAAGTCAAAGACATGATAACTAGATCATCTGAAATAATCATAACCCCTATTTCCTCTTTCATTATTGGAAATCTAAAACAATTAAACTTACTTCCCTTTACTGAATACAAGGAATTAAATCATTTAAGATAATCATGAGGAAGTTACTATTTTTGGATATACTAAATCCATATCTCTTTCATATTTCATCACAATGATTCAATTAATCTAAATAAAAATTAATAAAATAAAATAATTGATTGCCTCATCAATAAAACAACTTCTTAATTTACTTTTAAATTGACACAAATCCATGTAAGTAAACTCTTTCCATTTCCTAACCAAATCTTACATTTCATTCAATTTCCTATTTAGAACATGCGATCTCTTTAATATAATAAAATATCGTTTCTCTATCCATTTACCCATATACACTAATCAATCCAATTTAAATCTCTATTCAATAATATATTGCATGCATCTTATTACAATAAAATACGATACTGAATTTACACTTAATATATATATATATGCTCCATATTATATAGACACCAAATATATATATTAATAAATTTAATTATATATATTCTTTAATATTCCAATCACAACGATTAAATTACTCTATGGAAAATAAATAAAACATAACAAATATTTTCCCTTTCCAATATATTCATTTCCTAGATTTACTTCTAATACAACATAAACTATTGTCATTACTATATTCAATTCTATCCAAAATCTATATCTTTTCAATTCTCTATTTAAAACATCAACATCTTAGTGTATAAAAATATATTTTGGCTTAACTATTTAACCATGCATTCATATTGTTTCCAATTAAATCTCATTAATTAAACAAACATTCAAATATAAATATTTCTACAATTCTTCAATATATATTTAAATATCTTTTTTCTTAACAATTCGACCATGCATTCAAAACCAACACAAGTACACATCTAATTGGATTTCTTTCGTTTTCTAGCTAACTCATATAATTCAATCAATTTTCTATCTAAACATGAAATTTATAAAATATCTCTTTCCTTATCTATTTGACTATGCAATTTTAAAATATCTTAAAATATCATTTTCCCTAACAGTTTAATCATGCATTTAACCTTATCTTTTTAAAAATCTCCATGCAAACTCAAATACATGTACTTAAATAAAACTAATTAAAAACTAATTATACTCTTGATTGAAAACCATACGTAAATATACATCATATGTATATATTAATATATTTTATTAAATAATACATTATTTAATAAAACATATTAAATATCAACCAATAATCTCCAAGAGTCTATACTTTTAAACATTGAATAAAACCAAAATGTTTTTAAAATATTATTTCATATTATACAAATTTACACAACACTTCATATTAATTATTTCTTTAATCCAATTGAACCAGTGATATATAAATATATCATATTATTTACACATTAAACCTTATTATTCATTTTATTAACTAAAAATATTTATCATTTAAATATTATTTAATAAGCATTTATATTAAATAACAAATATCAAAATTTCATTAAACAAAAAAACCATACCCTAAAATCATTATGGGTTTCAAAAAAGGGAATTTATAAAAAAATGAATTTAATTTTTAAAGGGGAGGGGTCGGCTGTGGCCGAAACCCCCCACTCCTTCTCCATCCCGCGCCTCCCTTTGGGGCTGCGCTGCCACCAAAGGCAGCGCTCCCTCCACATAGTGGAGGGCGCTGCCTTGGAGGCAGTCGCACCTCCATTGGTGTGGGCGGTGGGGTGTGCAATGCACCCCCACCCCAAAGTATAAGCAAAAACAATACAAAACTAACACAGCGAATGGAAACTCGCTTTGGCAGCATTTCGCAGTTTCACAAAAACCATCAGCGTCGTAAGGATAGTGGAAAAAATATAGAACAGAAAAATTTAATATATAAAAACTGTATGTATATATATATTATATATATATATAAAGATATATATGTATATATATAATATATATATATATATATATAACAAACGAATTTCAACAATAAATAATTGGGGAAAATTTGTGAAAAATATTCACTTGTAAGAGAAATTGTAAAACTCTTTTTTCCAGAAAAACCAAATTCCATAGAGATCTTAAGAATTAATTCTTTTAAACTATTTTCTCAAATTCTTGAATAAATAGAAGAAAAAACAAATGGATCTAAATTAAAATCAGAAGTTTCAAACAAACCTCAAAGTTTCTCCACCTAATTTCTACAGAGGGTTTTCAAAATAAATTTGATTTTCTATAGAAGGTTTCATTTTCTAAAAACATTCTAAATGTATTGTTCAATCTCTATGTTTGATTCCAATAATAAAATAATCGATTTTCTCAAATAATTTAAATTCAACTAAGGTTTTCACAATTTTCACAAAGCAAAAGCTATAAATTTATTTAATTATTTTCTTCCAATAACAAATTTATTTTCTAAAATAAATTTAACAAACAAATCTTTAATCACTACTATTTTAAAAACAGTTAAAAACAATAAAACACAAAGAGGAAAACCTGGATCAAGAAGCTACAGGAAAAGATTTATTTCTGATGCAAGCCTCCTCCAAAGATTTCTTGAATTTTCTTCAATCCTCCAACGAATCCAATCCAAAACCCAAAAAATGCAAACAATCTTTCCTCCAATCAATTCTACAATCAAAACTTTCTTCAAACCCTTCTTTGTGCAAATTTTTCCAAAATTTCTTTTCTGCTGTAAAAGTGATTTTTTCCTAAAACTTTCTGCCTTAAAATGAAAACATGCATTCCTTATAAATCAAAAATATCTAATGTAACCCTAATTCATATTACATGCAAATTAGATATTAATTTCAATTTCAATTTTAATTTTCGAAAACCCACTTTCAATTTAAAATGCAATTTAAAATAAATTAATTTCCAAAGTTGAAACTCATTTCCCAATTAAACATTTAATTACAATTTCTAATTTAATTCCCATAAGTTGAAATTAAATTCCAAAATTAATTTTAATTATTTTATTTTCTTTCATTTTCTTGCATCACGTTTAATTAATTAATTAAATTATTTAATAACTAAATTCAACCCCCTTGGATTAAATTTAATTAATTAAATAAATTAAATAGAATTAATTAATTTAAATATAAACTTTTATCCACATTGCATTATTTAAATTAAATAACCATCAACATGATTTAACTGCAATTATTCTAAATATCTATTTCCAAATCAAGAATTCTTCATAATTAAATAACATTAAAGCAAGACAGACAATGACTCGACACACACGACTGACGACACACTAAGGCTAGGGTGTAAACTTGACACATGTTACCTAGCTACTACCTCCCGTTCAACTTAACCGTTGGATCAACACACTCGAACTTGTGAAACTAGGTGGAGTCGATGTCATGTACCTACAATCCTACAACCAAGTAAACAACATCATACAATATATCCAGCATATAATACACACCGTAAAGAAGAAATTACAGATTCGCAGGGCGCTCGCAAGCGAGTGATGTGAACCTGTCCTCTTCACCAATACACTCATCAAAACTGACACTTCCACCATAATTCCAATAATCTCATAATAACATCTCATGCTAAGTCTACAACATCATTAATCCATAATGCAAGTGAAACAATAATTAGATAACCACATCCCACAATAATAGTTGTCGCTCAATAGTAGCGATCAAAATATCATAACAAAATGTATCCAGTATCAAAGTAACTGCAACCAAACATAGCGTAAAGCAAACTGAACAAGAAGCAAAACGGAGGGGTATTACATTCTCCACCCCAAAGATTAGGCTTACTCCTGGAAGCCTACAAAAACCCACAAATGCAAACTCCATACAATCACACATAACCAAGGGTTCCAAACTGAACCACTCCATACCTCATCATAAAAACAACTCGTGTCATAAACACTCAACCAAGCACACTGTCAACCCATCCAAGACAACATGGTGAAGCAACCACCAACGAATTCTCCAAAAACACATAACTATGGATTATCATACACAATACACATATGTACCAATACACAGCACCAACAACCATCACAAGACTACACAAGGGTCCACCTAGACATCAAAAAGTGGCATACCAATCCATAATAGAAGAATCCATGAATCGAGAACATAAACCATCTCAACTGAATCTAACATCCAACCAGTGGCTTGATAGTGTTAGGTCATACATAAAGTGAGACCATCCAAAAAAGACCACAATGACCTGTCTCTTGTTGTGCAAGGTGATCAGCCTCCAAGAGATAGTCATCACACAAAGGTGAGTAGTGGGTTCTAGTTGCGTCCAGCCTCACATACCCCCATTCTCAACGTTTCCTACATCTACTTCCTTGTACACACTCACCAACTTTTCCTCAAACAACCTTGGAGAGGAATCACAATACGATACATAGCCGACATTGAAAACAACAAAGATAACTAGCTTAGCCACCAAGTTCATAAAAAAGATCAAATTAAAGTTCCATTTCAACAATAAAGAAATAAATACGCGTAATTTCAACAGTGAATCAAATTCATAACCACTAGGGTTATAAGAAAATAAGATCACAAGTTGTGGCTAAACCCTCACGATCAAATATAAACAAAGTGTCAGCCCTAATAATCAGCTGAAAAGAATCATCAATAACCGAAAGAAAGTTCACAATCTTTAAATTCCACTATACAACAACTATGTGACTAGATACTAGCCACAAAACGAGGAAGGAGGAAACAACATCCAACAAGAATGATAAATACCCTCATGTGATGCGGAATGAGCATGTTATCCATATGACTAGAGTGTATCCATGACTAAAGAAAACATCGTCACTCTACCAAGTCATCGCCTCTATGGATGTCTAGGCATAACTAACAACCATGCTACTATACTCAAATTTGGAGGATAAGGCTAACACATATGGATCAAATATCCTGATCCATCATTAGGGAAAATAGCGGTTACGTTTCCTTGGGATTGGTTGAGTTAAGACACTCTACGTCGCAATATGCATACACTACACACTCCACCCAAGGAACTTGTGGCTGCTACTATCCCTTCACGGATTGAGGCTAATGAACCAAAAGAAAAAGAGCTACTTTTGGTTACTCCTATATATAGGTTTCAACCACACCTGGGTTGGTCCTCAATCAGGTAACAAACATGCAAACACACATAATGGTATGGTAAATTCCACACCCAAATGTGACTTTTCCCCATGGATGGGTACCAAGTATCACCATCACATGGACACACAAGCAAGTACGGGTTTCTACAACATTTAGACAAGATACAGTTACTGGTTTCTTACATTTACAAGAGAAAACAACTACATACATAATCCCATAGAAGTATTCAATTCCATAACCCATGGAATACGTATCTTACTTTCCAACCATAACCTTATCTCAAGTTATTTTTACGCTACATTCTTTCCATAGAGTACATCAAGCTAACGTAAAAGCCATGAACACGTGATTACTTAACGCTCCACTGACAAAACACAAGGACAACACAGTAGGCACAAATATACCCAAAGAACCCAGTGTTTAAACCTACGCTCTGATACCATGTCTAATGCCCCGCCAAGTAACCTTAAAGGAAGTTGCAATTAACGTCTTAAGCGAACCAATTTTTCTTTTTTTATAAAGTGCATTTTACATACACATTCACTTACTAATTAACAACAACCTCTAAGGCTACTAGGTTAGGATTACTTAAACCCACACATACCTATTACATATAACCATAGCATTATGAACTTTATGAAATAACATGATACATCATAAGAATACCACATAACATAATGAGATATTCAACCAAGACACAATCTCATAATCATTATCTTAATCCAATAGTTACATCACTCATTCTCAGAATGAGGCAATAGTACATATGTATTACAATTACAAAATTTCACCTCATAAACATAAGAGGGATAAAATAACTTATACAAATTAAAAAATTACAATGCAAGAAATTACAACAAGAACCGCGAGCTGTCCATCTAGATGTCTCGCCACCAAGTACTGAAGATAGATGGGGACCCAATGGTTTTGGTGCATGTTCCACCCAACCAAGTGGTACCCGAAGGCCCACCACCCATGCTAGGAGATAGTAACAAGGTAACATGGAAAAAGATCTACAACCACTAACCAAAGGAAGACTCATACCGACTCATATTGATATAACCAAAGAAATGAACTAACAAGTACAACTCAATCACCATACAAGTATAAAACAAGTACAACTCAAACATCACTGACATAGGTCACATTGATTCCAGACATAAAATAGATCAAGTATGTTCAGAGAAACATATACATAAAATAATTAACAACAGTTGTCCTAGATAGAGTGTCATCGCATAGTAGTCATGAGATCTCCTCTGGGAATTCTTCATAGGCTCCAGTAATCCTGGTGGCCTCAACCGAATCCCGGCACTCATACTCACTCATGCGGCATCAAATACCTCTCGTACTGACAAGATAAATGACTATGTCATCCCAGGCCTTCTCACTCATCCCAAGTCTAAACGAGCCCTTGTGTCTATGAGTGAGGATTCATTATCTTGATTAATGTGAATGAATCCTAATCATATAAGTACATTAATTTAGTTATCACTTGATTAACTCACTTTTGAAGGTTACCCGGTTTACCACTTTGGGCTCCGACCCCTAAGAAAAGCCACTCTTCTATTCGACAACACACACCCAAACAATCCACCAAAAGAAACACAAGTGCATACCAACTAGGCATCATAATCCACTCTCTCCCAATGAGGAAACAAAAGATAGAACTCACTCCAAACATTTTGGAGGCAACAAACACATAGTCCACTTCTTTCACAAGAGGTACATCCCCGTTCATGGAAACTGAGTAAAACTGAAAAGATGCCATGCACTACCCAAGGCAAAAACAACTGGATGGCATAAAGATTCAACAACCCTTATCCTCTAAGTTCTTCTGGAAGACTTATAATTTAGGACTAACACCAAATCCCAACACCCACAATACAACTTGACGACATAGCAACGAAAGCATTCAAGTCATTAATCAAATCTAATATTTGGATTTCCTAAATCCATACTCATTCAATAGGTAACGTTAACAAGGTCAAAGACACACTTACAAGGTTAACTCAAATAATCATATCCCATATTTCTATTTCCACTATAGGAAGTCTCAAACAATTTAAACTTACATCCCTTTACGAAATATAGAGAAACTAGAACATTTAAGACAATCACGAGAAAATTACTATTTTTGGATATACTAAATCCATATCTCTTTCATATTTCATTCACAATAAATTAATTGCTCTAATGGAAAGAAAACAAATTAAGATAACTACTTGCCTCATCAATATAAACAACTTCTTAATTTACTTTTTAAATCGACACAAAATCATGCAAGTAAACTCTTTCCATTTCCTAACAAAATCTTACATCTCATTCAATCTTCTATTTAGAACGTGAAATCACTTTAATATAATAAAATATCGTTTCTCTATCCATTTACCCATATACACTAATCAATCCAATTTAAATCTCTATTCAATAATATATTGCATGCATCTTATTACAATAAAATACGATAATGAATTTACACTTAATATATATATATGCTCCATATTATATAGACACCAAATATATATATTAATAAATTTAATTATATATATTCTTTAATATTCCAATCACAACGATTAAATTACTCTATGGAAAATAAATAAAACATAACAAATATTTGCCCTTTCCAATATATTCATTTCCTAGATTTAGTTCTAATACAACATAAACTATTGTCATTACTATATTCAATTCTATCCAAAATCTATATTTTTTCAATTTTCTATTTAAAAACATCAACATCTTAGTGTATAAAAATATATTTTGGCTTAACTATTTAACCATGCATTCATATTGTTTCCAATTAAATCTCATTAATTAAACAAACATTCAAATATAAATATTTCTACAATTCTTCAATATATATTTAAATATCCTTTTTCTTAACAATTCGACCATGCATTAAAAACCAACACAAGTACACATCTAATTGGATTTCTTTCGTTTTCTAGCTAACCCATATAATTCAATCAATTTTCTATCTAAAAATGAAATTTATAAAATATCTCTTTCCTTATCTATTTGACTATGCAATTTTAAAATATCTTAAAATATCATTTTCCCTAACAGTTTAATCATGCATTTAACTTTATCTTTTTAAAAATCTCCATGCAAACTCAAATACATGTACTTAAATAAAACTAATTAAAAACTAATTATACTCCTGATTGAAAACCATACGTAAATGTACATCATATGTATATATTAATATATTTTATTAAATAATACATTATTTAATAAAACATATTAAATATCAACCAATAATCTCCAAGAGTCTATACTTTTAAACATTGAATAAAACCAAAATGTTTTTATAATATTATTTCATATTATACAAATTTACACAACACTTCATATTAATTATTTCTTTAATCCAATTGAACCAGTGATATATAAATATATCATATTATTTATACATTAAACCTTATTATTCATTTTATTAACTAAAAATATTTATCATTTAAATATTATTTAATAAGCATTGATATTAAATAACAAATATCAAAATTTCATTAAACAAAAAAACCATACCCTAAAATCCTTATGGATTTTAAAAAAAATATATAATTTTTAAAGGGGAGGGGTCAGCTGTGGCCGCAACCCCCCACTCCTTCTCCATCTCGCGCCTCCCTTTGGGGTTGTGTTGCCACCAAAGGCAGCACTCCCTCCACATAGTGGAGGGCATTGCCTTGGAGGCAGCCGCAACTCCATTGGTGTGGGCGGTGGGGTGTGCAATGCACCCCCACCCCAAAGTATAAGCAAAAACAATACAAAACTAACACAGCGAATGGAAATTCGCTTTGGCAGCATTCCGCAGTTTCATAAAAACCCTCAGCGTCGTATGGACAGCGAAAAAAATATAGAACAAAAAAATTTAATATATAAAAATTGTATGTATATATATATTATATATATATATAAAGATATATATGTATATATAATATATATATATATATATAATAAACAAATTTCAACAATAAATAATTGAGAAA